>BLKR01000285.1:0-587643 GCA_011170035.1 Teleogryllus occipitalis
GAGAGCTTCTTGATTGTTGTTTACGGGTCAATCGTTATTTGTAAAAGCGTGTGTGTGAAATTTACACTTCCAAGACAGGAGCTGCCTAAGTCTGTCTGCAAAATGTAGCAGTTAATGTCACTACTTCTCAAGGGTCGATCGTAAATCTTCGATCGCGGTTGCAAAGGTGGAAGTATGAAAAGCGCTCGGCCCGAGCGCAGCCGCCGGGGGTGGGGGTGGGGCAGGAGGGCGCTGATTGCGCGTCCGGTCCGTGCCCGGCCCCGCTGTTTGCCCAGGGTCAAACGCAGTTACGTGCGCTCCCCAAACAGAGCCGGGCGCGCGCGAGCCCCCCGGGTGAGCCCGGCGGGCGTCCGCCATCTTCAAGTGGCCCGTGCGATCCTCAGACCGCCCTCACAACGGTCCATAGCTTCTGTTGTCACATGCTCTCGTTTCCGACACGTCCGGATCAATCCCGTTCTACTCAATCAGTCGAAATTTCGTCATATCGACCGGTAGCGGTAGCTCAGTGCATCAACTGATGTCTCTGCAGCGCCTCTAACCGGGAGGTCCTAGGTTCGAGTCCTGACGGCAGCAGGATTTTCGACACTAGCTTTTCAGCTAGGTCGAATTCAGCTGCTATCTGGAGGAGAATTCTAGCGGCCGGCTGCTCTGATCGGTAGTTTTCCGTGGTTTCTCCGATCAACACCAGGTGAATGTTGGAGCAGTACCCTAACAAACGGGACCTGGACCGCGCGCGATCTTTCCTTCCTCTTCCTTGTCCTATCGTCTCCCCTTACACACACACTTACATGAACATGCACTACACTACCACATATTCCGGGAGACCGGTCGGGAGCTTAGAGCTTGTCCCGGCTGGGGCGGTGCCCCGCTGGTGGGAGAGTCTTGGTTAGGGGGAAACCATTCTATAGAGCGATTTTCCTAAGGATGAGCCAAAGTGACAACAGCTAGTGCTGGCAACATAACTGAAGGTTCTATGTTCGTCGTGCCCTTGAGCCCAATAGAATCCCTTCCCGCATTCGTTCGTTTGCAGTTGGCTAACTTGTAAATGGCTTCGACGCTTCTTTTTGTGATGTCCTCGTCCGACAAAAAAAATAGTGCGCCATGAGAAATAATTGAATTTAGGAAGTGCAGTGTTATGTGCTCTTCTGCAAAAATTCTTTTTTCTTTATATATTACATTGAATTTACTTTTTGTGTGATAAATATTATGTTTGTTTTAAAACCGAGACTTGAATGCGAGATGCGTACCGATGCACGTGGTTCCGGCCTTTGTGCTGTTGTGTGGCGAGCTTTGATTGAGAGCTTTCTATTTACTTTCGTGGCAGTTTTCTTTTACTGATTGTGAGAGCATGTTAAGAGATTTTCCACATACTTAATTAAATTTAAATATTTCCCGAACTCGCGTACGTGCATATATTTAAGTAAAACTCACTTCTTTATAGGGATGTTTTCACAGGAGCCATAACCTGACACTTTACGAAGAGGCGTGGCTGAACAGCTGTCGCGGCGGAGGGATACTTCTCTGAAATACATGTGATGTTCACTTGTTTCCGCGAACTGTCACTTTGGCTCATCCTTAGGAAAATCGTTCTATAGCCGACGGTAGGTCGGCGCCGGATCTTGCCATCCAGCGGGGCAAGTTCACCGCCATTTCCGCGGAAAAACATGCACTACACTAACGAGACTAATGACCGAAGCAGTTGACGCGCCCGTAAACACGAAATAATCAATCAATCAATTAATCGTCATATCGTAATTTAAATTCATAAACGATGAAGTTCTGAATAGACAAAAAACGAGTAGATAAGAGAATCAGTAAAAAGATACATCGCCCTTCACTTGGTTTGTACATTGTTGCTCTTCATGCTGTTTTATTCCGTGGAGTAATTTCTCTTCATGTCTAAATTTAACAATGGTTCATTCTGATGGCATAGGAGTTGCCCTTCGTCCTTACGACATTTTCTCGCATTAAATGGCGTGAGCATTATTCTAGTACTTTTTTTTTTTTTTCGTTATTTAAGGTCGCATCAACATCTAAGGTCATTAGCGACCACTATTACTGTAGATTCAACTGTAGGGGAAACTGTAGGAAGAACACTTATGGATAACACAGACACACACAAACATCCATGCCCGAGGCGGGATTCGAACCCGCGACCCTTCGGCCCGAGATCACTACGACACTACTGCCTTAGCGATCTCGGCCACCGGGCCGGCTCTAGTACATTTTCTGTGACAACTTTTTTCAATTTCACTTCTTCTCTACCTCCGAGGAAACAAAATCAATGTATCATATGCTGCGTCTTTTACTTCGTATTGTTGGTTAGCTTCGTAGTTAAACTACTCCATTGTTTTACAGCTGTGTCACTTATTGATTAAGATGATTTGAAGGAAATTGAATCAAATGAAGGGCACTACGGCATTTGATGTTCAACAGTCGTGTATCTCTTGTCAGCACTGTGTAAAAATCTCCACTCATTTCTTGAAATTTTGTTTTAAATTCGTATATTCTAGTACTAACATCTGAATATCTCGAAATTATTGGCTTTAGTGGAACTTGCTTGACTGAAGATGCCTTAATTATTTCTATTAGTTTCTTTAACCTAATACATTCCTTTAACAAACATGTTTTTCTTCATATATTTACTATTCCAGTGAACAATTTCTCTACGTGTTGAATTAGTTTTGGTGTTCCTTTTGTTCCACGGCAATCACTATTCACGTTTGTCGTAAAACACTTGCCTAAGAAGATGCGTGGGGTAACATATTATCATTATTTCATTTTTTTGGAGTTATGTTATAGGTCTTGATCATTTAACGAGTTAAAATCATTAATACGATTGCTAAAAGTAATTGGAGGAAATTCAGTCAAGGTATGGTATGTATTTGCAACTTTTAATGTATTCTTTTAATTTGTCAATTAGCCAATTAAGTTAATAGTTTTAATGAATATTGATACTACTCTTTGCTATTTAAAATATCTAGACAGTAACAAAATATTATAATTAAATTTCACAAAATCTTCCAAGGAGAGTCACACTTTTTTTTTTTAATACTCCTACCTCTTTCTTCCCATTGCGCTTTACCATCGCAACGTTCATTGTGTCCATTGGGGCCATCACGACCACTGCTACCGAAGCGTCGTGCCGAGCCGGTCGTTGGCATCACCAGCGCTCCCTGCAGGGTCCTTCGCCACGCCCGCACCCTCGCTCCGCCCCCGCCTCCCCGCCGCACGCGCGCCACATCGTGATTAGCGACGCCGGGTCGATGCGGGGACCACCTCCGCCGCCGCCGCCGCCGCCGCCGCCGCCGCCGCCGCCGCCGCCGCCGCCGCCTTTGGAACTTCGCCGGCGTCGGTGGCGAAAGCCAAAGGGAAGTTACCTGCGCGTGTAAACGGCGGGCCCTCGGCCGCAGACCGCGCCCGACTAACTTACCGGCGAAGGGGCCGCGCGAGGTCTCAGCGCGATTACGTCATCTCCCTCCCTCCCTTCCCCTCTATCCCCACCCCCCACCCCCACCCGACCCCGAACCCCTCTCACTCCACTCGAGCTGACTCTGCCCGTGCGCCTCCCGAGCGGAGGGAAAATGGGCGGCGATTAATTCCGCTGGATATTGACCTCCCCCGTAGGTCGCTACTTATTGGAGCGAGGTTCGGCGATGTATCATTCCTGTATACGTTCCTACAAGTTGGGGGTCTCTTCTGTGTAGTCTGTCCCTCTCCGGAAGCGGCGGCGCGGCGCGCTGGTGGCGGATAACTTCTTAGGAGCGGCCACGGAACACGGTGGGGCAGGGCGGGGTGGGGCGCGGGCCAGATGAATTACCTGCTCGCTTTGAATGGGTCGCTCTCGCGGCGGAGCGTCCTCGACCGTGTTTCTGGGCGGCTCTTTCAGTTGGGCTGGCGCGCAGAGAGGATGAGGTGGATGTGACGACGCTGGTGGCTTGGTCCGCGTCACCGCGACACCTCCCCTGTGATAAGGCTTCTTAGACGACGAGGCAGTGGAGGAACTGACAGAGGCGATTGCAGAATAGCCAGGATACCTGGGGGGTTTCACCAGTTAGAAAATACGTAGTTGGTGAGCAGAGTTAGATAGAGCTAACTGGAGAATAGACTGTGACGAGTAGGATGGTAAATAAGTTGCTTGGTGGCTTGGAGTGCAAGATATATTCGTGGTTGTATTAAGGGAGTTGGTTGGGTGGTGCGAGTTGGTTGGGTGGTGCGAGTTGGTTGGATGGTGCGAGTTGGTTGGATGGTGCGAGTTGGTTGGGTGGTGCGAGTTGGCTGGGTGGTGCCCGTGGGCTAGATGTGCGTGTGTGGGCTGGGTGGTGCAAGTTGGCTGGGTGGTGCCCGTGGGCTAGATGTGCGTGTGTGGGCTGGGTGATGCGAGTTGGCTGCGTGATGCACGTTGGCTGGGTGGTGCGCGTGGGGTAAATGGTGCCAGTAGGCTAGGTTGTATGAATGGAATGAGCTGTACGCACCGGCTAGCGAGCGGAAAAGAAGGGCAAGGGGGTTGTGAGCAATCCACCGAGTTGGCTGACAAATAGACGCCCCCAGGCGGGCCGGGAGCGGAGCTGGGCGGGACCCGTGGGCAAGCGAGATGGCGGGCTCTCCGCTTGGCACCTCGGCGGGCGGGTCGCCGCATACAGGCGCAGCAGCGTGTAAGAGAGATACCGGCGCCGCATTGAGCGTTCGCGGCCGCCGCCGCCGCCGCTGCCCGCGCTGTCCGCTGAATGCCGCCCTGCGCTCATTAACTGCGCGCTCGCCGCCGCCTTTCAGCTGCCAATTAAGCGCGGGTTCGCCGCCGCGAAGCTTCACGGTGGGCGGGATTGCACCTCTTCGTGGGCATACGCTAATCGCAACTTAGTGAATGCGGAACGAGAAGTATTACCCCTGAGATGAAGTATTTATTTATTTATTTATTTATTTATTTATTTATTTATTTATTTATTTATTTATTTATTTATTTATTTATTTATTTATTTATTTATTTATTTATTTATTTATTTATTTATTTATTTATTTTACGTCAAAAAACAGTTGAAAACTGCGTATGACGTGCTATGGGGAAAAGTGAATTGTGTGCACATTTTCAAAATTCTGTGATCCCTACACTAAGTCATATACTACTTAAATTTTGAATTTTGAAAGGGAGAAAAAAACAACAAAAAAACTCCCATGTAATAAAATCTATTTTCAAGGATAAATAATCAATAAATTTTGGCTCTTATTACTTCCTGCCGCGACAACATGGAAACGATAACTTGAATAATTGTATTTCCCACTTACATTTAATAACTATATTTGTCAATACGTATCGTTCGTGGTTTCTCTGATTGGTTAGGATTACTTAAAGGAAGTCATAGCGTTACTCCCTTGCTCTTTTATCGTGGTAATTGTGTTTTAAATTCACAAAATGCATTTTAATTGAACGAGATTGATTAAGATAACTAACTACAATTAATAACATACAAATGATTGTAACTGGTGCAGCGATCTTAATCTCATGTGCAGAAATGTTACACGGATATTCTGATAGTTGATACGTATATACGTTGATACGTTGAGTAGTATTATATCTGCCACGAATATGAAAGATGTTATTGAACATGCTAACGTATACTAGTACAGCATTCCTTCGTGTTTTTAGAAATTCAATGATCAAAATAGCTCATTGCATAATCTGCTATTCCTAAACAATTTCAATCTTAAACATCTTCAATTCCTAAACACACCAGGCTTTTATTGAAATATCCATTTGCGGCTTATTGGACTGAATATTTCTTAATACGATTTTGTGGAAGCCCACTGTCCCTTGCTCCATCTCCGTTCGTCTCCATCCGCGTACGCTCTTCATTACCGTCCTCAGAGCGACCCGGCTCAGCCTTCGCCCCCGTCCGGGTTACCGCGGGATTCGCCTTTCGCCTCTCGTGGAGTCAGTCTCCCGGTACAAGGGCTTCACAATGAGATGCGGTGCCCTGTCCCCACTTCAAGGACATAACCATGGGGAAGCGGACAAAGGTTATCCCGCAAATTGACCAACTTCACAGGATTAGATAAATATTGTAGTAGTTCAGTAAATGATTAAGCTAAATTTTAATTCTATATTTAGATCTTTCTTAGATCTCACAATTCATCTTAACCATACGTAGAGTACCGTACAACCCAAATGCTGTTTGTATTGAAAGAAGTATTGAAAGAATTACATTGTTTAAACACCTTCCACATACTTCATCTAAACGAAAGGTTTCTTGCCGATATACACGAACTTACCTTTCAGGTGTTTATCTGTGTACGCTTCTTCTTGCCCGTATCATCAACCAATTTGGTGACATTTATAGAACTTAATTTTTGGCTTAACTTTGCATCCAATGGAAAACATTGAACGTGACTCGTAAGTAAAATATGTTTAATTTTACTGGGAAGAAAATAAATAAAAATGATTGCTCTTATTCCTTTAACATAATCAACAAACAGTTTCGTTGGTTTGATTCATAGTTAATAGCTATAACGATTATGTAATGAATAAAATTGCTGAAGATTTGATGGTATTAGAGTTGGTTTAAATATTATTCGCATAAGATTTTCCGAGAAAGTCCTTCCCCCCCCACACACACACACACACGGAGATCATTCCTTCGAGCTGCTATGAAGACTTGGCGATGCACGATGCCACTGTTAAAGAGGCCTGGAGCAGTAATTGGAGACAGTTTGGAAGCTGTCGTGCTGTTCTTGCTTCGGGGCCTTGTTCTGAGAAGGACTTAATATTTTCGGGTTGGTGTTTAGTTCTTGCCCTCTGGCCCGGAAGTTTGGGAAGTGATACATATCTCAAACGCTAACTTAACAATAATTATCGAACGATGCAGTTTTTGTTAGTATTTAAAGCAGAACAATAATGGCCGAAATGAATGAGTCATTACAGATTCCAAAACGTTAATGCGTCTGTAAATATAAATTTTGTAGTATCTGACGTGCTTTTCGAAGTATTCGGATCTGCCGTATAAAAAACGTACGTTTTTACCTCAACGCTAATGATCGGAGAGATTATGGAAGGCGGTGAAGGGTCGAAGATGAATTAACGATCACCGTCTTCAGGACGTAAGGAGAATAGCAAAGTTGTGTCTTGTCGTTGCTTACGTTCATTGCTGTTCTCTTTGGAAAGTTGATATTTTTCTCTTCCCCCTTCCAAGTTGCACTTCACTACGATTGTTCCAAAACATTCTCGGAAATGCAAACAGTTGTGTAAATAGGGTTCGGGTAATCTGCGTTATAGATCTTCAGCGATTTAATTCAGACACTATGATTGTGGTTTTGAAAAGCTGTGTTTTTTCATTAATAATAATAATAATATTATTATTATTAATAATAATAATAATAATAATAATAATAGAATGATGTAAAGTTTTAAACAAAACAAATCAGGAATCAGGTTTTGATGTTGTATCTGTGTGGTAGCTGCTTAAGATCAATGATTAGTGGAAAATGAAACCATAATAATAATACTACTACTAATAATAATAATATTAATAATACAATAATGTAATTTACATAAATCAATTAAAGCAATAGAAAAAATGCTGCTGCCAGGGGTGAGGAAAATGGGTCTTGGAGCAGCAAAAATAGGCTGTTCTGTAAAAGCACATACTGAATATGAATACTGAAGCTTCTTTCTTACTCGTTGGAAGCCATCGAATGTATCTTAAGCAATAACACATGTAGTATGAGAATATAGTGGCAACGTCAGTTACGAAAAATTACGGACTGTCATAATAGTATATTTGCATTTTTCAGTCAAAATCGAAACTTAAGTTCTTTACTTTTCCCGAGTTCCTGAATACCTAACAAAACCATTAGCATCTCTACCATGGCCGAAGTCTGCTTAGTTTTCCGTCAAATTATGCGCGCATTCGAAATTAGTAATATAGATTTACAATAATTTCAAACGATTTCCGCCTATTATCGTCGTCTACATTTTTATTTCTCCAAAGTTATTTTTAGATTTGCTTTCGCTCCCTATCATTTTCTTTTATCGGTATTTCTCAGCAGTGAAATAAATCCTCATGGTCAAAAACAAACAAGATGTATTTCATGGCAGTAGGTGCACCTTTCGGAAGAGAGATGTTTGCTTTTCACAGTTGAACTATTGAATTCATGGTCGCCGTCGAACGTAGTTTATATATGAGTCAAAAGGATAACTCATTTAGCAACTTAGTTCTATGTGAAAGAAAAATGACGCTCTTCGGAGGTTTAAAATTTCAATCAGCTCAGAAGTTCAATCCAACGAAGGAATGGAGGCACACGTTATCACGGCCGGCGTAACTCGCTGTTTAACCGAGTATTTGCGATTTTGATTTGCAGATTTTTTAAAAATTGTTTAAAAATTTTATTTTACGCCAAAAAACAGTTAAAACTGCGTATGACGTGCTATGGGGGAAAGTGAATTGTGTGCACATTTTCAAAATTCTGTGATCTCTACACTAAGTCATATACTACATAAATTTTGAAAAAAAAAATACCTCCCATGTAATAAAATCTATTTTCAAGGATAAATAAGCAATACATTTTGGCTATCATGTTGTCCTTTGGAGTTATACACGCATGTGCACGCGCACTGCTCTGTTCACAGACAATTTCTAAAGTTACATGGTCAGATGTACCGTGAAATCTACAACACTCCTAAATATTTAAATTTTGTTTAAAGATTGTGAAATAAAAAGCGGAGGGAATTATAACCTTCTCCTTCAAATTCGCCGCGAGAGTATTTGCTGTTTGCGAATGATTTTGGAATACTTTTAGGATGGTTTTATTACTTGAAGGGTCGGAGTTTTATTATAGTATAACCAATTATATAGTAAATACAGCAATATCAGCAATGCTGCTTTGAGGTGACTTATTTAAAAATGCCTGTTGGATTGCTCTTGCGAAAAGTATTTTTTTAAATATGTGTGTACATTATAAAAATATATTCGTACATACGTTATTTAGAATCATATTTGCTAGAACGTGAGTGTTTCACCCAAGCCTATAACTTAATCACACACAAAATCTCTGCCCTACATGAAACGGACAATAGTTCGGTTAATCAAATTGCTTTTGACTGGAGTGAGTGAACGAGAGACTTCCTTTCTTTCGCCGAGGCGCGCCGTTGTGCGCTCCTACTACATTTCCGGCAAGCGTTTGCCTCCATTCTCTCGGTTCACTACTTGCGGCTTTCTCACAGTCCTTCGCTACTCGCCTCGGCAACGCGCGTTACAAATTCCTCTCCGGTAATTACGTGGCGTTGGTGGCGCACGGTGGCGTGTCCGGGTCGGCGTAAAGAGGCCCGATCTATCACGTCCCGCACAAAAAGCCCCGACCGCCTTCGGGACGCGGGCCGGAGCGCGCCACGCCACACCGCGCCGCGCCGCTCCGCGACGTGGGTAATTTGCCCCCAAATTGCCTCGCCGACGCGACGGTCCCTGACATGAAGGCGCGCGCGTACAAGGTTCACACCCGACACTAGTATCCGTGACACTAACACGGGTATCGCCGTTCACACTTCCAATTATCACGTAATCGTCTGTCTCAGTGATAACTGTCTTCTTTACAGTCGAGTAGCGCTACTAGTGCTGCAACGAAAAGTCGTTCGCTTATTATTACTCTTATCATACCGTAATCAGTAGGGCCCGGATTTTAATGACCAAAAATCAGCAAAATATGCAAGCATTTATGACCTAAAACCTATATAAATATGACCTAAAAAATAAAATATGACGTTATACAAGTTTATTTTTTAAAATTTCCTGTTAATTTTTTTAGGTATAACAAATACAAAATTCACTCAAGAATAGATTGTGAGTACGGTAATACGGCTTGCAGTTTTTGGAACTAACTAGCATTAAAATAAATTACTTGTGTCTGTAAAACCAATCAAGTACAGCACAATAAAACCCATCAAACCAAACGACTTCCTTTACTACTCCATACTTCTTGTTTAAAATAATCCTTTGTAGAATAATTTTTGAGTTTATTTGTGACAATATCATCTGATACATTGTCATGCGAGACACATTTTCAAGCCTTTTATTCTTGTGTCCTAAAAAATATGACCTATGTATGCATTTGGGGCAAAATCTGGCCAAAATATGACCTATTACTAAAAACGGTCCTTAAAAATATGACAAATATACGCATTTATGGCAGAATTTGGCCCACATGTGACCTTACACTAAAAAGTCTGTAAATATGATTTTATATGCACAATAAAAATACGTTTTCCTGATCGACAATACCTGGATTCGTGCATAAATTGTTTTAAAATTAACCCGAAGGTTCAGAAAAAATATATGACTTGTCATTAAAATCCGGACCCTAGTAATCAGGGACCTCTTCCGAGTTTGTTCTGACGCACGTTGTCATCTCGACATAATATTGTATTTATAATGATGTCTGTTTCCACTGCACCAACATTATCACCGAGCGTCAATTACAATTATACTTGTACACTGTGACATTTCCTGTAAAATTTTTTTAAAAATGTTTCACAAAATGTAACCTTTATAGAATCTAGCTTACACATGGTACAATTCAGATATAAAAGAACAAAAGAGAACATGTCATCAAATAACAGTTTAGCAAACAATTTTACGCAACAACCAATCATTACCCGCGAATGCCTTCGAGAGCAAAGCTACTGGTGAGAGAACTGCAATACTCACATGACAGCAAACTGCGCTATATTTGCGTCCTGGCGTGGGTTAGATTAGTTTTTTCGAAAAAGAATAAAAAAGCAAGCATCGAAATGACAAAATATGTTGGCTGTGAGAGTTGAGGGAAGAGTAATCCCTTATTTAGCATGACTATCAAAAGTTCCCTCTCTTGTAGAATATTTTCAATGTCCCTTTGTATTAATCATAGTGCAAGACAAGAGGTCGGAACAGTAATGTTAGTATACAGAATTCCCCACAGATAGTGGATCAATTAATTTTAGGAAAAATTTCAATGTGTACAGCACACTTATTGTATGACACGATTTATAGAATATTTTATGTATGTTTTATAAAAAGATTTGGGCAATCATGCCGCAGGTTTGCTACAACACCTCAAATGCTGGGAACAACACCTCAAATGATGGATCATTATTATTTATAAGACTGCCCTCTGGCGGTTAATACCATAGTCAACATTTACCGGCATTGCTAGGAATCAAAATGAAAGTGCAGGGACATTACAAACCCATGTTATATGAAACTTAGTTTTTTGTTGCATTAGCTGTTATTTGACTTCTTCCCAAGTTGTGAAGAGAAAACATCACATAATCAATAGTTCTTAATTTGTAATGTAACATAAAATACTAGAGATTTATATGTCGTATTCGTCTGAATTTCTTGGTATCAAGTCTTATTTGCTGGTTAACAATCCTACTGTGTTGTCCGAAAGTCTTTGAAGCGTACCTACCAGATCTCCAAATAAGTGCATTGAACATCATTAACTGGATCTGGTTTCAGAATGGAAAAAGGAACATGGAATGTGTTCGACGTGTTGCAACATGTCTTCAGAATTGTTAAGTTCCATTACATTGTCAGTCGCCAATACCACTTACATTTCTAAAAAGAAAGTTTATGATAATTTGTTTATGATGATTTTGCCCATATTGCGAGTAATGTGAAATAGAAACAAAAGCGCCATTGCTCAGTAATGCATTTTAATTCATGATTTTGTAATGCCTTTCGGTCAGAAGTCATATGTCTCGCATTCTTGTAAGAAAAAAAACCGTTTGACATTTTTGAATATATGTGACATGTTTGTGTTGCGGCGATATGCGAGAGTTCATATCGCGCGCCAATTCGGCAGCGCGGGACGCCGGCTACGGAAGGCAGCAGGGCCACGAACCGGCGCGAAGACCGCCCAATGAGGAGTGAGCGGCCGGCGAGCGAATCTACAGGCCCGAGGCGAATCTGCGACGCGGAGCGCTTCTTAACGGGCCGCACCGGCCGGAGGGGCACTCAGTAGTGAAGTGCGATCCTGAAGCGAAGTAGTGACAGTGACCCTAGTGCGAACTCTGTGACGTAATTGGTATTCTCTCTCCGGCGATTTTGGAACACCACTGCTTTGTATAACGGACTACGCTTTTGGATACTTGTAAACTAGATCACGCCTGTAAAAGTTGAACAAATAAATTGTTATTGTTGACTTGTGTGTTTTCACGTACATAACAGTTTGAATATATGTGTTTGAATCTATGTGAATGAATGGGGGAATCGATATTTCTAAGAGATAGAACTAGTGGTGTTATAACAGCACAAACATTCATTATTAACAGTTACGGAATATTGTACCACTACATGAACCTGTAAGAGTGCGAGAAATGTGCGAGAAGCGAGAAATGTTTTTTCTTTGCGCGAAGATTCGAATTCCGGCCCATGGAGTTATCTCGACAAGCGCTTTACCGCTACACCAAGCCACCGATTGGCCGTACTCCCTTGCGTGGACCCTTAAAAACTAATAGTCCCGCCCGTTTTTTCTGACTTATGCAATTTTCAAACATTCAGAGAGTTCCACGAAAATGACACTGGCGCCATTTTTTAAGCATTAATATGTAGAAAAAAGATTTGAAGAAAACATCTGGAGCCATTTTTGAAAAAATGTCGAAAATTTGAGGCTTCATTTAAAGTACCCCCAAAAAGGCTTAGCCTCATGCGTTGGGCACGGGCAATTGGCAAGTAGACAAACAGACGTTCTGCGGTCAGTAAAGTTTTTGAAATCAAGGATCCACAACATGACTACACAGCGTGTTACAGAAAGTAAACATAGAAACAAGATTTATCTACATTTTCGTTTCCAGGGCCCGGCAAAAAATGTTTTTGTCGAAACATCATCGATTTCCACCGCGCGAATACAATTTCTCTTTACTACTTACGTAGAAAGGCGAGAAAGTAAAAATAGTTCTGAGACTTACGTTGATGGCCAAAAAATATTTGCGATAACCTTGATGCATTTTTGAATTTGCTCATAGCGAGAACCACTGATGAGATAAGCGGTTGTCATTTTAATTCCGAAAATTATTACTAGATGTAGTCTACGAAGTGGTATAGTATTTAGTTTCATCCCTCTGGAAGTCGTATACATCCTTGTCAATCTGGACAAGAAAGTCAAATCGAACAAGTGAAGAATGATGAATTTTATACTAACATTAGTAACGAATTCCCAAAGCTACTTCCTCACTTTAATTACCTCTTCTGTTGGAAAACTTACTTCGCTCACGTACACATCTCATTTTATATCGAATAATTCGTTTCTGTACTTTCCTATTTCGGAGAAAGAACAACGGAGAAACTATTTGATTTCAATGTAGCATGCACGCTGGTGGTGAGACGAAGCAAGAAACGAAACCCAGTGAAATCTTATCCGAAACTCTCCGCGATATATTGATGCATTTTACGTATGCTTGAGAGGAAACAAAGGGAGAATATTCTGCTCACAAAGCCGTTCGACGGAGCGGAATGTTTATAGTTAGGGCCTCATCGCATTTTCTCCCTTTGCACGCTGTTCTTATTGCCTCTTCCTGCTGATTCCGGAGCGCGTGAGCTGCCGGCCGGACGCGCACGTGGATCCGCCGCATCGATTGCGCGTCCAGTGAGTCATAAAGCTGCCGAAGAAATTCAGCACACCTGGCGAAAAGCCGACGCTTCAAACAAGGCGTGGAGCGCGCCATCTCTGTCGATTCGCGAAACCGTAAACCGTTGCGTTTTATTTCGCCGCGAAGTTCATGCATTGAGTTCGCTCTCGTTTTACTTTCCTCTCTCTCTCTCTCTCGCTGAATCCTTCTCTGCCTCTGCCTCTGACGCTATGTCGTAGTTTTCGTCACTGTGTCAGTGTTTTTTTTCACTATCCCTTCACTCTTATCCTGTTATTTCTTACATTTACTCATTCAATTTCTTTTCTTTTTTTTGTTCCCAAATTCTCATTTGTTTTATCATTCAACACTACTTTTTACTCGTTTAGTTTTTCCACTCGTATTCTTCTTTTGTCTTAGTTCCTGGATCCGTCTTCTATTGTCTCTTTTTCTTATATATTATTGCCTTTGCTTCTTTCACCTTCAGTTTTCAGCCTTCCGTCTTGTCTCACGTTTGCTATCCCTATCTCTTTTTAATTTCCTCTCTACACCTCACTCTCTCTTTCTCCTTTCTGTCCACTGCCTGTGCAACATTCGCCAACCGGCATCAGCAGTGGTTCGTTTGTATTTTCGACGCAAAAGAGCTTATTTTTATTTCACAGGTACCAGTGCGGCTCTCCTACCGTTTAAATAACGCCGAGGAGGGTTTTCTATGCAGACGTTTTAACCCGCTGCCCCTCTTTCCACCTATCCCTCTTCCGCTCCCTCGCACGCTTTTCTCGCATACGTCTACGCCGCCACCGCCATAGGCTTCCGGGAAACGCTGAAATCGTGAAATACGCCAGACAAATCCACGAGCCCTGCTGAAACAAGCTGCTTGTTGCCAAAGCGATGGAGGCGGGTCGCGAAGACGGAGTTTCAATGCCGTGTTTGCCTTATTTTCGCCGACGTGTTCGGATGAGAGCTGATCCTTGCAGTTTACAGGACCCTACGGAACTTTTTTTTTTTGCACCTGCAGCAGGTGAATGCATACATAGTGTCTGCTGCAGCCCGTTTTTTCTATGATTTGCAAGGAATGGTGGGCAGAGCGGAAAGGTGGGGTAGAGTGGTTGTACAAATTGAAACGTGCTGCGAAGACATTCTTTCAGATCAAATCGTTTCTGTTAGTTTATTATTTAATTCAGAACTTCTGTAGTTAATAAAATCGAATGTACGTAAAATTTAGGAAGATACTTGTATATTGAGATATACGTATAATAACCAATATATTTCATCGTTAATATAACATTCTCAGACTTTTTCGAAAACAGAGAATTGGGAAAAATGGGCCATGCGCCGATTTCAAGAGTGAAGTTAACTTTGTTCGAGAAAAAGTTGAAGAAAAAATTGGAGCCGTTTTAGAGATAATCTTGCTTTTAAAATTGTCTGTATTACATGCAAAAAAAGCGAAAACTATTAAATTAAAAAAAAAGTGTACTCTACTTTATTTCAAGGTCCGATTTTGAAAAACAACTTTCTTTAAAAAATTACTATCTTCAATTGTCCAGCCCTTGTAAGAAGATGCCGAAAAATGTTTGAACTTCTAAAATTTTCGAAATATCAGAGATTTTAACGAAAATGTGTACTGCACCTTTCTTTTAAACGCCCTTACGCTATGAGACGAGAAAGTTCTAAACCCGTGATCTCCGACGTTGAGAAAGGTGTGGATGATTTGGTTAGATACGCAAGAACTCGAGAAAGATCTTAAACAGTTTCGATGTTGACTAACAAATGAAAATATTTGTGTTATACTACTCATTCTCACCCTACGCGTACCGGCTCAATTCTCGTATCAAATCCGAACACCGATTGCGTGACAACTGATACCAAGCGACAGTACCACCCCTAGAAACAGATCGCTCACCATCAAATATTTGCTATTCATATAGAGAACAGCAACTTTTTTTTAATATTGTTGGTATGTAAAGAACTGTATATTCTGTACTATATTATTGCAGTATTTGTAAAGAGTGTTTTTGTTAATATATTTAATTTATTTAGGTGTAATAGTGTGAGAGTATATTATTTGTTGTTCTTGAGAAGTGTGCGAACTACTTTTTTGAAAACCACGGAGTATAATTGAGCATCATTTTTTGCTTCTGGAAGCCTCTGGGTATAGTCTGGAAAGTTATGTACGACTCAGCCTGGAGCACGCAGCTCCTGCACCAACCTAGAAGCGAATTCCGCCATTCGCAAGCGCTTTCGCGCACGTCCCGCTGCGCTGCGCTGCGCTGCCGGTGACGCAGAGCGGGTGCCAGGGCCGCCGCGGGAGAGCGCTCTGCTCGCGCCGCCGGGAGGGGAGCGTAATGAAGAAATATTGCGCGAGTGTGAAAATTTTTGTATTCGCGGCGTGTCACATGCAAAAAAGATGTGTTCCCCTTACGCTGTGTTTCGAGGGTGAGATTACGGCCGTGTTTGAAGTTGTGCGCTTTATGAAATGAAAATTTGTTTGTGCGTATTTCCGCGAGGGTTGGTCGTAGCGTCGCCTCGTTTTGTCCTCTTCCTTTGAATCCAAGGTGTCGGTTGCCGTGTGATTATTTTAAAGACATTTAGGGGGAGTTTTCTGATGCATGTTCAGCGTGTCTTTTTTTAAGGAATGTATAAATAATATATGTTAAATATATGTTTAAAGGAATGTATTATGTTTTATTGATAATTCTGAAAGTACTCGTAAACCTTGAGTTAATTATATTAAAAATGTACCTCAGTAGGTAGTGTATCTGTTTTCAATCATTTATAATAGAAACATAGGTGTAAAGGAAACGAGAAGTAATTTTATATATTCTTCCTGTACTGTTTCAAAGGTAATGCGTTTGGAACTTTGGGATAATCCAAAACGCAACGCAATGGTTTTTGGGCAAGGAGAAGCGAAGTGCACTCTTGTAGTTTCATGGAGCGTTACCAGTTCATTACTTTCAGCAAATCGTTTCGGACGCAGAATATTCACGAGAAAGGTCCGGAGGCGAAAGAATCACGAATGCGGCAGATAATCGCGTTAAAATACAGCAGGCGGTTTTGAGCGTTGGCCAACTCTCTGAAGGGTGCCTGGCATTGTTCCCGATCGCTGGCCCGTCCTTCGGCGCTGCTACCCGCCCGGTGCACACATCCTCGGTTGCATTTACACACAGGGGGTTTGCGAAAGTTTCAATATATACGTTTTACTCAGATATTTTTTCAGTGTTCGACACATGTTTGCAAACTCAAATTTTTCCATTCTGTAATTTTTGGAATGAAAATGGAAATTTAAGAATATTGCTGTAAATGCGTTTTTGATGTAATTATCGGGAAATTCATTTGCGGTGTCTGGCAAATCTCGTATTGTAAGTCTTAACATTTCCAGATTATTTTGTATTCATCTTTCTCGACAGCATTTCGTATTCCCTACTTTGAGAGCCGTTGATCCAACTCATCCTTTTCGTGAGTGATGGAGACGTAAATTTGGAGACAATAGATTTTGCCTCGCTTGCCGAAGTTATTCTGCTCATTGTTACTCTCTACTACTGATTGAAGGAGATTTATTGTGGTAATGTAATTCTCTTTTACTTCAACGGACACATTTGCTAATAGGTTAACGGTCATTGTATTAAGAGGCTTGTTCACAATCACAAATCACTCTGTGTTGTATTTATCTTACGTTTTATATCTTGCGTTTTTATTTTGCTTTTTTTTAAAGAATGATTATTTTATACAAATTTTTTGCATTGTATTCCATGTTACCTTCGCTTCTGGAGCCGCCATTTGCTGTGGTGGGCTCCCTAATGGTGGAGTACTTTCGTTCGGGACTTTCAAACGACTCAAACCCAACTTATGTTGTACTTATTTTCTTCTTTCAACTTTGTTCAAAATGTTTTTACCCTCCCCGCGCTAGTTTTACTTCATTTCACGACGTTGTCCAAATTCTGTAAATTTTGTTTGTCAATTGAAGTGAACCATTTGAAGCTTGAACTCACATCTAGAGAATAGGAATTGCTTAGCTATGATACATAAAGTAACTGAAAATATTCAGAACACAATGATTGGAATACTTCAAAAACCAATTTTCGTAGCATACTGAGGTTTATTATTTGAATAAAGAGGGAATTTCATTATCAGCTAGGTACTAAATCTCACATTTTACACTTTACGGTATAAAAAGTGAGACACGTATAGAGAGGCCTTGTTTCCATTTGGTATCTTAATTCTATTATTAATTTCTTTCTCAATCTGGCCTGTGTCATTTATCCTCCATTATTCTTGCGTGGGACAACTACATTGTCCGGTTTTATTGCTCCTGTTTTGTTTACTGCTGATGTACGTCAATGTTTCAACGTCTTTTAGACCTTCCATTGCGTTCTCTTCTCCTGCGACCGTGGATGTTGTGAGACACTTATAATCAACACACTCGTGCATTTGTCGCTGATGTCACTGTTAAAGTATTTTTTAAATGTGTTTTTGCAGTGTGTCTTCGAAGCCTGTTTAGTAACCACCTTCTCTCCTTAGTATTTTTCTTATCACATTATTTTCTTGTTTGTTTCCTATTTTCAATTCATTGCGGTTTTGTTTTTCGCCCGCCAATTTATTACCAGGACCTGGTGAACTGCGTTTGCCATTGGTGGTGTCACCAATGTAATCTCCGCTGTAATATTACGAACCCGCGCCACCGACAGCGCCTCTCGCGGCCTGTTCGACGCACACGCGTCGCCTCGCGAAGGCCGTCGGGTGTCGCAACTGGACTCACAACTTCATTCCGTATCGTTGTGAGCCGCGATCCCCTCGCAGATAACGGGGACGGCCCGTGCACCATCGACTCGGGGGGGAGGGAGGGGGAATTATACCGCGCCCACGTTGGTCAACCTGCCACCGCCGCCGCCTCCAATAAAACTCGTCGCCCACGGATCGCCGCGATGCGCGCCCTCCACCCCGTCGCCGCGCCGAGGCGCACCCCGCGTCGCATGTAGCCGCCGCAACTGCTGTCGACGGCGGCGGCGGCGGTGGTGGCGGCGGTGGTGGCGGCGGTGGTGGCGGCGGTGGTGGTGGCGGTGACGGTGGTGGCGGCGGCGGTGGTGGCGGCGGCGGTGGTTGCGGCGGCAGTGGCGGCGGCAGTGGTGGAGGCGGCGGCGGCGGCGGCGGCGGCGTTCGCGTCATAAAATGAACAGCGAACTCTGCGGGGTGCGTTCCTGTGTCGATGGTCACCGCTGACTATACGACTGGCTTTCGTCAGTGTTCATTCCTTCGCGTCTTGCCTTCACAATTGCAGAGGGAGAGCGGAAGGTGCTCGTAATATCGGAAGAGGTAAATATGCTCTATATCGGCGTATACGGGAATGATAAAGTGGTTCTATGGATCGTGGCTTACACCTTGTTCAATTGCATAAGATGATAGTGCATTTGGAGCATAACATTCAATGATTTGTCTTTCCGACGGTGAATGTCGTTTTCTTGTCTGTTTATACTGGTTCGTGTTCTTCATCTTATGTTTTGTTTTTTTCGTGATACTAAGAACGCTTAGGTAAATCACTTCTCATGGAAGTTGTTTCTTTCATTATCTTTTTCCTTGAAATGTCTAGTACGTAAAGTCACCTCCAAATGACAGTTTTTTACATTGAAGAAAGTCCACCTATATCATAGAAACAATATTACAGTTCTCTTAATTCAGGTCTCCATCCCACTCCAAAACGTGTTGTTTTCCTATTCTTCTCATCGCAAAGTTGCTGTAGAGCTCCCTATGGGTCTCCCCACGCCACAGATACCATCATTCGTGTAGTTTTATTACGTTTTAACTGAGTGTTGCCACCAAGCCTGTAGCTGTCACGGTCCTATTACCAAATTGGCCTTCGCTTGTCCATGAGCAGCTGGTCGGTGCTTACTACTGCCACTGCCTCTGCCTTGAAACCAACGACTGCGCTATCAGCGCTGAATCCCATTCCGCTGGCATGTCTGCCATGCTGCTGCTTTGCCTACAGCTCTGTAGCTAACGTGTCTCCTTTCGGCCACTGGTCGGCTTCTTCCATCCTGTGAACGCCCTTTCCGTTATGACTACTAGGCCACCCACCACCTCTACCATCACGTGTGCTGGGACGGACCCCACCATCTTTTCTGACATTGTCACTTAAGTGTTTCAACACTGACACTACAACTTCGCCTTCGCCACTATGTTCCTCACTTACTCTAACACCAGTTCTGTCGACTTCGCTTCCGTTTCCACTTCTTCGAGAATCTCTAGATCTTATGCCGCTGTCACTTCCTCTGCAACCACTTCTTCTTCTTCTTCTTCTTCTTCTTCTTCTTCTTCTTCTTCTAAGGTGCTACAACATTCTCTTGAATGTCTTGCCCTGCTCCACAACTGCCTTCCATCTTCCTTTATCTTGAACCACCTCATGCCAATTCCTAATCCCTAGTCTCTTGATGTCTATCTTAACATCATCTTTCCACCTGATTTTCAGTCTCTCTTTCTTTCTTGCTGCAGTCGGGTGCCAATTATAAATATTCTTGATCATTCTTTCTTCTTGCATTCGACATATGTGTCCAAACCAGCCAAGCCGAAGTGAGATAATATGATTTACAATGTTTTTAGATTCAATGATGACTTCAATTTCATGACTATACCTTATCCTCTAGAGGTCGCCTGCAACCTTTATTGGACCAAAGATCTTTCTCATTATTTTTCTTTCGAATACATTTCAATGTGTTCGAAAATATATTTGTACAAATGTATTCTTTCGAATATCTTTAGCCTTCTAATGTCATTTTCCTTTAGGGTCCAGGTCTCTGCCTCACCTATGCAACCACTTCTTCTCGAAAACCTCTCCGCCACTTCTACCATCGCTAGGATGTCCATATCCGCCACCACACACCGTTCCGACAGCGGCCGTCTCCTCAACGCCTCTTCACCGGCGCCTGCGCCCGCCCCCCACCCGCCCGCCCGCCGCCACGTGTCTCGTAACCTGCGGGAATTTACCGGCGGAGGCCTCTATCGGAAGCATCGCCGAGGGGCGCTCCTCCGCCGCGCGGCCCGCGCGCTATCGAAGCGACCTGTCGGCAGCCAGCGTATTCACGACCTGCCCGATCATTAAAGTATCCCGAGGACCGCCATAAAACATTTAACACTACGGCGTGCGACTCCGCGGCGCCCCGCCCCGCCACGCTCCGCTCCGCGCCCGCGACGCGCGAGGGCGCGCGGGGTCTGCGCCTTGTCCCGCGCGGTTATCGCGGGGTGTCTCGAAATTTAGAGCCAGAAATTTGGCTGTATCCAACATACACGGGAACGCTTCTTATCGAAGGGTACGGTCGGGACAATGAGACCCCCACACACAATACGTCTCCGCGAGGGACACTTGTTTCTCGATTTACGGTCGTGTGTGTGTGTTGGGGAGGGTTTGGTGCTTGTCACGAGCCACTGCACAGGTTAAAGGTCTAGCGGTTCATAATTTGGGGACTTTGGAAAATCGTGATGGCGGAGACGGACCGCGCGCCGCCGCCTGTGGAGATGTTATCTACGGGCGTTAAGGGGATCTGGAGAAAGGTCTATCAGATAGGAGCGGCTCCAGATTCGGATCGGGTTTGGGGCGCGCGGCGCGGTGTCATAAAGAGACTTATCCTGGCTTCCATCTAGACGTGTCTCAGCGAGCCCGGAGTGGAATATGCATGCTTATTTCATGGGTGCTTAGAAACGGTTATGTGCATAGCACCTCATCAGCTGTGTCGCGTTTATATCGTCACGACTCCAGTCGTCTTCACACAGGTTGTGTAATAAAGTGATCCAGATAAGTACCAAACCACTTCGTGACGAATAACCCTCGTATTGTAAACTGTTCTTACCCGTCTAAATACGATTTTTTATGTGTGCCTCTTTGTTTGGTATTCTCTATTAAACTCTTGTATAGCGTGTGTAAACAGGTGAAATGGTATATTTTCTATTTTATTATGTTGCATTACAAACAACATACTGTACGTAAGTACATATCAATATTGTAACTCTTACTTTATCTCTTAGAATATTATAGTAGGTGTACATATCAATCTCTTCAATAATTGTGTTTCTCTTTAATATCTAAAATCATTGCTTTCACAGGTTTCAGTTTCCTCAATACACTCGTCTGGTCTTCTTTGTGGTTATATTTCTTAATAAAGTTCTAATCATATTTTGCTTGCAATCTCCACCTTAATTATTCTCTACTGCCGAAGTATTATTATACGTTCATTGACTTTGGTCTTCTATGGTCATTTCTCTTTTGCGTGTACTTTGATATCTCTTTCAACCGGTGCACCTCAGGATACCGTTATGCCATTTCCTTCTATCTAAAATGGAGGCTTTACTCTTTTACTTTAAAACTGTAACAAATTGCCTGTAACAGGCTCTTTACTAAGTGTCGAAGGCGACACTTTCAGGGGGTTTGAAGGCTCTTCATGTCTGTAACATCGAAGCTTTGCTGTGACTACGACGCAGAGAGGGGCGTAATGTAGCTTTTTTGGTGAAACAAAATGCTTAAGTGCTTCGTGCTCCAAAGCATCTGGCCGTGAGGACAGCAAGAAGACAAGAGGGCGGATGAGCGAGTGATGAAATGCAGCGCGAAAAGGACATGGGTAAGCGATCGGCTGATTGGACTGCCTGGTGGTTACAACCTTCGCTTGGGTGAGCCAAGCAGTTAGGTTGTAAGAGTATCTAGGAGGCTGGTGCTGTCTACCTAGTGGATGAGAGAGCAATGGGGGGGTGATCTTTTAGAGGTGTACTCGTAAATGGACAAATGAGTGAATGAATGGGGAGTGGATGGGGAGCGTGGATGGGGAGCGTGGTTGAACGAGGGCGGTCGTTGCGTTGCTGGGCATAGGCGAGCTTGGAACGAATATGAGTGGTGGTGGGTAGGCGGCGAGCGGGGTTAGGTGAGGGTAAACATGACTGGTGGGAGTGGGGCAGGGGTGGGTGTGCACGGTCGTGGACGTCCGAGATGGGCAGAGGACAGAGGCGGGCGGGCGGGCGGACAGGCAATGCGCAAAAGGAAGGGTGGTGTGGCTGCTTCTGAGGCTGTGTGGCCATCCCTGTCCCCACTGTCCTCTACCAGGCGTCGCGACGCTAATGGATTTTTCCGCCGCGAGCCACCACCCCCGCGCCCGGCGTTTCCCACGTCCAGCGTGTCCATTAACCCCCGTATTAACGCGGGGCCAAGTAATGTGGAGTAATGGCATGTGCGCTCTTCTTACGGCGCCCTGGTGGACTCGTAGCTCAGAGCTGCGACGTCGCCGTTCCCCCCGGAGCCGCTGCTCGTCGCTCTCCCTCGTCTCTTCCCCCCTCCCTTGACCACGGTCCTCGCCATTTACTCTTTTCACCGTTTACACCTCAGATTTATGCTCTTCCACACAGTCTCACCTCTTTTCTCACCATTTCTGTATTCGATCTCTTTGGTCAACTTTACATTAATATTTTTCTTCTGTGTCCCCCTAATTTACCCGGGTTATCTGGTGTGTGCTTTAAAATGTCAATATGATTCTATATTGACCTGCTTCTTGCCCTTTTCCATGTCATTTTCTTCTTCGTCCTCGCTAGTTCGCTCGTCTCCCACAGGCTTCTATTGCCATTGTACATGTGTAATTGCATGGGAAGTGAATAATATTTGCAAAGTTTCTCTATCGGTCGAATGTTTTCGAGTATCTCTATTACCTGCTTTCGTATATTTTTTTTTCCTTGAGCCTTTCCCAATTTTCACAATTTGCCTTGTTCTTTTTTCTCCCATCGCCCAATGTGCTCCTCTTATCTCCGATTGTTTTCTCATTTTTCCATTCTAATGTTCCCATTTCTCGGCGTTTCTTTCTTTACCTGTTCTCTCAATTCCCTCGTCTTATCTTTCTCTTACCTATTTCCATATTTTTCGTTGAGCTTTTTTCATCCTTTTAATTTTTCCTCCCGGCTCTTTGACTTCGCCCCTCTTTTTCTACTACCCGTCGTCGACGCTCTCGCTGCCTCCGTCGCGTAATGCCCGCCTTCCGCCCGGGGATTCCCCTAATCTGCTCGGATGAAGAATTAGTGCGCCGACTCGCCGCTAGAGCTGCCGTCCGTGCTCGGCCTCGGAGACCCCTCCCGTCCTCTGCGCCAGGGAAGACACGCAAATGCGAGAGAAGGCGTTGCAAGTCTGCGGACTCAGCGGTCGGCGGTCGGCTGGTGGGGTGAGACCGTCCCCGCAGCGGACCGGGTAGCGGTTAAATTGTTGCTGGGTTGCGCGAGTGGTGCCGGCGTTGGTATGCGAAAGTCCGGTCGTGGCATTCGGGCAACAGATGGCGACGGGCGAGGAGCGAGTCTGATGGATGGTGCGCGAAGATTGGTGATAGCTGAGGGCTGGTGATAATTCTGCTACACTGTACGTCGGAGCGCTAATTGATGATCGTGCGGTGTCCCACATGGTGGACGGCGTGTAAAGCGATGTAGTTATTGGAAAACTAAGGGTATTGGTGATTGATGAGCTAGAGGTAGAAGCGGATGAGTGTCGTGCATTTGTAGACGAGATGCTGATATGAGCATTGAGATCTACTTTGACGACAAGTTGGGGATTAGAGAGAAGGCGATTGGAAATGATTTGGTGAATACGTTATGGGGATGCATGTGTATCAGATAATTAACAATATCGATTCCTTAGATTTCTTTCTAGAACTTCTATAAACAGATTTTGCTTGTTAAGAATTGGAAAGTAAAGAATAATTTCAAAAGAAATCAGAATAATTTTTCTTGCTGATTCTCAGTGATCAAAATATATTTTCGACTTGTAATAATATTGGGTAATAGAATTTGAAAAATGTTATGGTTGCGATGAAATGTTATGATATATATTCAACAGGAATTGCTTGTGTCCGTAGAATATTACTTATTGAATTAAAGCCAAAACGGCAAAATATATTTATGACGATTTTAGAAGGGAGAAAATCTGTATTTAGTTTGTATAAGTGATGCAAGGAACTATTTCAGCATTTCTTGAATGGATCACAGAAAACTGGTGATCAAAGATCCCGAAGAAGATAACAACAATTCTATCATTTACATTTACTAAGTAACTATTATTTTCAGAAAAATATTTTGTGTAAATTTCGTGTATCATTATAAAATAAAATGCGACAATAGTCTAGTGAATTGCTTCGTAATATCTGTGAACAAAACGCATCTCAAACAATCTTTTCTTGTGCTTTTCTGTCAGAGTAACATATTTACTTGCACAAGTTTTGCTGAATGTGATGAAATCTGCTTAGTTATATTGTGAGAATATTCTTTCGTGTTCATTGTTCGTTATCGATTTGCGATGGGAGGGAAGCAGTCAAAATACTGGGGGCGTGGTGCCCATTAGTCGAACTGGCTAGAGGGGCTGAGTGTACGGCGACCGCGAACGCATGGAAGCCGCGAAGCCCCACGACGCCGCCGCCCTCTGCGCTCATCGCTCTCTCCAGACGCGCACTCGCGCTTGGAATTTATTTTCACCTTCCAGCATTCTGAAGAGCACTTGTTTTTTGTTTTGTTTTTTAGAAAAATTGAATCTGGAGTTAACCCGAGAAAGGAGCTCTTAATAATTGTCACAATCGTGCTTTCAAGATGCATGAATTGATTTTGATTTCAGCTCTATTTTCATATAAAGAAACAAAAAACTTTTATAATAGTAATTAATGTTCATAACTGTTTATGATAAGAAGGGGATGTAGCGAGTGCTTTGAGCAACGTGGGCGAATTCGTGGGGAAAGGATAAGCTGAAGATCCGATATTGAAGTAGCTTGTATTGGGACAGGTTTGTACAATGGCAAGAAAACGGATTGATTATCTTTTTCTCCATTTAAGTATTGCTTGTTCTCTTTGAATTTGTTTAGCATGTACCGTAGACATATATTGCGCGACCGAGAAATTTATGTTAAATAGGTTCAAGTTGGTGGAGTCTTGTTTTAGTTGTACCCGTCCCTCAAATATGATTAGAATAATTTAAAGAAGGATGGATGATATGTCTTGAAATTTTCTAATGCTGGGGCAATAAAATTTGTGCATTTTTATTTTTAAAAAATTGTTTGCGGATTTTTTGCAGTGCGGTCTTCCTGTTAGTCGTCTATTTGAAGTCCGAGATAGTTTCCAGACGTTGAAGTTTCTTTGAGAGCTACTGGATATCATCAGTGTTACGTTGTCACCCGCGGGGTGGGATTGAAGTGAACAGCGTATGGAAGCCGCGAAGCCCTACGATGCCACCAGCTCATGGAGCGGATGATTCTGTCCCGCCGCGCGCTCGCATTCCGGCCTCGCCGCTTCCCTTGCGCTGGAGCGGCCCGTGCGTTGCTATGAACCTTCAGGCTTCGGGGATGAAATTCCAACGGTTCCCTCTGAAATTTGTGGTCGGTAAGTCAGGTTCGCGGCAGATTTTCATCGGGTTGATCTAATTTCTCAGGACTGTCATTGCTGTATCTTCTTTGCTGGCCTTTCAACATAACTCGCTTATTTATTACGTAATTTGTATCGAAAGCTCATACTCTGGAATGGAGAATCATTGCCATGAAATATTGTATTTTTTATTTACTTTTACCCTTTCCTGGACAGTAATTTTGGTCCTTGGCTTGTAGAATGTGTTACTTTCATTATTAATTTATTTTCTCCCTGCATTTTGGCTCTGATTTTCTTTGCCTGTGTCTGTCTTCTCAATCACAAACACAATAATAATTCTTCGCGTCCTAGTTGTTCCCTCAAATTTTGGACGAGAAGTGAAAATAATTCAAGCAAAAATTAGATTTCATTCCGATATTTTTCAGTGTACATTTCTTATAGTCCCAACCCATCTCTTCTAGATCTATTCAACTCGCATCGTTCTTATATTCAACCATCATTTCTCCTTTTTTTCTACTTTCCTCTCGTGTTGGCTTCGCCTATTTCCACGTCGTTGCCTTGTTACAACTCTCTCCCTTCATCTGTGGGTTATCCCTCCCTATTGAGAGTCATTATCTCTTGCCAATTTGTTCTTAATATTTTGCCATTTACTTATCTTCTCTGGTGCCTTTTACAGCCTCTATTTGATAGATATTACAGCTCGCTTCTAAACCCGGTGTTTATTTCGTCCTTTCCCTTAAATTCGGATGAAAATACTCTTAAGATAAACTCTTTTACAAGTGAAGAAAAGAAAATAATTGAGTGTACACGAAATACACGTGTGTTTCATGGAGAGTTTTCTAGGCTTCTTTGTAAGCAGCTCATATGTAAATTTATAAACCGAATTCAGTTTGTTGTAAATGTCATAAATGTATTTTTTTCGTGTGTATATTTTAAATAATTTAGAGTAGTACTCATTTAATCAAGTTATGTAGAGTGCGATATTTAGATACACATCTAAAATTAATGTCCAAAGTACTATTATGTCCTATAAAACGTGTATGAACATTCTACAGGATATCAAAGGAAACTATCAAGTTCGTATCTTTTTATATTTCTCTTATTTCCTTGCTTTATTGTCGTGAATTTTTTATCACCTCTCAGCGTAGTCCAGTTTCTCTTTTGCCCTGTGCGTTGTCGCTCCGTGCTGTAGGTACTAGGCATTTTTCGTGCGCTCCCCCTGGCCCGCGCTGATGCATGCCTGGGCGGCGCGGCGCGGCCGCTGGGCGCACGTGCCAGGCTCATTATGCTGCGCCGCCGAGCAGAAGCAGCAGCAGCAGCAGCAGCAGAGGCGGCCGGCGGGGAGGGAGGGCGCTGGTGGTGGCGGAGGTGCGGATGATCCCCAATGCGGGGGCGATGTGGGCGGCATCGAGAGTAAAAGTAGATGGTTGTTTAGGCCAGTGGACGTGAGAAAAAAATAGAGAACGGGAGCGTCAGTGACTGGTCAGACGGGCGTGGAGGATTTGGTTGATGGTGACGTTGCAGTCAGGATGGGATGTGACGGGGTAGCGGGGTTTTATTGCGACTGAGTTGACGCACGGGGAGAACAACACGGGGTGAAGAATATTGTTCTTAAGGTAAATGGACAGGAGTAAAAAAAGTTAGGGCCGAAGTGCTAGTGATAGCCGAATGGGGAAATGCGGCGATGCTTGTAATGGCGGTGAAGGTTGTAATCCAAGTGGCACGTGAAACGACTGATGGTTATGACGGTAGCTTGTGTGCTGTCTCGCCTGTTTCCCCACCTGGTTTGGAGATAGTGTCTTACATTGGTGGTAGCGGGGATAGTATGAACGACGATGGTGATGATGATGATAATGAATGCGAATGTGAAGTAGGGAATAAGGGCCGTGGATGTGTTTATGATGTTGACGATGATGCTAGCGGTTGCAACGGCGGTGTCTGCTTGGGAGAGCAAAGCAACGGGAATAAGAGCCGTGAATGTGTTTATGATGTTGACGATGATGCTGGCGGTTGCAACGGCGGCGTCTGCTTGGGAGAGCAAAGCGCCAGAACCTGACGGTATGACGATGACGATGTCGGTGATGGGTACGGATGGGGGCTGCATCTCTTGCGGCCGCGTCGGGAGATGGCTGTAGCCACGCGCGTGCCTCACGTCGGACCGGTCGCGCCGCGCTTTGTTTTTATTGCGTCGTCCGCGCCGGCTGCGGGCTTAGGGACCCGCGCCGTGTGCTAGGCAGCGGTGCCCTTTCGATTTCGACTCGGATCGGGCTTCGACAATCGCGACCGGTGCGGGCGCCCTCGTCGATATACATGCAAATCGCAAGCGTAGAAGTCACGCGTTCCTCGTTCGCGAACCCAGGACCGGTTTGCGGCGACGCTCGAAGCTTCGAGCGCTGCCCAAAACCGCAGGAGATGAAGTGCAAAATAAAAAATGGACAGTTTTTATTAGCGTTGTATGAAGCCGTCTTCTAAAATAGTCATTTGGAATCTGATCGGCCGTTCTGATTGCCAGTTTTACGCTCTGTACGTTCGCGGTACTTTACATTAGATGTTAAAAGAAAAAGAAGGGAAATTAATGTCGCATGGGTGAGCGACGCGGCCGACCTTGAACATCAAGACCGGTATCATTTCATCGTCTCCAGAGTCTGCATAATTTGAGTGTTCTGGGACAGATGACTCGTCCTTCGAGCTCTGATTCATATTCTCTTTGTGTACGTTTCGATACCTGAATCCACAAACCGTCATTTTATCGAACAAATGTAACCCATATTTTTAAGTCTTTTATGCAGAGTGAAAATGCTATTGTTCTTCTCCAGTTTTTAGTTCTTGTTGTTACTTTCGTAATTCACGGTTGACAGTGCTCATGCCGATTTTTGATCTTACGAGTTGGTGACAACTCCCAGTATTCCTAAGGCCGAGTTGGAAGCAACTTTCGAGTAATTGGCTGTGACCAAGCTTGAGACTGCCATTTCGTCAAGAAAGTTTAAGGGCAGAGAATGCTGCAGACAGTAAGAACGGAGAATGATGAGTTCGCGAGACTGCGGAAGAGACTGCACCAGAGGATGAAATAAGAATGAGAAGATGATATTTATAAGAATGGGAATGTTTATTGTGTTAGTTATTTACTTAATTGGGTTTTGCATGCAGGTGTTAAGTAGAATCTGTGAAGATGGCGAAATGGCATGTGGAAATGGGGCCAGGCAGGATGCAAGTTGCCTTCATAAGTTACCTATATCTGTCTGACTTCACTAAATGAAGTGATCTGGTGTTACATTATCTTGTGAGAGTTAAAAGGATGCAACTTGAAGAAACTTTTTTTCACTGAAATGCAGGGGTGTATTGACATATAGTGAACTTATCAAGAAATTAGGAAGCATTTTTCTATTACGTAATCAGCTCATATATCTGATTAATGAAAGGATGTTTGTTGCAAGATAACTGGAAAGGTAACTTCAAAGAACCTGAATAGTGTATTTTAAGAGCTTGGAGCAAACACGAGGGCAGATTATCTTAATAGAAAATTTTGATAAGATTTACTTTAAGAAAAATTAATTCGATAAATTTTGGGTCAAGAAAATTTTGCTATTCCTGTTTTATTCTTTTCGAGAGAGTAAAATTCCAAAGGGAACCGTACTAGTGTAAAATGTTTTCTGCTCGTTTGAGTTTTTAAACAATGCTATATATTTGTATTTTTATGTAGAACTTGTTTGGTCACGTATTAGAGTTTAATCATACGGTTCTCTGTTAATTTGTTTTAAATTCATTCGTGCACGCTGCTCTACGGGAGACTAATTACAACTTGCTACGCTTCTGCTGAGAGGTCTGCGCGCTGCTTCGCATAGCGCCAGCGTGTTGTTCTACCGCGGTGCCGAAGGGGTATTGCCTGTGAACGAACTACATCGAGGTTCGTAAAGCAGGGTTGGCAACTTTGCTTGTACAAAATTCTACGTGGGATAATTTTCACTTCATCCAAACATTGTTGCATTAATGAACAACTATAAGATGAGTTAAATATTTTCAGCAATATAATGTATTTACTAATTGCTGTAACTTGTATGATATCCTTAATACACCGATGAATTGGTAGATGCAAAAGTCATATGTTCGCATAATTCTGCGATCAGCAGTGATTTTGCTGTTCACAAGTCACAGGCGTAACATGCGTGATTTTTAGATGTTTTTAGACTTTTAAATGTTTTATGCTTTTTAGATGTTTTATGCTTGTTAGATGTTTTATGCTTTTTAGATGTTTTATGATTTTTAGATGTTTTATGATTTTTAGATGTTTTATGCTTTTTAGATGTTTTATGATTTTTAGATGTTTTATGCTTTTTAGATGTTTTATGATTTTTAGATGTTTTATGATTTTTAGATGTTTTATGCTTTTTAGATGTTTTATGCTTTTTAGATGTTTTATGATTTTTAGATGTTTTATGCTTTTTAGATGTTTTATGATTTTTAGATGTTTTATGATTTTTAGATGTTTTATGATTTTTAGATGTTTTATGCTTTTTAGATGTTTTATGATTTTTAGATGTTTTATGCTTTTTAGATGTTTTATGATTTTTAGATGTTTTATGATTTTTAGATGTTTTATGCTTTTTGATGTTTTATGACTTTTAGATGTTTTATACTTTTTAGATGTTTTATGATTATTTTATTAAGAAACTGCTTAAGCGTTCTTGGCGACACTTCTGTAGATATCACCGCATCTCCGAAATCTTGATAACATCACGTACGCCTGTAACATCATATATCATGCGGAATAACATCGCCTCCATCAGCCTAGTGCGCGCGATCAGCCGCAGCCCGACAGCGGCAGCAGCGCAGAGAGGCCCGGTCGCCAACGCGCTTGCTAGTCGACTCGCTGCCGGCGCGAGTGTACACAAGCATAATGGCTGCGTTTACAGTCACGGGGCGGCGGCAGTGGTGGTGTCGGTGACGCGGCGAGCGAAAAATCACGTCCCTCGCGGCGGTCGATGGGTTTGCGAATAACAGTGGCGTGAATGGAGCGCGTGCCGCGGCCCGAGGCCCGGCGCCGGGCGCAAACGTTGCGTATAGAAAGCGACGGACGGCGGAGGCAGTGACGGACAGGCTGGTGGGTGCCAAGACGCGGGCGGCATCATGGCGATGTCATACGAGGCATTGAGAGGACGGCTTCACCAGGTTGTGAAACGAGGAGGAACGGCGAGAACAGCTTGAAGGGGATGGAATTTTCATAATTTTGTGGTCGCTTGTACTTTAAAATTAATGTTACGGACATATGATAATGTTGCCGGACATAGGATAATGTTGCCGGACATATGATAATGTTGCCGGACGTAGGATAATGTTGCCGGACATAGGATAATGTTGCCGGACATAGGATAATGTTGCCGGACATAGGATAATGTTGCCGGACATAGGATAATGTTGCCGGACGTAGGATAATGTGGCCGGACATACAAAAATAATGCGGCGGGACATACAATAATAATGCGACGGGACATACAATAATAATGCGGCGGGACATAGGATAATGTTGCCAGACATAGAATAACGTTGCGGGACATAGGATAATACCGCTGGACATATGATGTTGCCGGTCCTGGGATAATGTTGTGGACATGGTATAATGTTACTGTTAATGACAATTCACTATGAAACGGAGAACAAGACACGAGAAAGGATCACAGCAATGTTAGGGCGTCTATGTTGACGGGGCGGGTTGCCGCGGTACTGTCGGGGAGGCGGTTTTGGTGCGGCAAGGATAGTGTAGGGGCGGACAGGGAGAAGATAATGAAGCGTTCGGGGCTGCGTGACGAGGGCGGTCGGTCGGAATGGTGGATAGCAATCGTGCATGATGTAGCGAGGCGACAATTCACTGCTGCTGCCGTCACCGTGGCTGACTCGTCAGTTCGTTAATGCGTACAGCCGGAATAAATGCCGTGACGGTGAGCTGTCACACGCCAGTGTGTGATGAAAGTGAAGTAACCTCTGTGCAGGACCTATTGCTCTGGGAACAAAGTTCGTATTTGACAGCTATGATTCATAATGTGAAATTGTGTTTCTGCTTTGTGGCTGATTTTTGTCTGTTTTTTGCTTCTCTTTCTTTTCTCGCTACTGCAGCACTCAGGCTTCAATAGTGATGTTATTTATGACCGGTTATAGGTCCCGTATTTTCTGCGCGAACTAAAATTAATATTTGGAAATAACATAATTTTCTCACAACAGACACTTTATACACCATTTTGAAATGTAAATATTAAAAGAACCAGGTAGAATAGTAGAACCCTGTTATTGGCCACCAAACTGGAGTTTAAAGTGAACATAATAATTGAAAAATGTTTACTATTTTCATTTGTAATTCTTTCGTAATGAAGTATTTTTTGTTCTTCCTATTTTTGTTTTCATACTCAAAACACAAACGAACTTACGTTTGTAATTTACGACTTAACAGTAGGCGTCACATCCGATAAACCTGTTCACTTTTAATGTCATCGTTAAGATCAACTTAATTATAATCTTTTTTTCCGCTACGTTTTTAAGTTTCGCATACAACTCCATGAATGAAATACGACAATATATTATCTCTTTGCTAAACAACGAAAAACATCACGAAGAAAACCAAAGGCATTCAAAACCTAAAAGTATTTAAAAAAGTCCGAAAACCGTCAATTATCTTAGAATATATCAGACATTCTACAAAACATTTCCTACAAAGTGATATTAATCGTAGTTTCAAACTCTCGTTTGATGAATGGATGATGATGGTGTGCATGTATTATGCATTATCCGTACACCAAGTACCAGGTGCTTGGAGGTGGATACGGGCCGCTCGAGCGGTTTGTTTATTGGTAAACATTCTCGTGCGATTAACTTACGGCCAGCGCGGGTGTCGAGGCGAGAGTTTACGGCGCCTGGCCGAGCACGTCGGTGCGACGCGGGAGGGGAAGGGGAGGGGAAGGGGAGGGGGAAGGGCGGAGACGCCGGGAATCTCTCCCACGCCCACGCGCGATCGAGACTAATGCTTTTATTCCCCGACCGCTCTCTGCCCTCGGTGCGCCAGCGCCTGTGGGCGGAGATGCTGGGCGCTCTGAGCTGCGGATTACAGGTCCTTGAATGGATACTCGTACAGTAAACTGCATTGTTTTTGAAGTGGTTTGAATTTTGATCGTTCTGGAAAGGTGAAGACGAGGAACAACGGAACATGTTGTGAGTGTTACGTCATCAAAACAGAAACAATATATTCAGGTGGTATGAATATATAATGGTTTTGAAGATGAACCATTGAATCAGAAATAGAACCTTAAAATATTTAAGATTAATATCCATGTAAGAAAGTACACATACCATAATGTCATATATTTAGAATGAATTCACAAATACAGGGATTTGGAATATGGTCTTATAAATGAGATTTGACGTATTCTAACCACTCTTTCCATTTTTCACTTTTTTCCTCTCGTTGAAGTTGCGGAATAAGGTATTGGAAGATAATTATTTAGAAGAATACTTTATATTTAATACTTATTTTAATGATATATTATTCTCGTGTAGGTTATATAAAGATTTAAATGGGTAATTTATAAATTAACTTAAGTAGCGAGTTTGTATTTGAATCTCTGCCTGTTGTCATTCTTTGGTCATTATTCTTAATATCTTTCTTTAACGTTTTATAATTTGTGTAACCCTTCTCTTGTATTGGTGGATTGTTGTATTGAGTATTTCATTAACACAAATGACATGTGGTATCACTTACAATTTTAAAAGTATATTTGATTTAGCAAATGTAAGCCATTAATACTTATGCCATGTATTCTAGATCTTCACAATGGACTTACTAGGACTATTTTTGAACATTCCTTCGGTCACGAAAAATCTATTTTTGTCAGTCTGCTACCAAGCTTTGTATACGTTCCATTCTCATCTCGTTCTTGCTTCTCCTTTAATTGTTCTTCGTTTATTCAGCAGCGTTAGCTTCCGCGCGCACTCGGTTGCCACAACTGAACCACATTTCGCCAGACCAGGTCTCTCCATTCTTCATAAACTCGCATCCAACAGAAGCGCTTTCGCGTTTATTCTGGTCCGCTCAGCAGCTCCCACCGACCGACCGACTGACTGACTACGAGTGTTGCCGGGGCGGTGCCGACTGCGGCAACGTAAACGCAGAAATTGCTCTTTTTTAATTTCGGGTTGTCAATGTGGGGAGTGATTTATCAATTAAGTTGGCTGGCGGGCGAGCGCGCCGACTGGACCGACGGGTTTGCTCGTAAACCGACCGCGGTTGTTCACTTTAATTACGTTTGCAAATTAAAACGCAGGAGGCGACGGTCGCCGCGGCGGCGGCGGCGGCGGCGGCGGCGGCGGCGGCGGCGGCGGCGGCGGCGGTGGCGGCAGAGGCGGTGACGCGCTCGCCGTCGCGGCGCCGAAGGTTCCCGCGATCTCTTCTCGGATGTATGTCGCAGGATGTGACTTTCGAGGTTGTTGGGGGCTCGCTTCAATATTTTGCTAGTCGGTATAAGGATTAAGATGCAAGTTTTTGCTATGTTCTGAGATGGGAGGGCTTCTGGAGAGGACTGGAGTGTGTTTTGTCATTGGTGAGGTTAAAATTTTTTTCGAAGTTGACGCTCACGTTTTTAAATATTTACAAGTCATCCTTTATGAAGGAATGGATTCAATTATCTACTTGTAAGAAACGTGTTACATATTCAATACTTTCTACATTTGCATGATATTTAAAATGGTCAGGTTCGATATCAAACGACAAATGACTATTCGGAATTAAATAGGACGATGCTTGATTATATCTTTTTAGTAAGATAAATATTAAGTCTTTCTATTTTAATATACTCCATCTAAGATAATTTATAAGATATCCTATTTTCTTACATTCTATTTATCTTCTGTTTGTTAAATATTTTTGAGAATGTCGTCTGGGCCATATTACAAATAGGAAAAAATCATTTTTAATTGTCCTTCCAACCATTCATATATTTATTAGGAATTTGTCATAGATGTGTCCCCATCAATGAAATTAACATGTTCTTTTTATTGTTTCAGGTAATGATCCAGAGATATTTTGAACGCAAGGAAGATGTGAGTACACCACGAAGTTTATTATCGAAACAGTGTAGATAATTGGAAAATAATTATAAAACGAATATCTGAATTTGCAAATTTACTCTTCATTATTCACTGTAAAATAATGAATTCGTGGGTTTCAATAACAGTAGTAAATTGTAACGAATTCTTTATAGTTTCCGTGAAAAATTTAGTACCAACAGACTTCTCTGATAATATACGTTAACCAAATCATTAGAGCTGAAACTGCGGTGTATAATGTGTGCATAATACGTATAGAATCTAGGAAAAGTTTTTCATATAAAACTATCGACGAAGTTGGTTTGCATCTCTTTCGTACGAGATATAACTAAATGGAATATTACACATTCCTCGATGACATTCTTTTCACAAGAGTTTCAGAGACGCATATTTCTTGCTTAGAAAGAGCAGCGACACCTTCACTAGTCTCTCTTGGGTGACTTGAGACTGAATCACGTAGCCTCCGTGAGAACACTAATTTCGCAGAGCGAATTTACTTCTGTGAACTAGTCACTACAAAAAAAAAACAGTAAAAAAACATCAACGACGAGCAAGATATAATTCTAATTGCCTGCTGGTGTCGGTAGTTTCGCAGGTTATGACTTCCCCGGTTATTATTCCGAGAAGTTCGTCTCCTGTCTTCGTGCGCCGCTGCCGCTGCCACTGCGAAGTTGCTGCGAACGCGGCAAGCTGACGCCGCCCGAGCGTTGAAAACACCTGAAAAGCGCATCGCGCAGGGAGGGAGCTTCCGCTTCGCCGCCGGATGTCGCGGAGCTCCTCAGCCACAGCCGCGAGGAAGCCGACCTCGGAGACGGGCGTCCGCGCGCGCACCCAACATGGCTTCCTAGAGTTGTGCCGAGGATGCAACTCTTTTCACTCGTTTCAAAAATGAAGTGTTTACGAATGAATGACGTATTTACGAGAAACTAATGCGCACCTTTTTTGACCAAATGCAGTACTAAAAAACGTGGTGCGCACTTAATTCGATGGCGCATTATATTTGAGTGCAAATATGTTCCGAAGAACGCCATTTTTTTCGTCTATTGCCTCACAATCGACTGCTAGAGTTTTCAAATTCAACTTCGTTTTATTTATCATTGGTCTGTTTGAGGGTTGTTAGTTACAATAGGGAAGGCAAATAGAGAAGAACGTCTTATGATGCTTCATTAACGCGTTAAGCAGTTAACAATAAAGCAGTCAGCAGTAAAGCAGTTAGAATGCTAATAATGTATAGAATATTGTTGTATTACATAAATTGAAATAAAAACCGTACCTGTTATTTTGTCATTGATGCGCGTTTCATTTGGTACAAAACTTTTTGATAATTTTAAATTTCAAATATGGGGTGCGCATTAGATTCGCGTAAACGGCTGTTTCTAAGAGACCGACTCTGAGCTTAAGTCAGAGCTCAAATTGGTAAACAGTACTTCTTATGTATAAAGACTTAAGGCTAGGTGTTAGTATTAATGAGAGAATATTTCAAAATGGGAAAACAGAAGTAGTTGGGTCCAACATTTAATGATATAGGAGGAAGCGCTTCGCTACAAAGAGAAAAACGAGACAAAAGAAACTTTTAGACAGAGAAAGATCAGTTGTGAAATCGGAACATCCATTCTTGCCGCAAAACCTGGAAGAAGGCTTCTTCAGGTGCTTCAACATCGCTGTTATGCATATCATATATTGTAGCATTATTTAGTTAGTTAATGCCGTATTTTATGTGGCGAGACTCGGGCCATCAGGCCAACTCTTCCGTCTAACCACGCAAATTTCGCTATGCTCCTTTCACCATCTAGCGGAGAAATAAGGTATTACTCGGGCGACGAAACAGGCGATTTTGAATTTAGCTCAGAGGATTATTTGAGTCTCAAGCCTATCTTTTAGGCTTGAGGATCTTTAATATGCAGTAAATCTACGTGGCACAGCTGGATTCACTTCCCCTCCGAAGGAAGGTGTACGAAGAATTTTTTCACCCTTAAAAATTCACGGCTTTGGTTGGGTTTGAACCCGCAAACTTGGGTACAACAGCCCGATATGCTGTTTGACCGCTTAAACGCCACCGAACCCGCCCTATTTCTGAAAAAATACATATTTTCCTGTTTAGATTTATCATCTATTTTGTCATTTTGAAGAAACTGGTTTTGAAACGTCCTTTAGGAACAATAGAAAACCATTGCTCCAAAATAACATATTCGCGATTTTATCACAACACGACGTAAAGCAACGTTTTCTTTTAAATTTTGCAGTTTATAATATAAGTAACTTATTTCTTTATAGATGTATTGTGGATGAGAGTGCAAATTATTAACTCAAATTTGTTTTATTATATTCTTAAGAATTTACAACTTAACACATTTGCGAATTGCAAGTATGTGATTCTTTTCAAAATTCTATCAAATGATTCTAAACTTTTATTTCATTAAGTATTAAAGTCATTTATGTAATATTTATATGTAGATCGGATGATTTCAGAATGTTAATATCATTTTTGGTCATCAAGTTTGTTGAATAACTCTTGGTGAAGCACCTTGTGAAACTTAGGGAAGCTGGTAGGTTTGAAGGGAGGTGTAGGTGAATATCTTTCTCAACGTCTCAGTTTTGCACGACGGTCTCGCGTTTAAGGATTATGCGTGATCTTTTTTTAAATATTTTTTTCTTCTCTTCGTCTTTTTTTTTTCCATTTCACCTCCGAGCACGGGCGGAAAATCCGCGAGTTTGTTCGCGAATGCTAAACAGCGGAATGCATATTCATGCGGTGACATCTGGTGCTCGTTTCGGGGGAGGTTTTTCGCAGTCCCCGCGGAGGACGCCACCGTCGCCGCAGAAGAGGACTCGACACTCCACTGTTGGCACGAAAACGTTTGGTGGTTTTCCACTCATTCGTTGTGTAATAGATAGCCGGTGTGTTTCTATTGTGTGTGAGTGGGGTAAAGAGTCTACATGAAAGAATTTTGCCACCGTTCTTCTGTCACTTGGCACAGTTCTTCTGTCATATGTAACAAGTGATTTTAATGATTATACATTAATATATGCATTTCAGAAGAAGAATTGGTTTTCAACATATTTTCTTAGAGTTCATAATACCTAATGTATAACCTGGCATCCCACCCATATTTTATTGCTTATTATTCTGCCTCTGTAGCATAATAATGGCTCCCGAATAAATTAGTAGAGCAGAGTAAAAATATCTACAAAACATCTGTGATGTTTTGATTCTTCTAAAATTATTGATCATTTGAAATCAATTAACGTCTTTTATGTATTATCCTTTTCATTTATATTATTATTATCGACTTATTGAATGACCGAAATTTTATATAATGACCGTCTCCATTTTTGTATTATAAACAACTTAAATGATTGAAGTGCAAATTGCATTACGTACAAGCATAAAAGCTACCGGGCTTTATAAAACAGTTCATTGGTGAAGGGTATTTTGGTTCGGACAGCTTAAATAACCTAAAATTTATTATTTTGTTTTGGATTTTGTCTTCTCCGAAGTCCCTTAAATTATTTGTATACATTTTGGGTTTAGAGAAGCAAAATGAAAGCAAGTAAAATTCATGAATAAGAGAATGATTGTGATCCAGAAAGTAATTAAAGATTGTAAAATCCGAAATTCGAACTCGAAATTAGAAGCGTAGTACCAAATACTTCAGTGAGTGTTTTTAAAAGTTTATTGAGGATATTTATATTTTGATCTGAAGCTTAGGCATTCCTTTCATGACCACAATTTGACGTGTAGATGCCTTTCTCTATTTTATCCATTTAATAGTGACACAGGATGAATCCTGATATCTTCTCTAATTGTACTTTATTAATAAACTTTAGTTTTATGGGATATAGTTTCGTATTATCGAGGTACATATCTCGATATAATTATCGAGATATCGTTATCAATATTAGTATTGAGATATTATTATTATTGTTATTATTATTATTACTATTATTATTATTACTATTATTATTATTATTATTATTATTATTATTATTGAGAAATTTATCCAGAGAGCGGTCGAAAGTTACAACAATGATGACGACATTGGCGATGGTGATGACGGTGGCGGCAAATCAGCATTTCTGGCGCGATGGCCACGAAGAAGCTACACGACGACTGGACCTGTTCTTTGACTAATAAATCTTTCATTAATTGAAGGTCCTCAGGCTGTTTCATAGTCGACATCGAACTAGCTGTCCGGGACTTGTCTCGAGGTCTCGGATGATAATAACTCAAAGGGAAATAAGACTGGGAGGATACGTGACATGACAGACGCGAGGCTTGCGTCAGAGGAATACAATTCTGACTACACCTCCCAAGTTTTGTTTGGTCATTTCTTCGCCACAGTCTTCTCGTAATTGACAATCAGGTTCGACGACGCTCTTTAAAATTCTGTCTTGAACTTGTTTGAAAATTATTGACTCTGAGGAAATTTTAAGTCAGTGCCTTTCTTTAATTTCTGTGAGATGTTTTGATCCGAGATATAAGAAGCATTTTATCACGTCACGTAAATAATAAGAACCAAATAATATACTTTTGCAAGAATATAAAAAAATATTGTTTTATTTGTCAGGTATTATTTGTAGCCTTGCAAAAGTTTGTTATAAGTTTCATGATGAAACTCAATTCTGCGAGTTGTGTAAGTGAATTGAAATTTCGAAAACTCAGGTGCCGTTTGGCCACGACGGAATTGAGGTGAGATAATATTTTCAATGATTGCATTGAGTTATAAGTAAAGTCACTTTGTGGAAAAATATTCAATTTCTATGCATTGAAATGTATATTTAATCAAAATACTGAAGCAGCGAATTGAAATAGTATCAGAACATACTTTGTATACAAAACATATTTCGTAAAAATGAGCTCACTAAATGTTTCTTCGCCATGTTTGGAGAAAATTTCTATCATCGCGTTTCTCGAGTTTATGTTCATATATCAATACTGGATTTTGTGGTTGCTTTTACGAACGATTCTTATTTGTTACAAAGGGTTTAGTTTTTGGCTGTCTGATTCTCACGTACGTTTTCTTCTTTCTTCGAACTCCCTCCGCCGTCTTGTCGGAGTGGCTCGACTGGTCATTGTTAGCGCTATTTGAGAACCTCGGGCCGGATCAAAGAGCTGCCCGCTTCTGTGTATCCAACGCAGGCGCTTGCAGCGCCGCCCCACGGGCCGCCGGGTAATTAGGCGCAGACAGATGAAGGCGACGGGGCGCGGCAGCGTCAGTCCCCCGGGGGACGGAGGCGGGCCGCCGCCGCCGCCTCAACGCGAGCAGCGCACGGGGCCTGCGAAGGCGTGAGGGGGTGAGGCGAGGGGAGGGGGCGGGAACACCCTATGCCCCTGCCACCACGATGCCGGCGCGCTCGCGGGATCGCTCAACAGGTGAAGCGGCAGTGGCGGCGGCGGCGGCGGCCGTGGCGAGCGGGTTAAGTTGTCAGGCCCAATTGAAAAATTGGAACACGCTGCAAGAATTCGGAGCGGTTCCGACGCGGCGGCCGTTCGAATCCAATTTATCAAAAGCTGACAGGGGGCGCAGGGTCCGGCAAGCGCGAGGAAAGAGAGAGAAACCGGTGAGGCGGGGTGGGGGAGGAGCGAGGCGTGAGAGGGGGCGGGGGTAAAAAAGCGACGCGTGTCGTCCGAGACAATGGGTTGGGCTGGGCTGAGCTGGGTGGCGTGGGCGCTGACGGAGGCGCCGCCGCCGCCGCCGCCGCCGCCGGAAGCGGGGGAAGCGGCGCCTCCGGGTGGGGCTAACGCAGTTAATGGAGCGGCTAACCGGGCGGTATCCGCGCTAATAGCTGGCGTGTCCGGCGGTGGCAGCGGTGGTGGCGTAGGCCTTGGCGAGGCTGGTGGAAGCGGTGAAGTGGATAGCGCCTGATGTGTTGGGTGGTGGTGGTGCAAACCGGGAGACTGCGACGGTTGAATCGGCTGGGAGGGCGTCGTGAACTGTGAAGGCGGGGAGAGAAGGGAATGGGGCAGAATCGGACCCGGGGCTGGGAGCGTTGCTGGGGGACGGCAAATGTGATTGCCGTTGTGGTAAAAGCGATGTACCGAGTGCGATCAACGAGGGTGACAACTCTCACTGCGGAAATAGGACGCAAGGCATGAAAGCGAAGGTATTGTCGGAAAACTCTTCACTAGATGCAGGGAAGGGAAAGGAAAGGGAGTAGAAGTCCGAAGGAAAAGCTAGAGTGGATGAAGACGTTCGCGCGAGAAAAAGTGAAGGAAACCGGAGGTAGATTGGATGGTTGTAAGAATAAAAGAGGAGTGTTTGATAAGGTTAAAACGATTACTTTTTATTGACGAAACCTTCCTTTGGCCATCCCTTGACCAGACCACTTATAGGGTGCAGCACATGAGTTTCTATTTTCAACAGAAAAGAAAGTTTGTCAAAAATGTTACAGGAAAATATGAGTTACTCTATCAACAGGCCCTGGAATAAAATGTTTCTGCAATTCTGAGAGTGTAACATCAAATAAAAGAATAATGGAATAATGAGAATTACGAAAATAGCCTAACTCGAGTGACTTCAGCAGAACAACGTAAATGGCAAAGGTGATGAGACTGTAAAAGAAGAGTTGGGGAGTGCTAATAAAACGCCAGAATGAGAAGTACTCTGCTCGTAGGAAGAACGAAGGGAATGGCCTTAGTTTTGTGACAGATCAACAAAATGTAGCTGATCAGCAGGTGACAGATCAGCTGGGTAGCGAGATGACGGGAAGACGGTTGCCAGAGATCGGTAAAGTTATAGCCAGTTCGGAGAAAAGTTATTGAAGATGAGTCCACGGCGAGAGTAGTAGCGAGTGGACGATGAGGGTGTAGCGAGTGAACTGTGGGATGGTTGCGAATGGACGGTGAAAGGATAGCGATTGGGCAGTGAGAGGGTAGCAGTAGACGGCGAGAGGGTAGCGAATGGACGGTGAAAAGGTAGCGAGTGGACGCAAGAGGGTAGCGAGTGGACGGTGACGGGGTAGCGAGTGGACGGCGAGAGGGTAGCGAGTAGACTGCAAGAGGGTAGCGAGTGGACGGCAAGAGGGTAGCGAGTTGACGGCAAGAGGGTAGCGAGTGGACGGTGACGGGGTAGCGAGTGGACGGGTGAGAGGGCAGCGAGTGGACGGCGAGAGGGTAGCGAGTGGATGTCGAGAGGGTAGCGAGTGGACGGCGAGCAAGTTGAGCGGACACCGAGAGGGGAGTGTGGTGAGAGGGGCAACAACTCGTAGGGCGGGCGGTGGAGGCGGCGAGGGTGCGCACGTACCCATCGCAGGGCCGAGCGCAGTGGCCAAGCGTGCGCCAGCGGCCGTTCGCGCGCGGCTAATTCCTCGCCGGCGCCGCGCGGCGCTCCATCGGCCGTCTCCGATTGATCCGCTGGCTCTTCCCCCAGGCACGGCGGCGATGATTAACTCCCGGGTTTCGTGATAATCCTGGGATCGGGGCGGACCCCTTCCCCCTGTCTGCTCGCCTCGCGGCCTTCGCCCCGAGGCGCACCTCACGCCCCCGCTGCCGGTGCCCTCCCGCAACCCCCTCCTCTCCGCGCCATCGCCCTCTACCCCTCACCGTTCCCCTCCCCTCTCCCTTCCCTGTTGCCGGCTGAAAAAAGTAATAAATGGCTGGAAAGAATAAGGCACCGTGAATGGGTGGACGCCCGCTTCCCGCCGCTTGCGCCACTGCGGTTTTCTAAGAGCTGCTGGTCTTCCTTTTTTTTGCTCGAGGATTTATATTGTAAAGAGGGCGGCGGCGCAGAGCGAAGTGGCCGGCGCACGCATTGTTACGCGTGTTGCGTCGTTTCCGCGTGCCCCTCTTCCTTCGGGACTGCGGGGGTTGAGGCACGCGAAGGGGCCTTCTGCATTCATTTTGTAAGGACAATCACGTGTGGAGGCGGAATTTATATCATTCGTTCAAATAATATACTAATTTTGAATGAAATGCATTTTCTCGTACACATGGACGTTTGAAAAGACTAAAGGCCCATTCACAATGCAATCACAAACATAGGCATAACACATAGACATAGACATTAACACAAGCGAAGAGTTGGCGTATTCACAATGTCGAACATATACACAGGCAAAATAAGAGTTTCTATTGGCTATGAGACGCAGCACACGAATTGACACGAATAGTTCGCCTATCGACTTCGATACTCGATTTTGAGTTAACGAACTGTGATTGGCTCATTCCTTATGTCTGACATAAGCATAGCACAGAAGCTTGAAGCTTGCAAGCTCTTAAGTTAACGTCTTGAGTGTTATGCTTATGCGAACGCATTGTGAATGAGTCCACTTGTAGACGTAGTCCTAACTTTTATGTTAACGCCATGCTTATGCTTATGTTTGCATTGTGAATGGGCCTTAATACTTAGACATATGGACACACGGAAATGAACGGTTCTAATCATCTAATTTTTTCCTTTTTGTACATAATGCTCAGTTATTTATACAGCCATTCATGCTCTAAATAACTGTATTTGATGTGGATTTTAATTAATTTTTAATAGAGTAGGGAATAACAGTAATAAATGTGTTAGTGACAATATTAGTAATTTCCTGAAAAACGAACGCAAAATTTACTCGTCGATACCTTATCGGCTCGTAAATTGGCAATTCTCGGACTTCTGATTAGCTCCATCTCTTATCAATGCGCAAAAAAGCAACTGAAAATTTACTTCTTTCTCTTGGCTAAGTGTTATTTCGCTTATGTTTTTGCCAATTTTCTCATCTCTACTTTGTAATATTCGTTAATCTGATTATTCAGCTATTACGGCACTCTTTAGTTCATTTTCTTGTATCAATGCCCACTCATCCTTGAAACCGTGGCGCAAATCAAGGCAAGGTCAAGAAATTTAGTGTATTTCAGAATGGAGTGTGCGAGTGCATGGATTGTCGAGACCATGCACGTCAAACCGCGCCCGCACGAGCTACTTGCCCGCCTGGGGAGTCTGGCGCTCCTACGGGCACGTGCAACATCACCTGAATTCTTTCTCATTTCTCCTCCAAATCCAGAAACGGGAGTACATGCGCAAGCTGAAGGGACGTGAGGCGGTGAATAGCCGCTTCGTACGGAAATATTTTTACCAGATTTTTTCTATTAAGTAACCGAGAACTGTAGTATGTTTATATTCTTCAATATTTATTACTATTTTATGTTCATTTTCTTACTAAATTCTGCCTTATATAAACATTTTTGGTAAATAGGAAAATGTTTGACTGTAGAATTCTTTCCTTGTTTTTGTTTTGTGTTGTGTTATTAAATTATTCAGTTATTAATTGTATTTAACAATAATGTGAAATAAATTAACAAGTCTCTATAAGTTAACAATTATCGCTTTTTGGAGGAACAGCGCTTTTAACAGACAATAATATTCTGTTAAACCTTCTAATCTGAACCTAAAAAGTTCACGCTTTTGTATCACACTTAAGTAAACAGGATTACAAACTCAACATTCTCTCAATTCTCTCGATTGAACATTTGATGGATTGGATTGATTTGATTTTAATGGATCATTTCATTCCCTTAAAGAGAAAATGAGAATTAATATTGCTAAATTTGTGACAATAAGTGCCAAGTAACTTCTCTCAAAGGCTGTCATGGGCCAGGTACGTACCACAGGAATTTGTACAATCCTCACTTTTAAACCTCCCGCCAATTTCTCTGGACGTAGTGCCCGTGCCCGCGAGCTCTAGTAAGCTTGTTGCCTTGCCCGCGACCTTGACATCACCTAGACTGTCGCTGCTACAGAAGAAGTTGAATGCTCTCGTCTGCTTTCGGTTTTACAGACGATTCCAGCATAAACGCTGTTCCACCCTTCAGCCAATCACGCTTCTGGGATAAACCCGCCCCTCCCACTCACCCGAATTTATCTCTCTCTCCATCCCTCTCTTTCCACCCCCCTCTCTCTCCATCCCCCTTTCTCTCTCCATCTCTCTCCATCTCTCTCCATCTCTCTCTCTCTCACTCACACACTCACTCACACACACACACACACACACACACACACACACACACACACACAAAGTGAAAGCTCGTGCGTCACATGCGGCTCCACGGAAAAATTAGCTCCATATTTTCGGAGCCTCTTGCAGTAAATTGAACATTCCAATACGATACGCGAAACTCCGGAGCTGCGATATTCATATCGAAGCCGTCAAACAAATCAGAATCCTCCCTATTTTTACACGAGGCACTTAATCACGTCAAAAAATATAAATCCACCCGATGTCTGCTCTCCCAGAATCCCTCCTCGCCCACCCCTGCTGGCCCGGCGGGGCCCCGGAGGCGTGACGTCGAGGATCCATCACGGTTCGCATCTCCGTCACACGTCCGCGGCGCCGCAGGCGTGCCAACCGCATGCGGTCGACCAACTCGCGCGTCGGTCAGCGGCGGCGCCCTTCATACCTCCGCTGCACACTCCGTCAATACCTTGCCCCTCCTCTTATGCAACCACACACGTTCCAATTTGAACCTCTTTTTTTATGATTCATTCTTTCGAATAGTTCTCTCGTCGCTCAGAGGAATTTAATTTATCAACATACTTAAATGTTCAATTTTTTAATACACTGCGTACCAGCATTGTTCTTAATAGCTTCAGTCATTAGGGTTACGGTTTTAAAGCTGCGATATTAAGAATATCTTGAATCTACAACTGCTAGGCAAATAACTTTATTTAAGCTAAATCTGGCAAAACATGCTCATTTTCAAATTAGCTTCCTTTTTTTAAATAAAATAATTTGAAAGGGGAAGACATTTGCCGACGTGTTTTACCATGGAGGTTACCGCAGTTCCATAGGGCACTCCTCGGTATGACTAATCACACCCCGACTAGGCTCCCACTATCGCCGCCACCACAATCATTGCCAACTCCATTTCCATCTCTCCCATGTCCATTGCCACAGCTGCCCTCGCCATTTTCCGCCACCAGCACTGTCATGGCCACCGTCACCGCTGCTGTCGTCTGGTAATCAACCGTCAAACAAACGCCGGGCACTGGAAATGAGATCTTGGGCGCGCGATAGCGGATGCTAGTCGGCGGACAGGCGGCCGGGCCGAACCGGCGAGCGCTTGACGTCGTGGCGTTGTTCGCAGGCGCGTCCCCTCTCGAGCGGCTCTCGACTTCCCAGCGCTCGCGTCAGTCTCCTTGGCGGACAGGTTTGAAGCTTTGTGCCACCGCATCACCGCCACTCGGGTGCTACTCTTGAAAATGGGAATTCACTGTTGTCGCAGTGCCAACGCCTTCTCCTCCTCTTCTGCCTCAGCCTTAGTCAACGTGACCGTCACCAACGTCATCATCACCACCGTCTCTGGCACCACTGTCACCGTCACCATCGTCACCATCACCACTGTCACCGTCACCGTCACCACCGACACCATCACCACGGTCACCGTCACGACCGTCACTGCCACCACCGTCATTGCCACCACCGTCACTGCCACCACCGTCACCACCACCACTGTCACTGCCACCACCGTCACTGCCACCACCGTCCCTGCCACCACCGTCCCTGCCACCACCGTCACTGCCACCTCCGTCACTGCCACCACCGTCACTGCCACCACCGTCACTGCCACCACCGTCACTGCCACCACCGTTACTACCACCTCCGTCACTGCCACCACCGTCACTGCCACCACCGTCACCGTCACCGCCGCCGCCGCCACCGCCGCGCCGCCGCCGCCGCCACCACCACCACCACCACCACCACCACCACCACCACCACCACCACCACCACCACCACCACCACCACTGTCACCTCTTCGTCTCCGCCACTGCCATCTCCACCTCCTCCGTCACTGTCATCTCCACCACCAACGCACCCGCTGCCGCTTGCACCTTGGGAAGGTAGTTCCCCCACCCATTTCTCGTGTGTCAACGAAGGAGATATCGTCCGGAATGAAAACGGGGTTCGTTAACGCCCGGGTTTGCGTTTAAATGGAGTAGTTCCCAACTTTTTTTGTTTCAGGCGTAAAAAAGGAAGAGACATTTGTTATTCGTTCTCCGCTGAGTGAACCGAGTGGTTGGAGATGGAGATTACTTCTGAGCACCCACCAGGGTGCTATGTTTCTGTTTATTGAGAATGAGGTTTTTTGCCCGCTCGTAGATTTTGTGAATATTAAGCCTGCGATCTTATTGTTCTTCTTGGTAAACTGGTGATAGTATTTTATAGTCACTATTTGTGTACCATTTAATAAAGAGATTAAGGAAAATATGATTGTTAAATTAAAATGTAAAAACGAATTGTGGTGACATTAACTTCTGTTGCGTGAACATGAGATATTGCTTGAAAGGTATGTAAATTAAAAACATTTTTAATGCGATAATTACGGAAGAGACGCAATAATATTGCAAATTAATAGCAAAGGAAAGCTTTAAACAAAAATTGTTAAGTTGAAAATATTTTTTCCGTCCTAGTGAATCTGTTTGTGATTATCGTAACTGTCACTCAGTGGAAAGAACTTGCATCAGATTTTACGTTTGTAAAACATTCATTATACGTAACTAATCTTGTTCAATTTTCCTTCAACTACATGAGAATATTAAACATTTTCATCGCCCTTAAAAATTTTCCTTTATGAACTGTTAATTCGTTAACAAACATTATTTTAGAATTGATAAACAGTTACATGATCAAACGAAATAGCACACATCATTTCGAGACCGAGACTTTGTGTCAGAAGTTCCCTTTATTTCGTCCCCCAGTTTCCACCCTCCTCGGTGAAGTCGATTGAAACTTTTTAATGAGATTTTTCTCAGGTTCCTAATAGAACGCGATATTTCACCACGGATTAGTCGGCGACGGGGAATCTATCTGTACTCGACGAAGCGAACAGCCAAATCGGCCGTTCCCCGCCAGTCGCACACGCTTTGACAATCGAGGACTCAGCTTCGACAATCGGAATCTCGCTTCGATAGATGTGAAGGACACGTTGCAAAGCTGGCGTGCGGAGCAACTAGCTGCCGGGAGAGGGAGAACGTGTTTCAGCACGTGCTGCGAAGCGAGAAAAGTATTTGCGGATACATTCTCGTAGAGCGTGAGTCTGAACCTGAAAGGAAATTAGTGGTAGACTGGCATTGCAAACGTCGTTTTTTCCGCTGGCGTACGCTCTAGATGATAAAGAAAAATGCTATGAAATCTCCAGAATAAATATCTGGAGCGTAAGCGATATTGAAGGAATTATTACGAAACGCAACTACAGTTTTCATACATACACACACCTACCTATCCTGTCCAATCTTTCGGTTGGACTATTTCAACCGTGTTACTTTTCCCTCGCCGTCGAGAATAAAGTTAATATCGCAGTTCCTCCCAGGAACTGTATCGTTTCCCTTCGGAACCTTTTTACAAGGCAGCGCCCTCGACGCTCACAACGCTTTTCTTCTCTGAGCCTCGTCAAAGCCTCCGTTCACGCGGTGATTATTCCCTGAAATTAGAAACGACGAACCGGAGCCCTCGGATCGAACAGCGGCTGGCGCTCGCGGGAGGGCGAGAGGGGGGCGGGCGGAATGATCTGAAGGGCGGTGGGAGGCCTTGGAAGGGGCGGATGAACTAGGCGAAGCGGGAGGATATGGAGGGGGTGGGAGGATGTAGAGGGGGCGGGAAGATATAAACGGAGCTGGAGGATATAGAGGGGGCTGGAGGACATAGTGGGGGCGGAGGATATAGAGGGGACTGGAGGACATAGTGGGGGCGGAGGATATAGAGGGGGTGAGATAATATAGAGGGGGCGGGGGAATATAGCGGGGACTGAAGGATGTGGAGGGGTGGTAGGATGTAGAGGGGTGGGAGGATTTGGAAGGGGTGGGAGGATGTGGAGGGGTGGGAGAATTTTTTTGGGGGGTGGCAAGTCTTGTTGGGAGGCTGGATGACTTGGAAGGGCATGAGGCCGGGCATCATTGCCGCGGTAAGGCACAGGGGAAGGGGGCGCGGAGGCTTTCGAGGCCGTGTCCTGGATTAGGGGCCGCCTCAAGGCACAGTCCCGGTGGTAGGCCGCGACCTCCACCCGAGTTCCGGACTCCCCCGGGCGGCTTTGTAGTTCATCAATCAAACCCCAGGCGGCGCCCGCGACGGCGCACTCGACAGAAACAAAGCGATATCGCATTCAAGATTTGTAAAATCACAGGAACGGGAATCAAACCGTTCTAGAAGTCTGCCGCCGCCGCCGCCGCCGCCGCTGACGACGATGACGGAATCGCCGGAAGAGTTTTCAGTGCGCGCGTTTTCTCTGGAAGGGCGGGAGTTAAGAGAGAGGAGTCGAGAGGGAGGGAAGGAGGGAGAACGGGAACGGGGCCGAGGCACGGAAATAAATTTCAGTGATGTCAGTCGAACAAAAGGGGCTACTTTATCCTTCCTTTTGTGTGTGTCTCTTGCTCCTAACTGCGACTGCCGTGGTGTAACCGCAGAAGCGCGGCGAAGGCGGCGCCGGCGCACGTTGGTCCCAAATGCATCAAAAATCGTGCTCAGCAACATTTTTTTCGATTTGTACCAATTTTGCAGTCCACGAACAATGTAAATTACGAGATATGATGCTAAAGTTAAAAGGTTGCTATTTCGAAATTGGCATTTGTAATGAATGAAATGATAAATCCAACGATTAATTCGCTGCAAATTTGCCTGAAGATAACCCCTCCAAAACGTAACGATGTCCTGAGAATAGACAATGAATGAAGTTAGTAAAAAAACTCGGCACAATAATTGTACGTTATTTTGTTTTTACTTTACATAACTGTTGCACCAACGAAGCCATATTGGACAAAGCGTTCTTTCAGTTCTGTTGTTTTTAATGTGTTGGCACAAATTCTCATTTACACACTATTGAGATTTGTGTTATAGACGATCACAATTGTAAATACAAAAACTGGATCAGAGGTAACAAAGAATATTACCTTACCTTCTGTTAAGAATCTCTCTCGTTTATTGAATAATAAAATATGAAGTTTAACTGTGACGTAATGTGCTGTTATGAGACGAAACAAAAGGTTGTTATACATGTAGGAAGGCAATATACATATTTAAAATAATACAATGTCTATGAACTTAATTCAACTAATTTACAGGTGTTATAATCAAATATTAATTCATCGTCCTTGGAACATAGCGTACTATATAACGAATGTACAAAAATTAATGTTTGATTGTTTTTTATGCGCTGCCGTACCGTTCATCCGATTGCGATAAAACATTGTCAAGTTATGTACTTGCGCGAAGAATATAGGCATAGTACAATGTGAATGCGCATATGCCTGTCCACATAGTCGTGCGTTGACGATTTTATGCGTTTATGCTGACTCAAGTGCCCCTAAGTCAGCTGCTCTGAGTGCTGCTCTACGCAACCCACCGTACCCTCAAGTATTAAGTGAGTTTTCACTGCATATTCCGCCAATGCGATTGTGAATTATCGACCGGCATTATTACTTGAACGAAATCTCGGATAAGTAAATTAAATTTCTCCAAGCCAGTATCATAGTGAATGCAAACTCAAACTTGAGGGAGAACATTCTAATAGTAGGATATTTGACAACAGTGTTTAAACCATGACATAAGACAAACTCATACTCGCGAGAACGTCTTCCATCTATTAATTATTTTTACAGAGCGAAGTGTAAAACGTGATTAACAATCACGATGCCAGTAGCGTGTGATACGATGTAATACATTGCAATAGTGAGTATTGCATTGCCATGCCCACTAGTTTATAATATGTATTATATCTTTGATCCCGGTGAATAAGCTGATAAGTCATAAACACTTAATTTTACAGGAGAGCAGAAAACAATTTAACTGAATTAAATCAGGGATTAAATATATAGGAACGAAACTATTTGTGTGTAGGTTTTGTTTGAATATCATTAATCCCTAATTTACAGCATTAGTTAAAAGTTGTTTTTTGCTCCCCTGTAAAATTAATTTTTTTTTACTAATCAGTTTATTCACCGGCGTAAAAGATATATCTTCGCCAATCGTTATCATGTCGTCTGCCTTCTTGGACGGCGTCGTCGCCCTGGCCGTGGCGCCCACTGTGCGGCGGCGGCGGCGTGCGCGCCAGCCAGTCGCGGGCCGGCGCGGCGCGGCGGCGTCTCGTGCTGTCGGTCCATAATCGCCGGTCGCCCGTTTGCCGCTATTGATCGCGGCGGTTCTCTGCGAGGAAATAACTCACCTGTTTCCCATCGAGCATCGGCCGTGTGCCGGGGCTCGACGTTAACGCAAGAAATATCTGGCGGCCGTTACGACGGTCGCCCGGCACACGGCGGCCCGCGCGGGCGCGGAGCGCGGAGCGGAGATTCACGGCGACAGGGGTAGGGAGTCGACCCTCTCGGTCGGTATTTCCCAAAATGGGTTCCACGAGGCGCGAGAAGTGTTGCTTGGTGGTGTGTTGTCTTGACGGAATTGTGTTTCGAATTCCAATGGATGTACAATGTATCTTCAGTTAGCATCCTATTCATGTGACACAACATGCCTGGGTGAAAAGAAATTTTTGAATATGTACGAAAATATTTAAAACACGGGTACTGAATTAATGTTAGCCGACTGATCTGGCCCGACTTCTTTTGAAACGAATTCTTTACATTTTGGGAGTATTTCACATGACGCCCAGGAACATTTTCATAAATTTCTCAAATATTGCTCCAATTTTTGTCTTTTAATTTCTTGCATAAATAGAGTAAAATACATTTATAAAGATCTCACAGGCTCAACTTCCACTATTACCTTTGAATTTTCGAACCCTGAAGTTTAACTACAATATTGAAGATATATTTTTTCTTCAAATGATATACGTTTCCACAGTTAATTCTTTACTTAATGATACGTACACTTTTTTTGAAAATATTCATAAATTTAAGCGCACTTTTGAGTAAAATGTAAGCATTATTAAAAAATATTGAAAACAAGATTTTCTCAAAAATGACACCATTTTTCTTGATCCTTCCTTTTTATACGGGTAGTGCTAAATTGACTGAATAACATGATCCAAATGCCATTTTGATGTACTATTTTGCATTTTCAAAAATTTCCCAATTGTAATTATTTTGAAATATCTTTCACGTCGTTAATTTTTTTAAACTCCTACAGTTTTTTAAGTATAAGAGAGCTAAAAATTGCGCATTTTCGAAACCGTCCTAAACAGATTTTCTCAAAAACGTTTTTATAGGAATAGAGTTCATTCCGAATGAATCATTTCGATCAAGATAATGTTTGGTACCCAATGTTCTTATTCACTGCTGCTCTAAGTCTATTTGTGGAATTGTATCGGAGACTGTCGGCAATATTAGTTCAAAATGGTTGGGTATCTTAAGTCATTAAATAACTGTTAAGAAAGTCTCTATCACGTGGTATAAATTTTGAATTGCACCGGTACATCTTATAAACCAAAATCATTCGCTGTGGTATGAAGAGACTTGGGACAGTAACTAGATAAGGTACACCAGCCCGAGAAAGCCTCCCCCTATTCGTGTTGGGGAACAGTTTTTGGTGAAAGATTTGTTGGCGTACATATGCCTTATAAATATTTACAAAGTGCTTGGGTCAGTAACAAGAGAGCGTACACATTTTGTCAAAAGTCGAGACTCTAATATTCATGAATTGCGGGAGGCTTGCTGTCGCTGATCTTCTTACTGTCCCAATCCATTCATATCCACTATTGTTAAACGTTGAACCTTGCAGGAAAGCCCATTTTTAAAACACCAAAATTTAGTAAATTAATAAAATTTTTAATTTTCCTTCCTTTTTGTTATAATTGGAGTTAGATATAATTTATCATGCAAAAATTGTAACAAAATTTGAAATAAAATAAATATGAGTGTTCATTAAATACTACCGTTATTGAAGCTCGTGCAAACGAGTATTATTATAATAAACTATTAAAAATGAATTCTATAATTTTATTTTATTTTATTTCTTATTTTTATATTGGCACACTGTAAATGTCTAAATCCAGATTGAGTGTTCAGTGTAACTGGTGTTAAAATAAAATCAGAATAGTTGTAACCTATTCGCACAAACGTTTACGATAATTGACTTTGGTTTACATTTTTGTGTTCTTTCCGTCTCTATTTCTTAGCTTCTTGTCATTGTGTATCTTGATGTCCAGAAACCCCCTAACCCCATTTTTTGTGCTCCCTGAGATCGTTTGGGATCATATTTTGGCGTCGTGAATCGCAAGCGGCTTCGTCCGTCTGGGCCGTTTCTGCGGCGGAGGAGTCGCAGGAGCGCGTAGCGATCTGTTACGCAGGACTCGTGCGAACGGCCGAGCGGCCGCATTGCGTTTGCGAGTGTTATGTACGGTGGGGGCTTATCTGCGATGAACATTTGTCTGCCTTGTTACGCGCACGGGCGGTATCAAGCGCGGTATCGTGTTCTACGCGTAACTTCAACACAGTTTCGTTCTCTGCAGCCGGTGAAAAAACGCAACGCCGTGGTGTCCGTAGATAGGCTCATTTGAGTAATTGATATTCCTGCGGGGACTGAGAAATAAGTGGTCAGATGATCTGCGGCTTTCTTATGAAATAGCTGCAGTACGGTACAGTGTTTGGTGAGAGGGTTCACAAAAACATGACTAAATCTCCATGGTGGCGGTGCTAAGGTGCTTTGCTGACATTGTTTAATTAAGAGAAAAAATACTAGATTGCGAGTATAAAATTGTTCCACGAGTGAGCATTTCTGAAAGTTTCTCTGCGTTTAATTGTGTATTTCGGATGCCCTTATGAGAATTTTAGTTTTTTTAATTTAAATTGGAGAATATTAATTCCTACAAATTTAGTATCGCTCCCTAAACAAACGTCCTAAACAGACCTCAGAGGTCGGACGTGATGACTTGCGATTACTTACGGCCTTTAAAAGTAATTTAAAGACAACAAAGTCTATTGACATAAAGTAATATGATTATTTTTAGCGGTGCAAAGTATGGTATAAGTTCTGAAAACAAAGGAAGATACTGCACGCACATAAGGAGCAATTTTTAGTAAAGGCTGCATATTTTTAGTAAAGGTTTATGATGCAGCCATTTCGTTTTGCGTCGCCTGCTAGGTTCGTAGAAGTGGTTAGTATAATGACAGTCACATTAAATGTAGTTTGCATGTAGTTTCTCTTCAAAATGAAAAAGAGAATCCTTGCGCATTCAAAATGCAAACCTTCACGGTCTCTCTCAGCGAACGCTCATTATCTCCGATATTCAATTAATATTAAATGTTAAAATATCAAAGAATATTTTGTTCGAAATTGAATTAGCTGCTAAATAGAATGGAATTTGCCTTTCATTATCAAAAGAGATCTGACAGATAAAACTTCATAATTTGAATGGTTATAATAACTGACTGCTTCAATTTATAATTCAAAATATGTGATGTTTCTGTTAACCCACACATAGAAAACGGTAAAAATAAACCTCTTTTCAATTGTTAACTTGCATCAACAGCTTCGCGTAGGGATACTGCGTTTGAATTTGTGCACTCTCTGAAATTGCCTGTCGACTTTCCCCTTTGTCAAGGATTTGAGACTCGTACTTGCAGTGAATACAGATAGATAGAACGCGATAATGCCATGTTACTCTGAAAAACCTGGCCCCCAAGCATGTTTGTGTCAAATAGATTTTCTAGTTCCTTTCTCTGACGCACACGCGACATTATCTAGTCGACTTGTACACTATATCCTACACGACGTAACCGGGGTGTTCATTTTAATCTCTCTCTTCTCACAAAATTGTTTCTAGTGTTGCATTCGTGTGACTCCGGTGCACGCAATGTACTAATAAACGGAGACTGGGTAGCTCCAACTGCCGCTGGAATTCCTAGAAAGGTAATAATTTATCGCCTTGCTCACCTGCAGCTCATCTCTATTCAATGGTGTTCTCATTTTATTGAGCAGTTTCTCCCAGATTGCTCTCGGGCATGTAAGATTGACCGCAGGAGCAAAAGAACGCTTGGGACGACACTCCAAAGCAAACTTATGTGGAAGAATTGTCTTCCCGTTATGGATGTGAAGTGTCGGGTTTGGATTCCCTGTATACGTATTTCGCCGATCGAGATGTAATAATTCATCGCATAGGACCAAATTATAATTAATTGAAAATACATGTGAAAGTGGATTGAAAAATAATTTTACGTGCGTAATTCGAAGCGAGAAACCAGGTTTTGATAATTGCTTCAAGAAATATTAAACAAAAGTAATCAATGAAGAATGTGCGTAATATAGAAAGGCTTATGTCCCATCTGACATAGTGCTGGTTTAATCCATTTCTATCCACTCACCACAGACAATATGATAGTAAAGCAAAAACAGAAGCCAAATTCCAATATTCAGCATGAATATAACAATTGTTCATTATTGTTTTGAAAAGAAAATGTTGTTATATTTTTTTAGAAACAGCCATCTTGTACATGATAATTTTCAAATATCATTATGTATAGAGTTTTAAATCTTTTCAATATTGTAATTATATATATTGTGGCGTCATTGAGAAAACACACAGACATTTACAAGTATGTACAAGTTTATTTACACGAATGTACAATAACTAAATTCTGCTCCGAAACTACACACTTTTGAGTATTTCCCTGTGGATACCCCACATAGCTAGGGAGGCCCCGCCTCCACTGACGCTTCTCCCGCGCCACTACCGTGACCTAATCACCCGTGCAAGAGGCACGACACGCTCCAGCCTGGGCGTGAAGTTTTGCGCATCGCACGAGGTTTCCAAAACAAAAACCTCCGTGTGAGCTCGTCGGCTCGATTTTATACCTAGAGTGTAGCCGTCACGTGACCGTCCTCGGTGTAGGAGGGAGGCTCGCTCTACCACGTGACCTTCCAGGTCAAGCTGGCGTCCAGTTGGTCTAAATATATCCCAGCGCCGTGGCGCCGAGGCTATTCAGCCCGCAGGTATGCGATACTTCCGCTCCTCCTCCCACCCAGGTCGCCAACGTGACGCTACAATATATATATATATATATATATATATATATATATATATATATATATATATATATTAGTATCTGTTCCACACTCAAAATATTTGGGGAATACGGTCTTAGTGAATGGATGTAATAATAATAATAATAATAATAATAATAATAATAATAATAATAATAATAATAATAATAATAATAATAATAATAATAATAATAATAATAATAGTAATAATAATAACTCTGAAGCAGCGCTGCAACTGCAGATGAACCCACTGAAGAGAGAGAGAGACCGTCGCCCAAGTGATGGCAAAGGAGGAGAGGCGCCAGAGGTTGCAGCAAGCCCGGAAGGGTTGCGGGCGGCGCGTGGTCTGGCACGCGTGGGGTCTGCGCGGGCCGGGCCGGGCCGGGCCGGGCCGGGCCAGGCTGGGCCGGGCGGGGCCGCGGCGATCCGTCAAAGCGCGCGCCATTGTGATGTCGGGGTCGCGGGTCGGGGCCAGTGGCGATGGGGCCCTGGAGAGCGCTTCGTCCGCGGCCAACGTGTGGCCGGAAGGCTCCTCGCCGCCCCCGGGTCTCGCCCCCAGCACGTTCGCACCTGCGGAAGGACTGGGGATCTAGTAGGCGGCGGCGCCGCGGCTGCCAGATACTTTCTTGCGGCTGCGGGCGAAAAAAGCCGATTTCTTCGGCATTTCCATATATCTTTCGCTGCAAGAGGAGGCGTTCCTTAGGGTACGAGACAAACGGCCCCTGTTCGAATGCAGCCTAAGGTGTTCATGTTTTTTGGTTTTTACTAAGAGAAGATAATGTTATTTTGATGTTAATGCCAGATGAAAGGATTTATTCTGAAATGATTCGTAACTTCAACTTACTGAGAAAGTAATTTAACAAGGATAAGTTGTGTCCTTGCTAAAATTATCTTTCTAAGGGGGTCTACAATGGAAATATTCCAGCGTACTAGCATTTATTTAAATAGTGTGTTTCCACCTAACACCTATACGAGCGTTTCCAACCCAACGAAGAAAAATCTACATTCGATTTATAATACTATTCGACTTAATTCTTATAATTAGTTTTAATATATCTCTTGCATACTTCGTAAATAACTAAAAATGAATCTTAAATGGTGCAAAACTTAATAAGAAAACATCAAGTTTGCTACTTACTACATCCCCCCCCCCCGGGAGGAAATTCCTTTCGCTTCACTGAGCATTTGTATTGGTAATCATGGTAAAATGATTTTCCGTTTTACAATTGCAACGGGCAAATTCACTCTCAAAAATAGGTAATAACGATCTGTGTTTTGTAGGCTAGGGTCAAGGTAGTCTAGGGTGTAATAAGGCTATAGTTTTAACTGACAATGAGTACAGAGAGCATCAGCTCCTGTCGGAAAGGTTAAGCTGAGGTTAAAGCCCTGTGATGAAGGTGAATTTAAGTGTTTTATAAAATACATGCGATTGGATAAAATTTAATTCATTAAATAAATGGCTTATGATGAAAACTCCTGCTAACACCGTTCCAATATACGCATTGGTCTTGTTATAGAAGGACATTTAAAATAAAGCAAATAAGTTGATATTACTTTAGAAGGCACATTTTTTCATATCTTTATTGAAGTGTACAGGATTAAAAGGGTTGGTTAGAAATTCATTTTACATTGCTCTCATTTGGTGAATAAATTAATAATTTAAATCTAAGTGAATATCATTTTTCACCGTCCCGGTAATTTCATGTTGAAGTGATAAGTTGACACAAGAGATGGGGCAGCGATGTATGAAGGTGAAAACATCATGGGCCGCATACTTCGGTCAGGGAAACTTCTCCGCCCGGGGGTGGAAATGATCAAACTCGGGCCGCGAGAGGTCTCGACCGCTTTTGTGATGGAGATTGCAAAGTTGGCATACTTGGTGGCGGAGTTGGAGCGTAGCCGGGCCCGTCCGGCCGTCGCCCGTCGTCGCCCGGCCAAACTTCCGGAGATGGCGCTGTTGTCTTTGTGGGGAGTCCGGCCGTCCGGCTGTCCGGCGGCGGTGTCCGGGGCAGCGGGGAGGGGGCCCGACAGGTTGCCTCGAGAACTTGGCGTGGACGGTGGAACTTGGCCTGGGCCGGTCTGCGGGCGCTGTCCTCCTTCCCTGACTCGTCCTGCCCCGTCCTTCTGTCGTCTTCCGCTTTCCCTCTCTAAGGCCACTGGCCCTCTCGCCGCGCTGTCCGTACGCCCTTCCCGGCCATCCCTGTCCTCGGAAGTCTGGAGCCGGAAGTCGTGGCGGGGGCTGCGGTGGCGGAGGCGACATCATCGCGAGTCGGGTGACGCCAGCGGTGAAGGTGGGGAGTCGTCTGTCGCCACGGCGATGGCCCAAGAAGTGCGACAGGGATCATTTGGAGATACGTCTTCGAAGGAAGATTGGAGAATGAAATGAGGCTCAAGAGAAGGAAAACATACTCTGTAGTGGTCATAACTACGTCTTCTTCACTTGGCGAATCACTGATCTGTCACTTCATCTTCGTCGAGATACGGCGGCTTGAGTCTTCTGTTATTTACTGGATGAAATTGTGTCGTGGTCTACTCGATTTTTTTCTCTAAACGTTTCTCTTTACTACTCCCATTAGAGGATTTTCATACTCTTAAAAATCCACAAAACTAGAACACCGATGATGCAATGCGTACGTCGTGTTTGCAGAAAAGGAATTAGAAATTTCGTTGGAGAATTTGATGTAGTGTGATGTTTTGACTAGTCTATTTTGAATCTGGCAAGAAGACGTGTTAAAATATTATGTGGAGCTATAACACAATTTTTTTTAGTAATGCTTAAGAAATTCATTACGAAATACTAATAATATTAGGTAATTGAAAATTATGTATTTTTAATTGAAAAATATGTGCAAATAGAAGTAGAAATGTCTCAGATGTTAGAACACTTTCACTTAAGTCATGCTTATACAATTGAAATTTATTATTAGCGAGTTGAATTTAAATTTTAAATACATAAATGTGTATTGATTTTTTTCTATTACATCTTTGGTGTGAAGTGGTGAAAATGGTGTTTGTGTGAAATTGATGAATGTTGTATGGCCAAGTTACATTTCATCAGATTGTTTGATTGATAGAGTTTATATTGTTTTAAATTTGCATAACCTGACCGTGAACGTAATTACGAAAGTTGTGAAGCGTTAAAGAGTAGAATGACTTAAGATATTTTTCTCAAAAGAAGTGTATTTGAGTACTATCATCATCACACAATTCTGAAGATTGTAAATCAATGAACGAAAAATCCAGAACGATTCAAAGGTTGGTTCAAATATTCGAAACCATCAATCCTCATTTAACAAGTGACGCAGGGGATCTTTGTTGTTCCCAGCCGTAATTGCTTTTGATTGCACTTAAAGAAATCCACGGATGAAGTCGTGACTCCGAAGTCACGAATGAAGACTTGCGAAATTTTGTGCAATAGACCGTAACAGCTGGAAACAAAAAGTGACCCTCCACTCAGGTTTGAGAGACAAGACAAATAGTGGAGGTAATTTTCAGGCTACTTATGGACGATCAGCGAAATGACTTAATTCGTTCTCAGTAGGTACCTCAATTGCATGGTCTGGCAAATCGTTTCGTTGGCGGCTGGTACAAAGTAGTTATGTAGTCAAACAGCTATTGTGCTGGATCTAGTTTGCTGTCCAGTAAATGTAATAAAATATCGTAGAACATAGGGAACGTTCGTTGTTATAAAACAGTTCACTGTTTCCCCTCTAGAATTAAATTTTAAAGATATATATTCTCTGATTTTCAGTAAACGTACCTAGGCTATTTCACAATTTTCACTTCTCGTATGCCTGTTTAAAAGACATACGCTGATAAACTGATTCCACATATATTCAATGTCCATCTCTTGTGCTACGGGTACATCCCAAAATCTTCAAATACATGAATGCTATCCCAGAGCTCGAATTTCCTCGTGGCACTTTACGAAGAAAATAATCCTTGAAGTTTGTTTCTTTCGCCATTCTGTAATTCTTTTGTAAAATCTTTTCAAACAAATATTCGCTTATCATTCTTAGAAAACCGTTCGTGTAATCGCATCTGTTATATGCCTCAAGATGCTCTCATGATCAAGAAAAGCCGAAAATACGCAAAGGTTAGTTTAAAACTCGAACTAGTTTAAAGGAAGAAGGTTGTCCATCATGTTTGTTGATCGTATCATTCCATATTGGCTTTATATTTATTTTCCGAATTGTTATTTTTCCTAACATATTACCTTGAAAACTGTTCGTCTAGCCCGGAGGAACCAAGAGGCCTGGGCAGGAGTTCTATGGGAGCCCCTACTTCAAACTAAAGATCCGCCTCTGCGGCCAAAGCATAAACAGAATTCATTTCTTTTTGCAACAGAAATAAATAAAGCGGTTCATTTGAATTAGAAGTAAATATATTTTTTATTTCTTTTGAATGTAAAAAAGGATCGGGGCCCCAATTAAGTCGAGGCCTGGGGCAAGTTTCCCCTGCTCCTTCCCTTCTCGGCGCTCCAGAAACCGAATTCATGCTACGTCAGTCTATCTCTCTTCGTGTGCGCTAGAGCAGGGTTGTTCGAGTGAGCAGCCGTCTTGAGCAGCCCTGGTGCGGCGCTTATCTGCAGGCAAGCGATGTAACCCGCTGCTTGTCGAGTGGTCCTGAATGGAGGGGAGGGGTTGCGCTCGGGAGAGGAGGTTCTATACTCAGAAGATTTAAACATAGTGGCACTTCGAGGTCACGAGCTGGACGGAGAGGGATCTATTCGGGAGCTTCGTTAAGACTTAAATTTTTGGTATTGGGGCTCGCGATTGGATGACAATGACCCCATCTGCTTCCATCTCACGGCCTTGAAATACCACTATGTTTAAATCGGAGTATAGTGTAATGAAAGGCGATGGCCACCGCGGGCACTAGCTTGAATTCTGCCGTTCGAGCCGCCCTGTGCTGGAACGTGTTGCGGCAGCTGCCGTGCCTGTGCAGCGCGCGGGGCTTCTCCGCGGTGGCCCATCGCGAGAGCTGCGGGCGCGGCGTCGCGACGCCACGCGGCCGCCCGGCGTCCTTCCCCCGGCGCGCCTGAAAAATGGGCGTCGTTTGGGGCGCTCGCGCGGGGCGCGTCGCGACGCTTGCCACCGCGGGCGGCGGCGACAGCGACGGTGTGCAGTAGGTCCAACCACGTGAAACGGTTTCAAAAATAGAATCTTCCGATGGAAAAATATTTTTATTTCACACACAACTGGTTTGCATGAAATTCAATAGTGACATATTCATAATTGTTTGACCTTTCCTAATACCCCTTGCAAGTGGTGTTGAAAGAAAAAAGTAATTTGTTATTTGTTGTAAATGTTCTGCATATTCAGATGTGTGATTTACTAATACATTATTCCCATTGATATCTGAGGTGAAAGTTGAATCAAAAAAGATATTTTAGTAAATTTATAGTGTTGAAAATGCATAAATTTGTATCTCTTTAAAATCATTTACATTTTTAGAACTTGTCGATTGAATATTACAATAAAATTCCGTTCATGTTAATTCATACATTAATCATTTTGTATTATGTTTTTACAAAACCTACAAAGATCTTATATGTTTCAAGTGCCCAAAATAAATAAACAAAGAACTAACAAACTATTTATCCAACAACTAAACAACTAATTACCTCTAATAATTTTGTGGACTCATTGATGCACATTCCAGTGGCGGCAACCACTGCGTAGGATTGGCATGAATCCCGAAAATAAGGAGTACACCTTGTAGTTCTAACATGTTTGATGAAGGGAAATCACTTACACCGAACAATCTACTAAATCAACCTTCATGATTGAGTATTTGCCAATGAAAGCCAAGTTCTGAACACAAGTCGCCAACCTCCCATTATAGATAAGGACGTAGAAGTAAACTGTCGTGCACGTAACAAACATCTAAATCTGTATACATGAAGTGGCGTAATTAAAAACTTACAATATTGAACGAACTGCCGTATTGTATTAAAAAACCTGCTGACGTTTTATTTTCATTTGCAAAGAAACTTAAAATTTACCACAACCTCCTTTACTCTTATTCCGAAAATGGATAATTTGGTTCTTCGATCAATTCCTTGATAATTTACACAGGTAGCAAGAAACTAGCAATGCCCACGATGAAAAACCTAACCCTCTTTCCTTGACGCAGTCAGGTGAGCAGTATTATTTTCTGCCCCGTTTCTGACACCTGCCTAACTGTGCGGTGAAGTGCGTTCCCTCTCTCTCCTTCTCTAGCGAGGGCGCACTTCCCTCCCGCGTCGCGGAGCGCGCGACAAGCGACAAATGGCGAATATAAAGAACCGTTGACAGAATTAACGGGAAGGTAAAGGGATAAGACGCGCCACGCGACAAGTCAGTTTATGTAGATATCGAGACGGCGGCGCGGCGCGGGACGAGGGCGGCGACGAGGGTGCCTCTAGACGGTGAGGGACGGCCGGAGACAGACGCCGAAATAATTCATGGAGTGGCATTAGGAGCGCGGGGCGTGGCGTGGCGGGGCGTGGCGTGGTGGGGCGGGGGTAGCCGATACACTGCGTAGGAGGGTCGCTCTACCTTCGGAGAAAACGATGCGTCGCGCGGTTCGAGGAGGGGGGACGGCTTTCCCCGAGTGGGAGGCGTTTAGCTGAAGCGCTGGCGCACACAAGGAACTCGGTATGCCGTATTCAATGGCCGTGAAGGCAAACACCTGGTTGAGCGGCGCAGGCCGGGCTATGGATGTGTCGATGATTACGCTTTACGTAACAGGGATTTTACAGGTAACAATGATCGCTTTCAGTGATGATTGCTCAAAGATTGTTTAATATTCTGTGTATACTATAATATTGTTAAAAGCTTGTTACATATTTAAGGTAATTATCTATTTAAAATATATGTTCTAATTCAAATATATCGTTATTTATTTATAAATCATTACATTATTATGACCATATGAATTTTATTACGAATTCAAATTTAGTTCCTCCTAACAATGAAATAGGACTGGAGAGACTTTCAATAAATGACAGTCGCAGTCTCCGAGTCCCTTCTTGCACATAACATTTCTATGATGATTCAGGTATTCCATAAGTTACAGTGGTATTATAATATGAATACAGATGAAATATCGAAAAATATAGTCAAGACCACCTAGGTAAGTTATAAATTACGCGTCTGATTGCGTAAAAATTCTCCCTGTCGAGTTAATGATTGATACAAGTGTAGATATTATTTGTAATGAAATGTCTGTGATTTGTAATTTATATGAAATTATTGGTCTTCATTATAGTTCTTTGACCCAGATCACTGGCTGAGCAGATCATATTTAGATACGGGAATTTTAGTAGCAAAATAATTGGAAAGATGGCATGTATGAGTTACTTCATGGGTCCTGCAATAATCATGCACATATTGATGCTATGAATTTGTTGACACGTTGTTTACAATTACTTTGATCTCTCAGTTGAATTCTCACCATAATTCTTGTATAGAACAAGAAGTGTAAAAGTTAAATGCTTAAAAATAGATATGTATTTTTTCAGTTTCTTGTTTATTATTTGTTAAATGAGGAATGAATATAGAGTAAGCAATATTATTACTAATATTGTACAAAGAATTATGTAGATTTTTCATTGTTCAGAAAGCTGGGTTGTCTTTCTACGAGAAGGGTTGCCACAATCTTCACGCGATCGCTTCTTTCCTGATCCGGTTCGCGGGTGGCACGAAGATGACGAGTGGCGTCGTTCTCCTCCGGGTGGCCACCCGTTCCAGCCACTGTATGTACCTCGTTTGTACGTCGCGACGCAGGAGATACGGGCGCTCGGGGTCGGGGTGGGGGAGGGAGGACGACAATATTCGTTCCACTCTGGTTCGCGCGGCTCCTTCGCAGCCACATAAAACTGTTCCAGCGGCCGTCTCGCCACGTAAATTCAGCGCGGCCGCCGCGGAGAGAGGACTGAATCAGCGCGTTCGGCTCCCTTTTTTTCAATGTGCGCGTTCGCCTCGCGCTCGCGCGCACACACAACGTACCCACGAAAAAAAAAAAAACTTGGGCGGCGGAAGCGTGGCTCCGTAATTTATCACGTGTTTACACGTGCTCGAAAATAATCCGACACGTCATCATCGGAGAACAATACTGACATGGGCTTGGCGCAGGGGGGCGCGGGGTGAGGGACGGCGCGGGGGAGTAGGTGACGGGGCTCGTTCGGATCAGCGCGAGCTCGGCTGTGCTCCTGAAGAGGCGGCGGGAAGGCAGGAGAGAGGATGGCGCGTCGGGGGACGATGAGCGCGAAAACGGCTGGGGTGGGCATTTTTCGTGGCGCTGGATTCTGGCAGCGGCCTCCGGTCCTGAGCAACCGCCCTCCGCCGGATCTGCTACCGCCGCCGCCGCGGGCTCCAAATCCGCCGCGCCGCAGCTCTGTCATCCCGGTCCCCTCCATCCCGCCCCGCCCCGCCCCGCCCCCTTTCGTTTCCTCGCGGCTCCCCCATCTCACGGAGAGACGGTGAAAACCGAGGGAAGGAAAAACCCGACGGTGGCAGCGGCGGCGCCGCGTAGGTTCGGTCTGTTTCGGTCCGCCCTCGAAGTGGCAAGTCACCCCCTCGCTGGCAGACGCTCCACGCCGGCGGCGAGGGAGACGCGCCCGGCACCCTTCAGCCCCGCCAGCGTCTGCCGCCCACGCCATCAAGACCCGCCCCTTACCTAGCCGCCCCGCCCCCGCCCCCGCCGTCGCCGTCGCCGCGACCCCGCTCACGACCCCCTCGGGGGCCCAGCCATCGATCTCTCCGCCCTCTGGCGGGCCGACGCGCAATCAATACCCGCCGTCGCCCCGCGCGCGGCGCCCCGCACTCGCCCGCATCGCCCCCGCGTAGCCCGCGTCGCCCTCTTCGCCCGCGCTCTCGCCGGGGCTTCTTTTCCCACCTCCCCGCGCCGCCCCGCGCCCCCCGCGGCCGACGCGCTGCCAGCCGCGTGCGAATCCTTCACTTGCGGTACTTCGGTCTGCGGGAGGTGGCTTTGTTATTTGCCTCTCCTCGTTCTTCATTGCAGCGAGGGAAGCGAAACTGCGGCTGGGAATAGCTATTACGTACGTTAAGGTGTAAAGTGTTACCCTTACTCAACACATTTTTTTGACCCAAACACTATTGAGGTATTTAATTCGTAAGTAAGAACATTTTTTTCTTGCAAGATTATTAACAATACGATTCTGATATCAATTGACAGTTTATCAATATTTGTTTTAATTGTAAGGGGTATGTTTGAAGTCTCTTGTGTAGAGAAGTCTCTAACAGCTTGACGTATTTAAGTTGCATTTCTTGCTTGGAAAACAATACTGTTGATTATTAATATTTGTGTTGAAAATGTTAATTACCGATAGTTTGAACATAAAATATTAGATGATTTGTTAAAGAAACTACTGCTAATGTGTTCTTAACTAGTTATATTGTCAGTGAAACAAAATTCTTTTGGAAAAATTAATTGTTTTAATGAAATTCTAAATATTGAAAATAAAAATGTGCCACACGTATCACTATAAACGCGTGAGTGACGGTTTCTGCATATATGCTTCCTGCTCTGATAATGGATTCATTATAAAAAATTTGAGTTACTTGCTCCCGAACTGCCAGTTTTATGTCATAGTTGAGTTTGTTTATATAGTGATAATCAAATTTCACATTATTGTTTAATATTTTAATTCTGAAAATCTATTAGTGATTTGTAATTTCATCTTGAAGAAAAAATGTTGTCAACTTCAATTGCGGTAATCATAGGCAAAGGGTGATTTTTTTTAGTTAATGTTCTCTAGCATTTTGAGTAATCGTTACGATTTCACCGTTGTAAGAATTTACATTATTCCTGGAAGTTCATTTCATAAAAAGCAGTACAAGGGAACCGACGAAACGACGTTTACTGATGAGTGAGGGTCAATGAAAGAAAAAAACAAGGTGCTGGGAGAAAACCGAATAAAAAGCGGATTCCGGAATATAATAAAAAGCAAGTCATAGTGAACCCATTTGCAGAAACATTGGTTCAAAGCAATTAGAGTTATAGAAGGAATATGAATAAATGTTAGGTAGTTCCAATGAAGAAAATGACATTTTTTGTGCGTGTCTCATTGACGTTTGTTATTTTGTATTCTAATTGAACCAAAAGTGATATCGTAATGAGATTTTGTTGAATGTTGATAATTATGTTATTAATGTACCATATTATTACTTTTTTACTTTCATTTCATAGTGCTTAATGAAGAGTTAAATTATTCAATACACAGCAATGTTTAAAATGCTGAGATGGCCCCTTGTTTTGCTTCTGGACATAAATGTAACTTCATTTTCTGTGCACGTCTTCTAGAATTTAGTGGGAAATACAATTATTCAAATTATCGTTTCCGTGTTGTCGCGGCAGGAAGTATTATTCCGAAGGACAACATGGATAAGAGCCAAAATTTATTGCTTATTTATCCTTGAAAATAGATTTTATTACAGGGGAGGGTTGTTGTTGTTGGTGGTGTTTTTTTTAATTTAAGTAGTATATGACTTAGTGTACGGATCACAGAATTTTGAAAATGTGCACACAATTCATTTTTTCCCCATAGCACGTCATAGGCAGTTTGAACTGTTTTTTGACGTAAAATAAATAAATAAAAAATAAATAAAATGATTTCTTTAATTTTTAAACATTACGTACCTTTGTGTAGAATCATATTCGATGTTGCTTTAGTAAATTTGGCTAATGTAAAGTCCTGGATGAATGTCAAATATTAAAAATTATATATTAATTCTGAGAAATTATAACAACTCCAAATCGCAATACATTCACCAATTTAAATTCATATAAATTCTGAAAAATCTAATAATTACAAGAAATGGTGCTTAAATTAAAGTTTGATTGGAAACAGTTGTTTAACAAACTAATTATTTAGAATTATGGTAACAGACTCATGAAAAAGGTATTTATTAAGTCTGAATTTCAATAATTGTGGTGTGAATTAAATTAGTCAAGGAGCCGTTGTCAGAGGAGTTCAGTCGTTCTCAGTTATCTTTAACCGCTCAAGCGACAGTGCCGTCCAACAAAAGCAGAGGCGGAGACCACAACGGTATTGGCGACGAATCGTTTGTCCGCGGCGACGCGGACGCGGCGGCGGAGCTCGCGGTGTCGAGCTTCTTTTGTTCGCGTAAGTCTGCAAAGACGAAATTGAACGAGCTTCCTTGCCCGCTGTCGTGAACACAGTCGCAGAGTGATTCGCTGTCTCTTAGAACGAGTCGTTTTTGCTTTGCTGGGAGATCCCTGTGACAACAGTTCAACAACTGTCTATTATCGAGTAATGTCGAAAAAGAAAATACTTTTTAGGAGTAGAAATAATTGTGTTAGAAGTTATCATGCTGACATTCCTACATTCTTCATTAACTATTTTTTGTATATCTAATTAGAGACTGATTGTAGTTGGCTACATTAAACTGAAGTTACATTAAACTGAAGAAAAAATTAAAATATCTTTTGTGAAGAGCGAAAAATATATATATTCTTCTTCATAGGGTAATTTACATAGTATACCTTAAACTTTTATCTCAGTAAAAGCGACATACTATTAGTAATTTTCTATGTTATAAATCGTATTATTTTATTACAATAATTTAGACAATCGTAGAATTTTCGTAATTCGCTTTATTCTTATTATCAATTCTATAATGTTTACTCTGTTTATATTAACTAATGTTTCTAATGTTTGATCATTCAACTAGAATGCGTCTTTCTACAGCATCTGCCGTTATTTTGTATCTTCTGTTATGCGACTGAAAATAAGAAAAGAGGGATGCACGGTTCCTACATAAATGTAATATGTTGAAAGGTCACGTGAAGGCGCATGCGATGAAGCTAACGAGCTCACGGATAGGTCTGCTGTGCCCCAAGGTTATACTTGTACATTTACTTTTTCTCTCTTTTGTGCCGGTAACTGGAAAGTGTATGATTCTTCTTCTTCCACTTTCATATACGCCATTCGACCGCGCTCATTTCGAATACGAATCATTCTCCACGCCTTCCCTGTCAGATTTTTTAACGAACTGTTGCAGACGTGACACGAAACCTGATTAAATAAACCATAAATTAAAGAACACAAGTAGTTTCATTTGATTCAAGATTCCATTTTTCACTAATTCGATATATTCAATTTTCGGACAACATGCCGCTTTGAAAAAATCGTGGTGTACAAAAAACTTAAATTATTGTTTATTGAAAACTGATGTCACATCGTTCGAATTACCTGCCACTGACCAAGAAGGTCGATAGTGTTGAAGAACTCAAACCGCATATTGTTACATGATTGTTATGTGTGCTTCGCGTTTGATTTGTTTAATCGTTGAAGATACAGATGTAGATGTAACATTTTATGTTCATAAGTACAAATAAACAGGGTAGAGTTCTACCAAGGTGACATTAGTGTGTGTTCGGAAGGAGACATTCCAAAACAAAAGAAATATATTTTTCAATGCTACAACACTGTTTCAAACCCAGCTTTCCTCCTTCTTGATCAAATATTCTCTCGATATTCACTTCTCCCAGCCCTTTTCCACGTGCCTCCTCAAATCCCGTCCCGTCTCGCCCTCCCCTCTCATTCCACCTCAGCCTTCGCGCCTTTAAGCAGCACATCCCCGCCCCGCTTTCCCCTCCTCGTGGTCCCGCCGCCCGCCACTTGCGGCGCGGCCTCGCCGTAGCCTTAACAAGACGCTCCCGCGGCTTTATTAATTCGAAAGCGAGCTTTAAATCAGGCGAGGCGGCGCGGGGCGGTGCGGCAGGCCGGGGCAAGGGCCGGGGTCGCCCGCGGAGATCGCCGCCGCCTAACGATTGATAACGCCCGCGCGTGAGGAGTGTGGGTGCGTGAGCGCGCCGCTCGCCCGCCCGCCCGCGTGGGTGCGTGCGTGCGTGCATGCGCGCGTGCGCGTGCGGTGGCGTGCGTAAACGCGCATTGCGGCGGCTGCGCTGCGGAGTCAGACGGAACGCACGGTGCACGCACAAGGGTAGAGTAGGATGAAAGGAATTATTTGCTCTAGAGCCCAAGTTGCAGAACATTCTTGTGGAATTTTGGTAGAGGAAAGAATATAGAAAAGGGGGGGGGGAGTTCGATGTGATGGTTTTCGACAAACATGTGATAAGGACAGAATATTAGTTGATTGCAAATGTTGTTTGTGTCAGGTGTATAAAGTGTGTATTGGTATATCTCATTATGTTTCTGCTTTCGAAGTCACTTTTACTTTCATTATCACCTTTCCGTCCAATAAAATGTTCAGAGCATAGGTCTTATTGATTGAGTTGTACTACAATCACCTGGACCTAAAACCAGAAGTTTCGGGTTCCATTTCGAAAAATCTTACTACTGCTTTGAGTAATTGAAATTACTTATATAACCTCAAATTTGTGATTAAATTGAGGTTACATTATTCAATAAGAGCCAAACAATTCTGTGATATAACAGAAAAATTGAATGAAAATTCAAAACTAGAAATAAATGTAAATATTTAATAAATATTCCTTTTTGTATTTCGTTGTTTTACGTGTGTATCTTCAATTATTTCTACAGATTTTCTACACTACATAAGCATACCAAGAGTGCCTCCGATTCCATTCCGTATACGATCCGCAGCTTCGTTATTTTCTGGACGGCCGTGGCACCGGGACTCGTTTGTATTATTATTATGGACGCGCTTTAATATTAATCTAGCACGCGTTCCGGTTGTTGGTATTAGTAAAAAGAGAGGAGCAAAAGAAGCGCGGGCCCTGGTGATAGGTTAACGCCCTGCTGTCTCTGCGGTAATATTTTGACCGCGGTGTTGTGCGGTTGTGACTGGAATAATTTGTTCACAGCGCGCCGTCGATTTGTCTGCGTGGTGAAGCAGGCGCAGTGGGAATTGTTGGGTCGCTATCGTATACATAGTGCTAGTTTTCGTGGTTAACCACATCGTTTTTATTATTTTGAGAGTAATATATAATTAAAAGAATGTGCTTTTTTTTCTGTAGTGTTATTGCATGACGCTCAAATAGTAAATTGTTTCGTATAATTTCATTTCCAGAGTCGTGACCTCGCATTACGATATGTTATTGATATACAACATGCTATTTTTTTTAAAAACGAGTAACTGTTTCGTGAAAAAATATGACTCCGAAGGCTTGCCGAAAAAAAAGGTTCGAAAGGAGTGGTCCTCCTTTTTTATTCACAAGCTGTCGAGGTACGTGTGTAAAATGAACATCCCGCAATCCACTGTTCTTTCATGTGTGTACGTCGTTACGTGCCGTCGGTTGGGAGACGGCGGGCGGCGGAGCGGTCCGCACCCACCCCTTCGGCCAGCCAGTCGATCGCACTGTATCGATCGTCGTACGCAGCGCAACCTACCCCAGGAACAGCGAGCGCCAGCCTGCACAGCTCGCTGCAGCCCTTGCGCGCCCCGCCGCCACCGCCACCGCCACCGCCACCGCCACCGCTGCCCTTGCCATCGCCGTCGCTCGTCGCACTCGGCAGATTGAGGCGTAACAAACGCCTTGGCATTCCAAACACCAACAATGTGAAGGCCTGTGAGATCTTCTGGTTACATTGGATTAGAAAATACATTTCGAAAACTGATTTATTTATACTATTTCTATCCCTTTATAATTGCACCGATTTTGACTCACTGAAATATTTTATTCACAAACATTTTTACGAAGCTTTTCTGTTTATTCTTCTGGTAGAGAATCTCTGAATGACGGAGCAAGAAACCGGGATTTCAGTCCCTGAGGACCGTACATTAATTCCGTAAATTGTATCACCTGTAAAATGCTCTAAAAAAAAGGCATATGATAAAAAAGTATGTTTTAATATCGTAAAACACAAGTTACGCACAATATTTCACGTTCTTCTGGGTCCTTCGGTTTCCTGTCACTTTATCCACTTGACACTTTCTGACACTTGGCGTGCATACATACTCCGCCATGACTGCAATATTTTGATATTCGCTTCCAGTTTTGCCGATATTTGTATTTTTAACGTTGTCATCTCCGCCCCTGCACGCATTTTCTCTGCTCTCGTCGTCAATGCCGTCAACAGCGTTGCTGTTTCGGCCAACTCCATCGTCACTACCATTTCTGTTTCTGCGTCCACCGTGGCTTTGTACGTGCTTACGCGGAGGGGAGTGAGGGAACCCCCAAGGGACGCGAGCGGGCGAGCTATTGTGAACGCCTGGTGTCATAGCTTGTATTGCATACACGACGTAATATCCACTTATTTTTGTACGTCTGCGAGCCAACACAATCGATGTCGAAATATGATGAAGTTCGGATTATTTTTTTGTGTGCGTGTGTCAGGTGGTGTTGTTGCCAGGCGATTGCCGCGTTGTCGTGTTGCTGTATTTGCGACGAATCCATTGTGCCACCATTAGGCGTCCGGCGAATGCAAATTAAATGGCGTGTCCGGAGGGGTGGAAACCGCGGAAACCAATTGTGGCGATGAACGACAAACAAGTTTTATCGTCGCCCTCGGGCGATGTGTCTCCGGCGACCCGACCCGTCGTCGTCCGCTGCCCAACACTTCTTCAGGAGGACTTTTCGGTTTTCACTCGTTGCTCGAAACGCTTGCATTTGTCCTCGCTATCGCTCGTATCTCACCGCATCTAGCCTCCTCATCGCTTGTCTTGTCGTGCTTTATCTTTTCTGGTTTTACCATCTAGGCTGGCCTCCACTACGATTTGCCACTCAGTTTCATATACCTGGCGGCCCGCTTCATATTTACTTTTCTTCCACATTTCTTCTTCTATTCTCGCTTTTATTCTTCATTCCCAATTCATGCCCGCGTCTCCCCTTGGTGATTTATCGAGCACCTTCTACTTTTTTTCTTTTCTTTTTTCCTCCGGCTCTTTCCTTCGCCTCTTGTAAGATGGTTCTGTACTTGTCTTCGTCCCGCCCACTGCCTTTCCCTATCCCAATCTTAACTTTTCCATCAGCTCTTCCTCTAACTCCTAGTTATCTGCGTTCCTACCATCAATCCTATTTCTTCGTCCCTGCCTCGTTACAATCACTTCTGTATCCCTCCATCTTTCTTTCGGTTCTCTCGACCTTTGAATCCTATTTCTCTCTCTTTTCGTCCTACTATTACTCAGTTTGCCTTCCCACCTACTCTACTATCCGTTCTTTTTGCCTCCTTAACAACGCTCCTTTCCGCCTTCGCTCTCTTCCCCGTATCCTGCACCTCTGCGTCCTTATCTCCCACTTCCTCCTCCCTGAGCCTGTGCCTCCGCCTCCTCCCTCTCTCCATCACCTCCTCCAAAGCTTTCATTGGCAGATGCGAGACCCCGCAGAGGGGATCTATCACTTTGATTCTGTTTACCTCAAATTGAATATCGTTCCAGCGCTCTTATTTTCATCGACTTCATTTAATTCTGTCACCTGTCTCGTTCGGTTTCGGGTGTCTCTGCGTTGGCGTTGACATCGTCGCTTTTCAAGAGCACGGCGGCGCGGGGCGTCGCGGGGCGGGTTTCTTGTTCGCTTTCGTTTTTTGCCCGCTCCCGCGCTCGCGTCGCCGATTGCTGAGTGAGCAAAAAAGAGGACCTCCCCAATCCGACGCGTTGTATCATGCAATGTGTGCCAGCCTTGATATGCTGCGCCGGAGGAAACTTGTTTCCTTGGGAGTGGGTTGCGAAAGTATTTTCTTTTGAGAGAAGTCCAGTTCTTTTGTGCGTGTGTGCGCGCGCGCGTTTCTTTTTTGTAGAAACAAGGACGCCCGAAATATGGTAAAGAGAATCTACTTCTCCGTTCTGCTGAAGGGTCCAGACGGTGTGGGGATTATGAGCAAGGTGTCTTGCTAGACGGGTCTTCACATTTTTAAACAGACCGCTTATAAAGCGGCCCAGTCAAGAGCCGATTGCGCCCCCGACTCTGCTTTCGTAGCGTCGTTTGTTTATTTCCTTGTGTCGGTATAGGTTTTTCTCATCTACCTTAGCCGACGAGCCGTTTTATAACCTATTTCCTCCTTCAACGACTCCGTCCTCGGTTAATGTTTAGTTTCTCATAGCCTTCGTCGCATTCTTTTTACTTTCCCGTCTTTCGTCGTAAGAGTATTGTAAATTGTGCGCCGGAAATAAGAGACCGAAAGGCTCTTTTATTTTCGGGGAAGAAAAAAGTGAATAAATCGTGTTCTTATATGTATTAAATTATTTCTTCTAACTCATTCCGTAGTAAGAATCCACGTTTTGTTGATCCTTTTCACCTATAAATAGATTGACTGATCAGTCTGTCCGTCCCTTTGTCAGTGCTCAACGCTAGCACCTAAACCGTGCAGACAATTTTCTTCAATGTCAAGAACGGTTCCATGTTTTGTTCTTAAATTGTTTCCATTGATAGAGCAAAATACACTTAAAAAATGGCCTAGATGTTGCTCCACTTATTCAGATTCCCTTGCCGAACTACGTATTTCAAATGTACTTGTTGAACTGTGCTTCCACTGGTCCTCTTCTGCCAGCTATATTCTTCGGTCTCCCGCCACCCCTCCGTCTTCCCCCTCCGTCTCCCTCCTCCCTTCCGTCACCCTTCTCCCTTCTGTCTCCCGCCCCCTCTCTGTCTCCCGCCCCCTCTCTGTCTCCCGCCCCCTCTCTGTCTCCCGCCCCCTCTCTGTCTCCCGCCCCCTCTCTGTCTCCCGCCCCCTCTACGTCTCCCGCCCCCTCTACGTCTCCCGCCCCCTCCATCTCCCGCCCCTTGCGTCTCCCGTCCCCTCCGACTCCTGCCCCGGTCTCCCGCGCCAGTCCCACACCCCTTGCGTTGTGCGGGCCGCCGGGAGCTCCTTACGCGCATCTAATCCCGCCGACGGGGCTCCCGGAAGTTGCCGGCTCGGCCTGCGACTTCCGGCGCGCCTCCGGAGGCGCACGGTGGCTGAGGAGGTGGGCTGCGGGACAGGGCGGGGCGAGCCCGGTGCGTCTCCCCAGCTGCATAGTTAATTAATTGCGCTTAATTCGCGGGGGACCCTGGCGTAGGCTAGCGGGGCAGAGCGGGGCGGGAGAGAAGAGGAGGAGCACAAGGAGGAGCGGACGGGAAGAAGGGCGTGTCGCATCGTCTTGTTAGTCCCGGAAACAGACGATGCTTGCCCTACGTGGGCCCATCCCACTGAGACGCAGCCCTTGTCCAGAATAGACACAGTGCGAAGATCACGACCTCAAGGATCAAAACATCACATGGTGAAACAATATTTTGAGCAGTCTTATGACCGACTTGTTCTGTAGTAACCGATTGATGAGATTGATGACCTTATTAGGAATAGTTATATTGGATTCAATAGTATTTGGTACAATTCATTAGTGGCTGTGGTGCTTCCAGAAGTTATTAACACGTGTTTTTTTGGGGGGGGAGACGCACTGTTCTGTAACGAGAGAATTATGGTGAAATCTATGCAGTAAATTAACACCAAAATAAAATATATATGCATGTAGTTAGCTTTTGAACTTCTTAGCAAATTATTGTTTACTAATGATAAATTATAGACCATATTTTGGAGATGGAGGTGTTCTGCCATACAAATGATGCATTCACCACAGTTCGAGACATTTCGAGAAGTGGATTAAAACTTTAATTGGTAGTAAATAAAACAAGTATATGCGAGTGATAGTAATAAACAAACTAGAGCAATAACATATTTCTTTATATGTTTCTTTTGGTCAAAGGGGCTTCTGTTTATACTTATTATCCTATTACCAAGCTTTGATAGGGGGGTGAAAAGAATACAGTACCAAAGGCGAAAAGGTAATTTTTTTAAAGAGTTGAGCAGAAGCTATTAAAATGCGAGTTCAAAAATCAATTATTTTTAATCATTCCACGTAGTGTATTTTCTAAATTCGCTTCTAACATACTTTTATAAAAAAAATTACGTGTGTTAATGGACCCACAAGTTGTGTTCCTACTTTGAAAGTGAACATAATTTGTTCCAGTTTTGTAGATTGATAAATATTTCTAGTCGTCGTTTAACGGCTAACATCCAGTAATTTTGCATTTTATACTCCATCATCAGATCACATATGATCGTGAGAAGCTATGTCAAAATAAAAATTAACCATTATTGTAAATATTTGTTAATATATTACTTTAGGAAAATTCATTAATAAATCTGTAACACTGAAAGATTCACTATCGAAATGCGAAATTGAAGAACACAAATAGTTTTTTATTCCTTGAAATCACATTTGTTTTGATGAAGATGAAATGAGTGTTAGACCTATAGATCAAGGTCAAAAACGTTATACCACAACCGGAACTACTCGTAAACCTACAGAAGTTCCAGTTTACAGAAAGAAACTAATATCCCATTGCGAAGTAAATGTGTACAAAAATATTGTTCGTCCGTCTCAGTCAGGGAATACTGTTTTCAGGGAGTCGTGATGAAGGCGGCGGCGGAGGAGCGCCTACGATCTCTACTTGCGAGTTTCTAGAAGCAGTTTCTTCGGCGCGAGGAGCTGTTCTCCGTTAATGCGTCGTTCTGCAGGAGTATAATGCTAGTTATTGCAGTAGGGCCTGTCAGCAGGCGAACTTGTCGGTTGGATTATGGCAAGTCATGAATTCCAGAGAGAGATAAGTATAGAGATTTCCTGTCGTCTTACGAAAAGACCCCTCCCTTTGTTGATGGAGGTCGCTGCGTAGACGAGGGTAGAAGGGGACGCGTTAAGAGGTAAAATGGAAATATGTTGTTGGAAGGCAATACGTTAGCTTACTGTTATTGCCTAGCAATTCGGTTTAATGTTTATACTGTTTCGTAAGATGACTTCTTTTAAGCAAAGCACATTCCATGTTGATGTGACATTACGGGAATTCTTATACAGAATTTTAGAGAAGTATGCTCACGACACAACAAGAAGTATTACATGGAACATTCCGTATACAGAAAATTTCCAGCACATTTTGTACTTATAGCGTCAACGTAATAGTACAATTGTTTAACGTTTTACTTTTAATGTTTTACGAACACACATTTTTGAAATGAGAGAAGGCACAAACGTTGATCAAAGAACGTGACTGTGATTCTTGTCTGAAGATAAATATTGATTTTCTCAGGCCCTGCTTGTAGATATTTTCTCAATACATTATTAAATTATTTTTTAGATTGGAAAAAACGAGATTTACAACTTGTTTATAAATATATGATAACCATTTTAGATCTTATGTTTTACTTATTTCTGTATCCTTATACTTCGAAAACAAAAAAAAGTACATTGATCTTTCATCTTAATGACTCTTGCATTACAAATTATTTCACGCATCTGTCGTTATGAATACGAAGGGTACTTGATACACAACATCAGCAAAATAGTTCTAATTCAGGCTGGATTCAGCCAAGAGAAGTACGAAAAGGGCAAAGTGCCCGTTATCTGGGTTGCCGTGGCAACTGCGCGGGTTATTTTCAATTAACTATCCATTACAGTCTTTCATTGCAACTATTATCGTCGCACGTGAATCTCATTGTTCTCAGCATATACAGCACCTCTTTGCGCCTTTCAGAATGTGTCCTTCTCAAGCTACAAGGACAACTATCAATCACACATTCTCTCTAACAAAGCGGCACCGCCGGGTGCAGCAAACTTTCATTAGGGGATCGTCCAACTAGTTACGCGGCCGACGCAGCGCGGGATGACGCGTTTAAGAGCGGGCGAGACCTGCAAGCGCGAACCTAAAAGCGAGGCGTCCGATGAGATGAGCGGACTGCTGCAAATATGGCGCCCTGCGTATCGAATTGTCAAACCGTAGGGGGAAACTGGAAGGTCTCGTTTTGAAGTTTACAATGTATATTAATCGTCTCTTCCCGCAAGTTTTAATTTCCCCCTCCAGTTTTTTCTTCTCTTTTTCCTCTTTTTCCTCTTTTTCTGCTTTTTCTTTGAAATTTGGCGGTTGAATTTGGGTATAATATGTACACTAATGTATAATTCGAACCACACAATTCACCAATGCACCTGCGCGATTTTTTAATTCGGAGTTAACTGATCTCTAGGCCCTCCCAGACTTAACATTTGCGAAACAGCAAGAATTAACATCGTTGCAAATGTCTGTCTAGTTCTTCTAGAAGGACTCAGTCCTTCACCACCTGTCCAAATTCTAGTCCTTCGCCAGGAGTGAGTTGATACGCGCTCTAACTGCTTAGGCGATTCAAAGCGGTTTTGGGTGATTTTTGTTCTTGGAAACTATTCTGAAAATATATACATCAGTATAATTTTTTACTCTTGTGGTTTCAAATGATCATGTATTATTTCATTAATGACAGTAGAATACTGATTAATATTTTTTTATTATCACTTATTCATTCAATTCTATTCCATTAATTCAATTTGTAAATTCTATTGTTCTATTAAATGATAATACAAGGAAGATCTGCTGCTTAACATATACCTCTATATTTAATGGTAATGTTGAATGTGATGTAGAACGTTGAGGTAAAGTTTCCTAAAATAACTTTCGTAAAATGATAGTTTGCATACTTATATCGAAGAGGGTAGCTCTGTCAACGCCAAACGATAAAGTTTGATGTCTTCAAGGATAGTAGTGCATTACTGTGCTTGCCAGTTTGGAGCATACAAGAACAATGCTTTTTTCAACAATTATCACAAAAAATTTCCACTCCACAAGAAAATGAATTATAAATGTGAGGTAAACACGAGAGGCAATTGTGCTAGTTCATTTCAGGTGAATAAAAAAATTGTGCTAAGCAGTGATCATTGCTTCCGATGAGGAGTTAATGCCTCTATTATTAACTATCATAACACTACCATTGACTATCATCACCTACCGCGTTTTTCCAATAAGTGCGTGTCACCAAATGAGTTTTCGCTTGACTGAGTGCAGAGCGGTTGGCAGTGTGCTGAGGCGGCTGTAGCGACGCTCCGGTGCCGAACTCGTCGGCGAGGAGCCGCCGAGTCACGGCGGGCGGACGATTGTTTCAACGGCAAAAAAACGCTCCTCTCCTGCTGCTCTCCTCACCCTCGACTCCCCCCCCCCCCACGGTCTCGACTGTTCCCTTTCCTCCCCTGCCCTTTGCCTGCACAAACAGCGCCGCCATTACAAGCACAAACCGCCCCCAAACACGGGCGAGTGTAAAAACACGGTGCGGCGTCGGCACTGGCGGCGGGCGCGGGGGCGGGGCGCTGCTGTAACAGCCAGGTGAGAGAGTGCACGCTTCGCTCTGTCCTGCCTCTATGCAGCCGTAGGCAACCGGAGGGTTCTCACAGGAAGGTGCAGAAAAGGTGTGCGAGTGGGTTCGTGCATGCGCGCGGGTGCGACGGGTGCTGTTTTGTGTTGAGACCATTGTGGTTGTCCCTCTATGCGGTGGAGTGACGCCGTACTATGCTCTCCTCTGTAGTTTGAGAGAGGTCCTCCTGCAGAATGCGTACTCGTTATCATCAACCATTAAAATATTTCAATTTTGAGAGTTCATATCAAACACACGTTTCTAAAATACGTCTTTCTAATAAGTTTCTAAAATCGCTTTCTAAAGTCCACATTATTCTCACTATCATAAACAAAGGAAATGAAGTATACAAATGTTCGACAGGCTAAGATTTTCATAATACAAAGGAAAATAACTATAATGTTTAATGTCTGAATAGCAGCATTCTAAAACTACTGAACTGTAATTGAAGAAAAAATACTTAAATGTTTAATGCAGTTTATTTTACAATCACGATGCACATATTCTACACTTTTTATGCGCTGGATGGATTCTCATGTAATAGCCTGTAAGAATAACGGAGAAATAAAATAACAACAAAGCAAAGGCTAAAGAGTAGAACGTACCTTCCCGTATTATATATCGTGCTGAGGTTGATAAAAAATGTAATGAGTAGAGATGAAATGGAAACCGGTGAGCAGAAACAAGAGATTTGTAAAAGAAATGTTCAGCGGATTCTGTGGAGAGAGGAAAACGTGCTTGAGTCGGAGACGACATTTGCAACAACTCGTTAACGCCTCTTAGCGTAACAACTTGGCTGTCTGGGAGACGCCCCGGCCCCCGGACAGTCAAGTAGTTCAGGACTTCGGCCGCGGAAGCCTAAGCTCCCGCCTCTGAGCGTGTCTGAACAGGCAGAAAGAATTGTGAGGTTCTCCTTGCGGGGCAAAGACTCGATCTTTCCAATCACCAAATCATCATTCTCAGAATATCATGTAATTAAAGAATCATGTAAATCAGTAATTCGATTTTATCGTCTTGACCTCTCTTTCGACATTTTGAAGAAGATAGCATTTGAAGGGAGAAGAAAATGCAGTGCGTATTTCAATATCCTTCTTTACTTCTGGTTAGTTGCAGTTGATCGAGACGCAATAGTAAAAGAGATTAGTATTAATGCTGTTGAATGAACAGAACTTTGCTACTGCGTATAGAGGTTAGAAATACTTTCATGGCATGGGCATCATCAATTTTCGACACCCGCTGCGCAGATGGAAAAAAGAACACAAAAGAACTCCATAATAGTAAATATTCAGAATTGACATGTCAAGTGTGTGAGTGGGGGCAAGATTCTTGGTAAGAACGGGCTGGAAGTATGCATTTCCATCGGCGAACAGTAGGAAGCGATACAATTTTCGCTGAATAACCTCCGTCCTATTTCGAGTCTTATCGTGAGTGTGCCATCCTTCGCCGCACGAAAGTCCGCGTCCTTGGCAGCCAGTGCGGGGCACGTTTCTCGGCGCCTCATCATTCACTCCCTTTTACACGAGTGCGCTACGTTGGCCTTATTGAAACATATAGGAACGGCTGTTCCAGTTATGGCCCGTTTTACGATTTTGGCGTTTCGCGGGAACGGTCGATCAATAGCAATGCGGACTGGCAGGGCATTTATCGGAACGGCGACGGTGGTGGCGACGGCGACGACGACGACGTCGAATCTGTGAATCCACAGGGATTCGTAAGACCTCCACTGTCTTTCAGAGAATCCTGCGGGATCGACAAGCTTTCAACTGGTGAACGTGTGGCAAGTCGTCCTACGCTACGGATGGCAGTTTTGTAAACGTGAATGATCACTCCTCCAATATCCTCCATTCTCTTCAGTGCTTGATGATGGTTTCTGATGGTGTACGAAATTTCTAAGGGTGCCGCTTCATTCAGTGAATCCAGACTGCTTGAAAAGAAACTAAACTACAGTGTACCTCAATTTTCATTAGTGCACTCACGCGCCTGCTTTCAACTTTCTTCCACAGAATAAGTACTTTAAGGGGTGCTTTCTAATATTGTTTCTTATTGACCGTTAATCAAAACGTTGGTGCTTCGATTGCATACTACGTGTGTTGACTATTTGACGATCCAAGCATAATATTTATATTAAATATAGAATATAACATAACTTTTCAGAATATTTGTAGTTGAAAGTAATTACAATCAAGTGGCATTGACCTCTTCAATACTTAACTTGATGGGGTTTGCTATACCCAATTTAACTACGTATCCCTCCCACGCTTCAAATAGGTCATTTGATTTTACCATCATTAAATTAACTAAAAAATACTAGAGCAGGAAGAAAAACACAAAGTTTACAAATCTTGAGCTTTTATCTTTTGCACACTCAAAAAATAAAATTAAATTTCCAAAAAAAAAAAAAAAAAAATACTGCCTTGAAGAGACTTTCCTGATTGCTCAGTCTCGGCTTCAGCGTCGGCGCTTTAGGAGCGTCGGCGTTGGAGACGGGCGACGACAGCAGAGACCCTGGCCCAGAGGGGCCGACGGTTCCTTGCGCCGGGCGGCGGGCGATCCGTGACGGACAGCGCGAAGCTCGGTCACGCCAGTCACGCCCAGAGACGTTCCACCAGTCCTAGCCGCCTGCCTCGCCTCGCCTCGCCTCGCCTCGCCTCGCCTCGCCTCGCGAATGTTCATGAAGGCCGCCGCGCCGGAGGACGCGACAACTGGACCTTGTTGAATATTGGGACGTCGTAGTTTACACAAAACACAGACATGACGGCTATGCTATATACACAGTATATATATATATATATATATATATATATATATACACACACATACACATGTGAGACGTATGTTGTGTGTATGTTGTGATGTGTATGTGAACCTGGTTGGGCCTATATTATCATGCGTTCCCTTGATACAGTATAATGGATCAGGTATACTGCAACTGTTCTTTTTCTCCGTGTTCTAATTATGGTTATATATTAATTTTTTCTGTTATTTATGTCTTGATAATATTGCGAAATAATCCTTAGAATTGTGTATAATGGGCAACCTGGTCAGCGATTTCCCACCAGCTTTGGTGTTTTTTTCGCGCAATATCTCCCATCAGTAAGGAAAGAGAAATGCCATGAAGTACTCAAAATACACTGCATTTACAGTGTATTTGAATTTGGGTGGGTGTACCATGAATGAGAGGATGGCCTCTCTCGCAGCCTTACTACGGCATCCGTTCTCCGCAATCGTATCACTTGACTCAACCACATCATAGTCCACACGCTCCAGTAACGTATAAATTGCTGACCCCGCCCACTAACAGCATGGACCTCCTCCTCTTCCACCCCGTCGGGAGCGCACACGAGCGCCGGCCGTTCCGTCGGGCGGCTTCCATAGGGGACGGCAACGCGCCAGTGGGCGGCGCCGAGCCGAGCCGAGCGGAGCGGAGCGAAGCGCCGGCGCTTCGCTGCCCCGCCCCCGCAGAGCTGCACTTGAGCGGCGCTCGTCGCGGCCACTGAGCTCTGTCGGCGAGCGCCAAGTGCGTGCTGGCGAAGCCAAGCGAAGCAAAGCGCGAGCCCAGGGGAGCGTGGCTGAGCGACACATGAGCTCCTAGGAGCCCCAGAAAATTTGAGAGGGAAGGGGGCTCGTTGTCCTACGTAATGAAACATTCTATTTTCGTAAATAAGATCAATTCTTCATTTTGTTACTCTTTTTAAGCTGGTCATTTGGGGAAGTGATTCATGACATTTGGGAAAGAGGTGCTCCAAACCAACTGGCAACCTTGTAAATGATTCAATATAAAAGCAATTGTATTTATAATTATTGTATCATTAAAATTATTTAATTATGCTATGTATTTACTAGAAAGATAAGTCATGTACAATTAAATAATAAAAAACGGGGCTCAATGGAAACAGAGGAATCCAGAAGTGTTGATGGCCCTTACTCTTGTTTATGGTTGCGGACGCATATGCCCGGGAGAGAGGACTTTATTCATATGTTGAAGTCGTATGCAACTGAAATGGAAGAAAGTTGTTTATTACAGTAGAATAATACGATTTGTAATTAAATAATTTTCTCAGTGCGTTTATTCCTTTCCAGTCTTTCTTTTCCCACTCCGTTATTCACTCTTACGCACTCGCCATCTTTTTCTCGTTCTCTCTCTTCTATACTTTTCGAAAGTACCGCATACGCCAAGAAACACAAACACCACATGCACATTCCTGTATCGTTTGAACCTTGGCCACATGGAACCGCGACGCAAAGCAATGCAGCCGGCAGCCTGCGTGAATCGATCGCAAGCGATATAAATGGTTGTAATTCCACGTTTGCTCCTCGCCCCGCCGGAGGTCGAAGAGCGCGGGCTGGCGTCGCGGCGCGCGGGCGGCGAAGGGCAGCGAAGGGCAGCGCGGGGGCGCGAGACAGATGCGGGACATCTGGACCGCCCGGGCCACGCGAGGGGGAGCGGCTGGGGACAGCCACCGTGGCGGCGGCGCGGCCATGTTAGCGGCGGGGGAGGGCACTGTAGTGAAGGGGAAGATGATGGTGGTGGTGGTGGCTTGGATATTTGGGAGCTTGGTGAAGGCGCCGGGGGTGCGTGATTGTTGTGGTTTTTGATGACTCTTGTGGTGGTGGCGGTGGTGTTGGTGATGGCTGTTGTGGTGGTATGGGTGTTGTGTTGGTGGAGCCTCCCGTTGACAGTGGGGGTGGGACGTGACGGAGGCAATGCTATCGTTGGGAATGATGGGTCACCGGGGTGGGCGAGAGGGTGGAACGGTGTAGGGGACAGCAGCCTTGACGAAGGAAAAGGTGGTAAGGCGGGTGACGGTGGCATGGCAGTGGCAAACAGGGAGGGTGACGCTGGCGGTGGGGTGTGGATGGGGCGTAGCGCACATAAATTAAGGTCGTGCGACCGTAACTCCCCTCCCCCTCCCTCCGACAACGGCGTCGAGGGCGCGCGGGGGCGCGTTGCGGCTAGTCGTCCGATCGGCGCGACAGAGCAGTGAAGGGGAGGGGCAGTGCGGGTCGCGGCGAAGACGCGAAACAGCCGCCGCAACCGCCCCTGCCCTTGCCCCCCCCCCCCGCTTCGCGATACCATTCCCCTTGTGTCCCCTGCAGCTCTGCCATCGACGTATTGCGTCTGAATCCCCCCTCCATCTCCCTTGACTGTCTGCTTCTTTGACGTTTCACATCAATAGCCTTGAATCGCTTTTATCACTTTCGTCTTTTCTGTTTGCCATTTATTACTAAATGAGGATCTGGGATGGGCAGAACGTGTATTACGTGGTGAACTAAGAAGCTATTTTATGATTAGTGTTCTTAGGAAAGAAAGTGGAAAATCGAAAGAGGTAGGGTACTATCTCTAGTACGACCGTTACTAGATTATGGCTATTTCATTTAATGTTAGGCCAAAATAGTCTCTTTTTAGTGTTATAATTGTATTCAAGAAAATCGAAACAATTTTCTAGATTAAGAAGATTACTTAAGAATGAATTAAAAGTATTATTTAGTTAATCAGCAATGACCATTATTTTATATCAACGTTGTCATTGGTAAGCCCGGACCAAAAAGCTTTTAATCGTGTGATACGTTGCTTCCCATCTCATCCTGGCCATCGCTCATACTTTCGAGTTCATGTTACCGCACGTCGACGCGATCGTCAACATAGTGGGCACGGTGAGAGCCGTTCATTGACCACGTCGCTCCCACGTGGCGACCACGTGAGAGGGCGACGTCGGGGTTAGCGGGGGCGGCGGCGGGCCCCCGGGGAAGGTAAACAAACTGACAAGGCGACGTGAACTTAGCTGGAGTTTACAAGTGTCTGAATATTCATAGCGCTCCCCGGGGTGATTGTCGTAGACGGGTGTCCTCTCCCTGCAGAGGCGGCTCTTGTCTCAAGGGTCGCCCCGCCCGGCTCCGCCCCCGCCCCCGCCCCCGCTCCCGTCCCTGCCCTGCGCTCCGCTCCGCTTTGCCCAGCTCGCCCGCCCAACCGCCCGCCCGCCCGGTCGCTCGCCTCACTGCGTGTATTAGAGGTGATTGGAGTGCCCTCAGACGGTCTGGGGAGCAACCGAAGAAGGACGAGGAGGAGGAGGAAGTAGAGGACTCGCGGCCTTCCGGGGCTTTTCTAGGAGCCCAGCCGGCCGGAAACGGCGGAGAAAGGACGCAAAGAGATCCCGTAATTGCGCCGAGAAGAGGCAGTCGATTTTCATCTCCCGTGCTTTTTCGATGGACTGATCGTAACTGCGGTTTTATGCGTCCTGCGGAATGGATCGGTGGGCGGTGAAAAATCTTTGGGCTTCAATTCTTTGACCAATGACGTGTCGTGGTCTCAAAGGCTTTTCTGGACGAAGTGTTATAAATTTTATCCATATTCTTTTTACCGTGCACTTTTTTTCAAGGTCGTGATTTTACTACTTTACTCAGCGAAGTCTACAATACTACGTCTCTATTTATAAGCGTTTCACACTAAGTTCTTCTTTTAGACAAAACGTTTATATGCACAATGAGAGACATGCTACCTTTACGTTTGCTTTCGCTTCTCAGTTGCTTTTGTCTGTTCGAAAGAAGACAACGAGTATACTTATGTAATGTGTCAAACATTTCTAAAAGTGCTGCAAGTCTTCAATTTGCTCGCTCGTACTCGCCAGCGCGTTTTATTCTCGTACATTAAATGTAGCGACCTGCGCTCCTGATGGGCATTTCACAACACAGAGCGATGGCTCTGAACGCTTCGCTTTGCCCCGGGAGAGGTGGCTCAGTGCATCAACTGATGTCACTGCATTGTCTCTGACTGAGAGGTTCTAGGTTACACCACCCGCGGTGGCAGGATTTTCCACACTAGTTGGGTCGAATTAAGGATGCCCCGCTAGTGTGAGATTCCTGGTGGGGAAAACCCCGCTAGCCGAATGTAGGTCGGCGCCGGATGTAGCCATCCAGCGGGGGAAGACCACTGACACCTCCAGAGGGAAAAGCTTGCACTACACGTACGGAACTTTAGAAGCTATGACCTTAGCAGTTGTCACGCGCGGAATCATTAACAATCAATCAACAAATCATAACTCAATCGGAGGAGTCGCAAGCACCGAGCGTTAGACGCTTTGTTTCCTTGGCGAAGTGCTTTTCGCTCGTGATCTAGCGAATTTTGTGTTAACTGCCGTGGTGCTGAGATAAATTTTCGATTTATTGACGACAAGATTAGGTCATAAATATACAAATATGTTATATGTATGTAGAACGCATAATTACATATGTATTAGTTGGAAACATTTGCTGACATTGAGTTCGAGATTTGTTACATTTATCCTCTCAGACAAATAGAGAAAAGGAATCGAATTCTTAAAAAGATCAAATGTAAAACAATTGAGTTTGGTGGAGAAAAAGTATTAGACGGAGATAAAGTGAACAACAGCAGAAGTTAAGGTTGAGGGCATAAGGTGCCATCTTAAAATGCGTTTGATTTGTGACAGCAAATCAACACTTCATATAAGCTATCGCCCTACTCCTTCAATTTTCATCACATTTCTCTTCTCGAACCTCCCTTTCATGCCCTACAAAAAAGCACCGCTTAAAATCAGATTTCGTTCATCTGTTGAGGGAAGACCCTCTCAAAAGCTACATTGGGCTCTATTTTGTCTGCATTACGGACGATTCGTCCTTTCTCATCGAAATCAATTTGAAAAACTGGAGTGTCATATTTCTTTCTCGTGGCTCTCCTCGTCCCTCTGCAATATCATTTCTTTTCATATTACTAGGCCTCCAAAGCTGAAAGAGTACAGTCAGGCGTAAAGACGCTGCATCATTGAAATGTTTCTTTTTCAAAACCTTAAATTCGCTTTGAAACGTCTTGGGTAAATTAAAAAACAACATCAGCGCCTGTAAGAACTGAGCAGTCGGACTCTTGAATGGAAGGGTGAGGCTTGCGTTCATTCTTACGAAGAGGAAGGAAAGCTGTGCGATACGGTACATTTCATTTACAAAAAAGCTCAACCGTACTTTGAAGTGCCTTTTATAATTATTGACCGGCTTTTTAAGAAGGGCGAAATGAGAAATAAATTAATACAGCGGCGTGAGGAGCATTATAGCGGAGGGGAGTTATCCACGGGCGGTTTCCATCGCACTGGGGGCTGCATCACGAAAAGCAGGCCAAAATATGATAATGTTTTTCGATTTCACCAATCTAGGGCTGTGGATTTTTAAGGTAGATGAAATCATATTCGAATAAATCGTAATTTAAAAGACCGTTGAAATTATAACGAGAGAATGCTGTCTCAAAATCGGTGGCGGGCGGGCCACTGCTGCAGGCCACCAAGGGCAGTCTGGTCCCATTTCTTGCATTTGAGTAGCGTTCTTCTAAATAGACAACATTGGAGGAACTATATATTACAAGACCAACAATGCAGTATTTCAGAGAGACAATTCGTGTAATCAAATGGCCACACTTGTGCTTAATTTGTACCACATTTGTGCTTAACAATTTATAGTTTCCAACGCTCCTTTGCTATCTTCGTACTCCTACAAAGGACAAAACCTGCTTAGGGAAGGTATTTACACAAACGTCCAAGAAAAGCTTTGGAATTTTAATCGAAAACATGAAAACACAATTATTGATATTAAAACGTAAATGAGAATAACGTTAAATGTTGAAAGCGTCTTGCTCCATCCCTGTAGCACAAATTCAGACTAGTCCAGTCAGGACGTCTACTACTTATGGATTTGCGGCCGACATCGTTTCCAGATCCCGCTTCATCGCATCGCCTCGGGCTGACTGAGCACCCTCTCCCTGCCAGGAACGCGCTGGGCAGCGCTTACTTCCTGACGGTCCTGACGGTGGGGAAGAGCGCTGTTGTCGAACGCTAGGGACGAGCTCCCTGGGTACGGGACAGATGCAAGATGGCGTTGAGGAGATATACTTGAAAGTAATGGAATGGATCTTTCCGATGGAGCATATATGCGTGCATGTGAGTGGAAATTGTTGGGGCTGAAGAAGGTATGATTAGGGGGACTCACGGCAGTGAGAATTTGAGAAGAGATTTAGAAAGAGCGAAGTCGTGGATTGAAGAGAAAAGATAGAAGGTAAAGTCTTTTAAAGGAACTATCTTCAATAAAATTGAAGACAGTAATAGAAGTAGAATAGAGTACAAAGAAGGGAACATTTTGTCCAGCAATAATGTTTTTAAAATTTGTTTTCGGGGTTTAGCTTCGGTAAGATCTTAAATGTTGACGTAGAAAAAGGAACAGTAATGAAATAAAAAGAATATTATTACTGGAAGTATTCTGAAGTATCCATATACTAGCTATTTTCATTTCCTTGATTAGTGAATTCTCATTTTATTTGAGAAAAAAGTGGATAATTGAGAGATAAGTGATTAATATAAGTGTTAAGTATAATGGGAAATATCTAGTAAAATTGTAACTTATTAGTGTAAAGTAGAAAATGATTATCGACTTCAATGCATTTTATTATCAGTTCATTTTACAAGAGCAATAAATCTTAAGTACTATCCTGGAAAAGATATATTTAACTTTCTGTTGAATATCTTTGAAGTAAGAAAATGAAATCAGAAGACAACTCAACTCAATATTGGAAGTACCCTGTTCATCTTAACAAGGAATCTTATCGCCTTCTAGGAAAAAGAAACAAACAATCCTCTGGATTGCTCCTACCAGAAACATCTTGAAAACTCTTGAATAACTCTTCAGGCAAGGGATGAAGTGTTGCACTTCAAGCTCCAAGAAGTTGGTTAGTCTGTGTTTAATTCGACGTCTTTGATAGGCAACCATTCCTGATTTTAGAGCTTGTTTTCTGAAAAACCCAGAGTAATCGTACTTTGCTTTCTCAGAGAGATATGCATTAAAATACAAAACGGGCAGTAAATGCTCGTCAGTGAAAACAAATCGAAATCGTGCTTATAGTGACGTGTTTAATTTATCATTAACAGTGTTTCAGCGCCGACTACTAAAATGCTTTTTGGAAAATTTGAAAATACCTTTATACGTTGTTTCACTGAAGGGGGAGAAGAAATCGATATCCCGACCACATTCTTACTTTTCTGCGTGCGTAAACTGCAGGGGCGACACCAGTGGAGCAGTCCTTCAAGGGAGGGGGAGACCGCTCGATAAAAGGGACCCGGGCAGCTGTTCGCGGTTGTCGTAGCCAGTGGGTCAGAGCATTAAACTTCCAAGCACAACTCTTTAAACTGATCTGCATGTGGACGTGGTCGTGGAATTTTCTTAAATATTGCTATGATAAATTATTGTGTAGATGTGTGTTTTTTCTGCCAGAGATGCATCTGTGTAAATGAAGTATTGTAATTTTTGTTAAAAATAAATACGAAACTAATTACGGGGAGCTATTATAAAACTGAACAATGTAATTTATAATTTGCGATTTGTGAATTAAACTTCTTGTGAGATAACCTTTCTTTTCGGATTATTCATTTCCAGAACATTCATGGGCATTAATTGAACTTGAATCTCCTGTGAGAACCGAGAAGGCGTAGTAAACTGTTGATGAAATGAGGGCAGTACTTGCAAGTAATTCCGTACAAACGATTGCAAAGATTCGATTCTCGTGAGTCGAGGATTCTAATGTCTTTCTCCCACACATTTCTAATATTTTTTTCCAGGACGTTGACTCGTCTATTGCTAAGTCCGCCCTGCCACACTACAGTACCGCAGGGCCCCGTTCATACACTACTCCTCCGAGCCAACGTTAGTCGTTGCGCTCTCGAACAAAGTAATATCTGCTAATTAAATATAGTTCACCCGCAAATAAGAACCTGTTTATTTATGAACAAGCGGAAACATTTTCGAATGTATGTATACTAAAGACGTCATCACATGAAGCCATAAGGGCTCGTGCGAGAAAAAAATCTCGCTATGAAACCATACGATCTCGCACGGCAGCCAATGAACTTATAGTAGAGCCACCAAGGCCCACCGTGCGGCTCGGGCAGGGGGTGAGTGGGGGTGGCGGCAGCGGAGCGACGCGAGTCCGCCGAGCGTGTGACGGGCGGGGGTGAGGGCGGGGGGCGGAGTGAGTCGTGAGAGTCACGCGTGGTGCCCTCTGGAGTGACAGTGCGGACGCCGGCGACAGCGCCGCGTCAGCGACGTCGCAGGAGCGCGCGCTCCGCCTCGTGGCTCTGGCAGGCCAGGGGACACGGACGTGCCGGACCCGCGCGGCTTCATTTCCTAACCACTCGCCCCACCTCGACTCGTTCCGTCCCACCACTGGCCCGCCCCGCCCCATCATCCAATCCCATCCCATTCCATCCCATTCCATCCCATTCCATCCCATTCCATCCCATCCCATCCCATCTCATCCCATCTCATCCCATCTCATCCCATCTCATCCCATCTCATCCCATCTCATCCCATCTCATCCCATCTCATCCCATCCCTTCCCATCCCATCCCATCCCATTCTTCCTTATTCCTTCCCATCCTGTCCTGTCACCCGTCCCGTCCCGTAGTCCTGTCCCGTCCTGTCCCGTCCTGTCCTGTGTCCCCGTCCCGTCCCGTCCCATTGCACAAGACAGACAGCACATTGCATTGCATTGCATTGCATTGCATTGCATTGCATTGTATTACATTGCATTGCATTGCATTGCATTGCATTGCATTACATTACATTGCATTGTATTGCATTGCATTGCATTACATTGCATTGCATTCCATTCCATTCCATGCTGTCCATCCCACCCTCCACCTCACCACCTCACCCCTTCACCTCCACCTCACTTCACCTCACCTCACCACGCCCTCCTACTCACCTGCTCCGTTCCGTCCCGCCACTGCCTTCCCCGCCCCATCCCGCTCCACTCCACCCCGCGTTCGTTCCGCCCTGTCCGGCCACTTGCTCTTCCCGCCCGCTCCTCTCCCTCTGTCCCGCCTCGTCCCGCGCCGCCTAGCTCGTGTCTAAACTCTTCTTTGAGAGTCATCTTTACAACGCAGATTGACTAACTGGCCGCCCTCGGGCGAGAATGTTACGATGGGGTGATAATTAAAATAACTGAATTATAGATGAGATTTATCACGGTAGTTAGACTGTTGGCTTAGGGTGTCGGGGTTTGTTGTTATGCACCTTTTTCGTTTCCATTGCCTCGCGTTCCATCGCCATTCACCTCCATTATCATTATTCGTTCAAGGTGGTGCACCCGGTACTCGTGATACCCCATTGTTATTTTTCAGAAAATTTTTACGTCCATGTGGCAATTCCAAACACACCATTACAGTATTAAATAATAATAATAATAATAATAATAATAATAATAATAATAATAATAATAATAATAATAATGTAAATTTAAAAGAAAATTTCACTTGTTATTTTCGAGAAAAATTCATTATCGGTATTTTTCTCTTTGTTCTTACACATGCACGAGGAGAACCTCTAAACAAAATGATTGGTTGAATACGACAGATTCTTTGCAGTTCCCAGCACACATTCCTAGGTTGCTGAACTATTTTGGTCCTATACTATTTGCTGACTACAATGCCATATCTCTGTCCAACTACCTCGTCATTACAATTTCCAAGTCAATAGAACCATCCTGTCCCACCTTCTCAGTAGGTTTTCACTTGTTTCAGCTGTCCCTGTTGCTTCTCCAATCGCCTGTCCTCCACCCCGTAGGCGCTGACATCACCTTCTCTCGCCGGTGGACCCGGTGCTGCCCCATCCCCTACATCCCCCGCCGCCTCCGCCGCCGCCGCCGCCGCCACCACCACCGCCTTCGGCCCGTCCTGCCGCCGACGCTTCGTTAGAACTTGAAACGCGAGCTCCGCAGCTCGGTAATTGGCGTAATTTCCAGAAGATGAATTTCCCCCCTTGCCCCGTTCTTCCACCGAACAATCCCTCCCCCCGCCGCGCCCCCGTCCCTCAGTCACCGCCGCCGCCGGGCGCTCCTCCGCCTCCACCACCGCCCTGCCCCCGTCGCACTCCCGTTTTTCATCGGAGAACTTCAAACAGCCCCGCTCCGCAATTTACTCCAGGCCGGAGTTCAGTAAACGTATAAACCTATCGCAACGGCGCCGATTACTCATGGAAATGCGGCAGCGCCGGCGTTAGGATGAGCGCGCCTGTTTGCGCAAGCGTCCGCATGCCGCGCTGTTGTAGCTCCTTTTCCCTCGGGCGCGGCCGGCACCTTGTTCTCCTCTTTGTTTCCCCTCCTTTTTTCCCCTTTTCCCATCCCTCGTTCGTCCGTTCTTCACGTTCGCCCCGAGTTTGTGAGAGCTATGAGGATAATTTCATAATTTCAGCTTCAATTTCATATATGTAATGTTAGAAGCGTGTGTGTTTTTCTCTGTTCGATTCTGTTTTGTTTTCACCCCACCGGCCATTAAACAAACATCAACGACCGGAGCGCCGCGGTGCGTGGCGATGTGGAATTACCGGTGCTTTGCTCGCGGCCTAAAAAGATGAGTTGCCACCGCCGCACGCGGATATTCGACCTCTGTGTCGGAAAACCACTGGCTCGTCTTGTTCTCCGTTCGCGACCGCTGATCTGGGTTTTAGTAAAGGAAGCATTCGCCGCATTACTGTAATTATCAGTAATTTTCAACCTGCTTCTTTCTGGGGTTAACATGAACGGCTGTATTACTTGTATCGTGTATTTTTCATGAGTGGAACCCCGTAAGTGCATACTAGATGCCAAATTACACAATGCTATTTCGTGCTTGCGTGTTGTATCTGAAATTTGTACTTCCACGATACCTTGAAAGTAGTGTGTTTAAAGTAGGTATGTTGTTTCAGAATGAAGTCATTTTAATATCTGGCATTGCTCGTAACGTCTGAAAGTGTCCAATTCGGTAAAAATTGCGTTCATTATCCCTCATTTCATACGTATTAATTTTGCAAAATAAGTAGCGTGTAACGGAATTAGAAAACCGGAAAGCAAGGTAGTCATTTCTGATGAATTAAGTGACATATTTTTGTTGAACAATAATTATTAAAAATTAGTAAGGATATTTAGAAAAATATCACTAAAATTCTATTTACATAACCAATAATTTATATTACGAAGGATCCATTTAATTTGGATATTATTAAAAGTTAAATGAACTATTTAATATGTAGTTTGGTATGTCTAAATATGTGTATTTCTATTTTCAAAATTTTGATCCATAATCACAAAGTTTATTGCAGTGTATTTTCTTTCTGAAATTCGGAATCCAGCTACGTAGAGCACTGCATCGCTAACTGTTCACTATAAAATTCGCAAAGGGCTGACGGCGCTCCAAGCAAGCGAGAGAGACGGCTCGCTTCTTAGCTTCCTGTGGGGCGGCCGTTCCGCGGCGTGGACTTCGCCCTCGGGCAGCCCCGAAGCAGCCGTGCGGCCCGGAGCGGCCCGGCCGCGGCGCCGCTCTTAAGCGGGTGAGCAGTCGCACGATTTCCGGACCAGCCTGCGGGCCTCGCCAAACTCGGTTACAGCCCCGACGCGATTAGCTCAGTGGCGCCTCCGCCTTCGCTTCCAGTGGCGCCGCCTCCGCTGGCGGAGGGCGTTGCCACCCCCCTCCCCCACTGCCATCACCACCGACTGTCCACCTTCACATGCGTCCTCGAAGCGTCCGTCCACACGTTGCTCTCTCACCACACCTCAGCCTGGCAAATCCGCTTTCCTATCCTACCCGTACGCCGCTGTCACCACCGGCACCACACTCGCCCCGTCTCTCTTTTAAGTTTGTGGCTTCTCCATTGCGGTTTCTCTTCCCCTGACCCTTGTGTTCCTGTGTCTGGGCATGGTCCTCACCAGTGTGTGCACTGCGTTTTGAATCTTCTTCTCTCCTCCGTCTATTCTAGTAACTTTCATATTTCCCTTGCCTTTAAGGTAAGCTCTGTACTCTCTCCTTCCTCAACGAAGCACTTCCCGACTTCACCAAAGACTGCGCTCTGATCGACACCACAGTCACAATCATCTTATTCTGAAGACCATATGGTTTCCTCTTAATTATTTTCTTCTGTGAATGTTAGATTTACGTTTCAGTTGTACCTTAGCCAAGATATATTATTATTTTTTGTATTTTTTTAAATATAGTCATCCCATTTTCTGTTTTCACTTCTTGACATCGACTTTCCTACACTTCATGTGGCGTATTTTTGATCAACGATAATTTACCATCTTAGGTTTGACTAGTTTTTCTATGATTTTTCTTCCCTTTAATACAATACATCGTGTTCCTTTGAAATTTCACAATTGTCCGTTTGTTTTTTTTCGTACTTCATTTCTCACCTACTTGACTGGCGAAAAAAATCGGTTTATCCGAATAACTTGCTTTCTGATAGCTTTAATATTATTATCCACCTCCTGCCCCATCCGAATTACCTGAATTATTCTCCACCCTCCCTCGCCGTCTTCAACCGTCTCCATTTGCGGCGATGCGCTCCCCCCACCCGGTCGCCCGCCCTCCGGCCCTGGGTGAAATATTCACGAGGCGCGCAGCCTCGCTTGAATGTTGCAGCGCCGGCGACGCCCGCCCCGACGGGGGCGCAGAGGGGCGGGGGGGGGGGAGGCGGGGTCGCCGCGCGGGCGTGCGACTGGAAGCGCGGGGGAGAGGGACGGGGCGAACACGGGGGACGAGGGCGGTTGCATGAATCTTGCATCTGCAGCGGGCGTTTTTCCGCGAACGTCGCGCGGCGCCCGCTAACTCTGTCCCGCTCCCCCTCCCGCTTCGCGCACTTGTTTGTATGTACACTGTGTGTGTGTGTGTGTGTGTGTGTGTGTGTGTGTGTTAGCTTGGGTGGCCACAAAGTCGAAAGTCGAAAAACGCATCCGCAGGGAGGAGTTCAGAGGTCACAATTTGCATTTACGACTGTCCTGGTGGGAGTTGTAAGCGCGGTTTGGCGGAGAATCGGTGGGGGGAAAATGAAGAAAAGAGAGCACTGCAAACGCAAGACTCGTAATTTTGGATGTCGTGCGTTTATATCTCATTGTCGAACTTGACGCGAACTGTCGGGGAATATTTTACATCAAGCCAGTGCTTAAAATGAGTTACGTTTGAAAAAACTAATGTCAAATAATGCACAAAACACAATTATCACTCACACATGTCATTGTTGCTTTTGATGGTAATCAAGTATAGCAATGACATGACGATTGAGTAGGGCCGAATATTAAAATGTCCTATTTACGCTCGTAACTCGCGGGTTTAGTTGGAAAGCGCGGAAATAATGGATTACATTAATCATCATTGCTGAGGCAAATACTTTCGTATAATATTCTGTAATTTCAACTGTTTTGTGGGACTTTCATGTGTTTTTCAGCTGTAAATAGTGCGTGGTTTTGGGTGCATTTATCATTTTTTCGCGTTGCAGCTTCGCGTTTGCGTTGTAGTTTTGCTAAGTGTAATGCAATGCGAACAAATATTATAGCAAGCAGCTGTGTGGACCAAGTCGGTTCGGACGATTAACTTTGCCTGTGATCATTTGTTGTACTGGAAGGCCTCAGAGTGTATTAAAAAAAGTCTTTTGAAATCAAATAAAAAACCAGAATTATGGTAAAATGATATTGAGAATTTTTAAAAAAAGAAACGTCCTATCATCTTGAGTTTTTCCTAAAATACGTACGATTACGACAATAAATTTTTAAGGGGGATCAAATTTACCTCTCAAGTTTGGATGAAATTCTCGTGATAAAAGGAATAGAATTGGTCTCGTTTAAAAAGCCGATGGATTGTATCTTAATGTGGCAGGTAGGGTTAACTTAACTGTCTAGTAGTGAAGTAGAAACTGTTCTGTGGAATCAGAAGACAGTGGATGACTCATGAACAATAGCTATTAACATACCGAGTAAAACACTATCATATTTCGTGGTATGTTCTGCATTTTATAGGTCGCCATAAAATCTCAAGATTTGTGCAAAAAACTACAATACTGTGATAGTAAACTAATGAATTCTGTTGCTGCGGTTCGTTAGTGCGACATTGTGGGGTGTTGCTTGCGATATATCTATTTAAACAATATTTTTATACCGTGGTTATACATTTTTCGAATTTTACTATTAATAAAATTACAATTAACAATAATTATCACAAAACTAATATGAGTTACTTTACTCTGAATTAAATAAGATATTACTTCATATTACGTCATATCAGATAAAGTATGTCAGATATGTGGATGACATCTTTTGTATCGCAACCCAGGATAATATACCTATTTTATTAAAGACCTTCAATAATTGCAATAATCATATTAGGTTTACACATGAAATTGAGATCAATAAGAGTTTAAACTTTTTGTATCTAACCATCATGAGAAATGACCAAAAGCTTTCATTTAATTGGTATCGGAAAGCTGTTACTACTAGTAGAATACTTAACATTTATTATTCCCATCCTGAATTTAAAAAAGATTGCTATTATTTATAGCTTGGTGGATAGAGCACAGATAATAAACACCATGCCAGAAATTTAGAAATCACATCATCTTCAGATTTAATTCATTTACAAATACATTCCAAAAAGAATCAATAAACTTAAATTAAATTTCGACCCCAAATCACATACAGTACAAGATTCCACGAAAAGGAATCTCTACGTTATGATACGTATTTTCCCTACTTTAGACAGTAAGGAAAAAATACTATTGAATATATTTGGAGTACGGGTGGTTGTTAAAATTTGTAATAAATTAAGGAGATTCATCACCAAAGGTAAAGATCTCACAGCCTTGGAACCAGTGTGCTCTAGTGAAGACTGGAACAGCACTGTGTGTTCAAAAATCGTGACAGTCCGCCATGATCGTCTATTCTGTCCTAATTATCTCAGAATCAAATAACAGGAATTATCGTATCACTTCAATTTTCAACATATTCTCTTTTATGTTCAATAAAACTTAATAAAAATTTGAAAGTAACCAATATTTAACTTTGAAATTGCAGTTTACGTACAATACTTTAACAGAATCCAGTCTTTCATTTCTTCAGACATTTATAATATTCACGCAGGCGAGTGTTCTTGGTTTACATATCTTTAATAATGTCGTTAGATCAATTTATAGCAAATAATAGTCGTCGGGCATCTAAAAAATAAAAGTAATGGCTACCAAACAATGTCTCATCAAATAATATTTACATCTAGTTTACAGCTTCTTGGCATTCTTTACAAGCGAATGCTACGCAATACTTTTGGCATTTTCGTTTACAGAGACGATTGTAAACATCACTAACAACGCACGACACATTTAATTTGTTAGACCGACTGTAGGTAGACGTTCCAACCTAATGAAAAACGATCATCACGATTTTTAGCACTTCAAACCATTGCAGTCATGCATCCACTTATAATGTTGAGATTACTGCTTGCAACTAAAACATAATATTATTTACAAAATTGACTGCAAAGAGACGGTATGTATTTCCACATATGTAGGTATCACCAAACGCCCACTAAAACAAAGAATAAAAGAGCCCACAGATAATATAAAATTAACAGTTGATAAACATAATGTGGTTACCAAATACAGAATCGAACATAACCACGCAATACGAGTAGATTAGATAAATACGCGTAGCCTAGAAACTGAAAATAATTATCACAAAAAATTACTCGCGGAAGCTTTATGTATATTTAACAATAATGGAACTTTAAATATTCAGGCTGACACTAACAACTTACATGATATATAGAAATCCCTGTTCAAGTGAATTTTGTTTGTACTGGTCTGTCCTAGTTCCAATGTTTTGCTAATATATCGTTCTTTGTGTATCGGTTTACATAATTTTGAATCTCTGTTGAATAATGTTATGCTTTAATTAACACTGGATTGTAACTTCTTTGACGATCTAGATTGTATACCTTCCTTGCACACCGTACTTACACTTGATATTCATTTTACCTTTGAAGGAGTGATGAGTGTATTTGAGTTTGCTAATGCTGCACTTTAACTGCTTATCAATAATTGGGCAAAATTTGTTAAATTTGACAATGTCTTTATTGTGATGTCACATTCTATATGAACTTTTGTGTCAATACCGAGGTAAGCCCCCTATAGTTACATAGTAGTTTTATTATATTTAAAATAGACTTCTACTATACCTGAAGAAGACCCGAAACTAGGGTCGAAACGTTGTAAACAATGTAAACCATTAAGAATTTTGCTATGTAATATGTATATCTGTTTTATTGGCCTTTATCTCATTTGATCCATCACAGACAAATATCAATTTTATTCTAAATTGTTTGAATCTGATTTGCTTTGTACATTGCCATGATTTTTAAGCCATTGATGATTAATAAACACTCAACATGCGATGAATAGGTTGTTGTTTATTTACGTTGCTAAGGATGTTGAATCCCGTTGCTAAGATGGTTAAATTTCTTAACATACAGGTAGGTAAAAGTGCGCTTTACAAACCTGCAGGGTAGCATGTTAACAGAGGTTAAAGACGCATGTGACCGATAAGGGATTTTTGCATCTTTAGTGCATGCCATCTTCGGAGCCTTGGAGAACACAGGAAACCAGCCATGACGCACATTGGTACTTCTGCAATTTTGAGTTCCCTCTCGTTTGAACAGCGCGAGGCAGACAGTGCTGCGGTGCCGGTGTATCCTTGGTTAACACAGAGTGCGGAGTGCGGGTCGCGATTGCGCGCCCGAGATGCGAATTTCGCGTCGGCAGGGGCTGCGAGTGGGGGCGGCGCCGGGGGGGGGGGCGGGGCGCTCGCGGCGCCGCGGTGTCGCTGCGGCGCTGTTCCACGTTAATTGGTGTGGGAATCACATGGCGCGCTCTTTGGTACCTGCCTTCTTTTGTCGCGCTAATCCGGCGTGTGTACTCTGCGCTGCGCGCACCGTCTCTGCGCGCACAATGGGACGCCGCACCGGCGCGCGTACGCGAGAGCGAAAGCGGGTAGAGGGGCAAAGCGAGGAAGAGAAGAATTGAAAGAGAAGGAGAGATGAAGTCGGGTGGTGATGCAATTCTAGGCTATCATTGGGACAGAGGATGACAGTTGTTGTAATAGTTTGAGCTCAATTGAAGGGACACAGGAAATCACTGGCATACACTAACAATCGAAATAAACTAACAATTGAAAGAGGAGAGATGAAGTCGGGTGGTGATACAATTCTACGCTATCATTGGGCAGAGGATGACAGTTGTTGTAATAGTTTGAGCTCAATTGAAGGGACACAGAAAATCACTGGCATACACTAACAATCGAAATAAACTAACAATTGAAAGAGAAGGAGAGATGAAGTCGGGTGGTGAAACAATTCTAGGCTATCATTGGGACAGAGGATGACAGTTGTTGTAATAGTTTGAGCTCAATTGAAGGGACACAGAAAATCACTGGCATACACTAACAATCGAAATAAACTAACAATTGAAAGAGAAGGAGAGATGAAGTCGGGTGGTGATACAATTCTAGGCTATCATTGGGACAGAGGATGACAGTTGTTGTAATAGTTTGAGCTCAATTGAAGGGACACAGAAAATCACTGGCATACACTAACAATCGAAATAAACTAACAATTGAAAGAGAAGGAGAGATGAAGTCGGGTGGTGATACAATTCTAGGCTATCATTGGGACAGAGGATGACAGTTGTTGTAATAGTTTGAGCTCAATTGAAGGGACACAGAAATCACTGGCATACACTAACAATCGAAATAAACTAACAATTGAAAGAGAAGGAGAGATGAAGTCGGGTGGTGATACAATTCTAGGCTATCATTGGGACAGAGGATGACAGTTGTTGTAATAGTTTGAGCTCAATTGAAGGGACACAGGAAATCACTGGCGAAATAAACTAACAATTGAAAGAGAAGGAGAGATGAAGTCGGGTGGTGATACAATTCTAGGCTATCATTGGGACAGAGGATGACAGTTGTTGTAATAGTTTGAGCTCAATTGAAGGGACACAGGAAATCACTGGCATACACTAACAATCGAAATAAACTAACAATTGAAAGAGGAGAGATGAAGTCGGGTGGTGATACAATTCTAGGCTATCATTGGGACAGAGGATGACAGTTGTTGTAATAGTTTGAGCTCAATTGAAGGGACACAGAAAATCACTGGCATACACTAACAATCGAAATAAACTAACAATTGAAAGAGAAGGAGAGATGAAGTCGGGTGGTGATACAATTCTAGGCTATCATTGGGACAGAGGATGACAGTTGTTGTAATAGTTTGAGCTCAATTGAAGGGACACAGAAAATCACTGGCATACACTAACAATCGAAATAAACTAACAATTGAAAGAGAAGGAGAGATGAAGTCGGGTGGTGATACAATTCTAGGCTATCATTGGGACAGAGGAGGACAGTTGTTGTAATAGTTTGAGCTCAATTGAAGGGACACAGAAAATCACTGGCATACACTAACAATCGAAATAAACTAACAATTGAAAGAGAAGGAGAGATGAAGTCGAGTGGTGATACAATTCTAGGCTATCATTGGGACAGAGGATGACAGTTGTTGTAATAGTTTGAGCTCAATTGAAGGGACACAGGAAATCACTGGCATACACTAACAATCGAAATAAACTAACAATTGAAAGAGAAGGAGAGATGAAGTCGGGTGGTGAAACAATTCTAGGCTATCATTGGGACAGAGGATGACAGTTGTGTAATAGTTTGAGCTCAATTGAAGGGACACAGGAAATCACTGGCATACACTAACAATCACTGGCGATCACTGACGAATTCAACTGTGCATTGAACACTGATGACACTGCCTACGATTTTTTGGCACTGTCGTACACTGTCAATATTTGCTTGTACTGACGGACAATCAAACATTTTCTTGCGTTGTCATTATAGTTGACATAATGACTTATAGTTCTCTTGAAATCATTGAGTTATCGAGATATGTGTAAAATGTTTTCCCCCCAACAGTATTATGCTCTGGTTCATAGTTCTTATAAAAATTGAGAGAGAATGCCGTCAAATATGTGCGAAGAATATTCAATTTTGTATTAAAGTTTTAACGCAATACTAGGGCTAAGTACTTCTGTCTTTAGATTGCAGCCACAGTCACATCCTTCATACACAAGCCTTTCACTTTCATTCTGACTTGGGAAAGAAATGTATTTAATATTTTATTACGTAAAATTTCAAATGCATTTCCCACATAGTAAATACATTTGATGTGAAATACAAAGATACTAACTAACTTATGAAAATAATTTCCTGATTTCGCTTAGTTAGAAATTTTCTCCGCGTTACGAATTTTGGATTATTGTAAAATACGCACAAACAAACAGGAAAAGTTATAACTGAAAAAATTGAAGTTTTTCTGTGATCATTAGGGATGCTTTCATTTCAACATTGAGCATACGTATCGATTTAACTTAATGACTCGTGTGATTAAAAATTAATGAAGCTAGAGGTACACAAATTTTACCCGAGACAGGTATTAGTTGGAGTATTGAAGCGGCGTTATTTGGAAATTCGTTTCATTTTTAATAACCGGATCGCCTCTGGCTTTCAGTTCCAGTTGGCTGTGACGCAATGAGCCCTAGTTTTGTAAATTTTTGTTTACATGTTAACGTATGATAAAAATTGAAATTATCGCACTTTTGTCATGTAACGCCACATTCAATATTGTAGATAATCCTTTCATATTATCTCTAATAGATTTCTGAAAGATTTTTTGTTTATTCTCTGCTTCGTTTTCACGTTATTTCTCCAAAACGCTTGTTTTTCACCTTCCACATTATGTGATAAAATGGTCGACTTACTAAGTTTTGCTGGTGCTATCATTAACAAACTTCCTACGGGTACCGATATACTGCCGAGATATTGAGAGTCAAACAATCGACCGATTTTTTCTAACTCTCCGAGACTTTAAGTCGATCAAACGTTCATATCTCCTCACTTGATCTAACGCCGCGTTCGTCGGTGTTTCATAAAAAACGCGCGCGGCGAAAACCCACCGCACAAACACACGATCCGTCGCCAGCCACTCCGCGGCTAATATTTCAGCATCGCTGTCAATAAATATGGACATTAACGGAGCACATCAAAGAGTAGAGCGCAAAAGGCTACCGGTTGATATTTAATGAGCACTCGACATACTACGGTCAACATATCGTTTCAGCGACCCTCTCTGCCCCGCCGCCTCGCCCCGCGCGGGAAAAAAAAAAATTCGGCGCGAGCTTTGGAGAGCGCGCTGCTCGCGGCGACAAGCGAGCGCTCCGCTCCGCGATTGGTCGACGAGATCGCTTTCGAGTGCTCTATATCGATTACTGGAGCACCGGCGAACACGGGCTCGCTGGCAGCTGAGTGGCCCAACTCCCAACCTGTTTTCGTGTTGTTGTTCTGACCGGGACACTCTTTGATCCAGTTGAAGCGATTTAAAATTATGGTAATATAACATGGGCTGTTGTTGGCATGCAAGTTGGCCTCAAATTCCGACCGTGTTTTATCTGGGAGGGCCAGACATAGAAGTGTAGTTTCATGTGAGCGATATATTTATACAAAATGCTTGCGTGTGTGGATCTGCACATGTGTTTGACGTACATCAACAGGTACAGCGTTTGAATTTTATGTTTGTTCTTCGAAATTTCCCATTATTTAACGATACCAATTTATTATTATTATTATTATTATTATTATTATTATTATTATTATTATTATTATTATTATTATTATTATTTTCTACAACAAACAGTATAAAAATGTTTTGATTTTGAAAAGGGAATGTATCGAGTTAAAAGGTCAATGCAAATTCTCCGTCTCTTGAGCTCGCCGGCTTCAAATCTCATTCCCAAGCGACTAGTCATAATAACAAAAACGCCACAGGTTTTCATAGGACACTCAGTACACTTTTGTTTATACGTTCATTCTTACCCTCTTATGTCGTAAATATTTCCATTATTACGACATTAGTAAATATACTTATCATTTTTATAACCTAAGGGTCATCCGACTAAAAAAAACTTATAAACCAAGAGGTTTAAACGATGCGGAAGTTATATATTTGCTTTAATATTTTATACATATATTGAATTTAATGGGACAGTAAAAACGTAGGAGGACGTATTCTGAGAGCAGTAAATGTAGGCTTCTGATCACCGTAGGGAACTAATGCATATTTGCATCTTGATCGTATGGAAAACGACGGGAAAGTTATTTCGGCTGATCATGCAGATAACTCGCTTTTGCTTGTTAAAACGATCGAGTCGAAAATCAACTGCGACGAAGGTGCGAAGCCGTACCAGCGCGAGGTATCCAGAGCAAACGTCGGGCCGCGCCGGAGTGGGCAATATGAAATTCAAACGAGCGTCTTGGAGCTCCGGTGCGAACTGACTCAAGGTGAATCTGATCTATAATGAAAACAAACAGCGCGCCCTCTCGCGTCCTGATTACAAGGACGAAGACATGCCTTATTCATGGGCGCGGGGTGAGCAAGAAGGGGTGAGATGAAGACTGCGGTGGTGACGGGAGTGAAGCCGATGCTTTCACCCAGTTCCGATCTCGGACGAAAATATTTTGATCCCGAAGTTCTTTTTTCTCTTTCCCTTTTCTCCCTCGGAAGTTTCCGAGCTGTTCCAGTCACCTGCTGTCACCTTTGCGATGTCTTTGTGTCACGTTCTGCCATTGTTCTTTCTACGCTATGGATCCATCTCAGGCTCCTCTTCGGATCTCCATCACTGTGCAGTTATGGACATTTTTGCGGATGCGCTTGTATAACATTCGCGAGGTTTTATGCTATGTATTGATATATTTGATTTCTGATGAATAAGATAAATGATGTACACCACTAGTGGGTGGGGGAGGCTTCCATGCTCAACACAGTGGTAAATATCCTCAGACCCCGGCGGGATTCGAACCCGTAGATCTTCCGTCCAAGACTGCTTCGGTGTTCCCGCTTTCCCGAACTCGACGCGAGCCGACACTATGCATCATACTTATTTAAGTAGTATTGTTGTCAATGTGGTGGCATAAAACCAGTAAGTCAGCAACTACAAATATTTTGTTCTTGGAGATTATACTAAGTGATCTATGTCAGAAAAGAGACAGGATCGTGATTAGGCTTTAGTTACAGTACAGTCTACCGATTCTCTACTTCGTAAATCAAAGTTCATAATTTCAGTGCTTAAATGTTACGGCGCATTTTTCGCGAATAAAATGTTTTAATTCTGCTTAAGTACTTAATTCTGAAACTTTTTAATGTAAAAGAACATTTCGACGATAATGTCTAATGAATATCAAATTAATGGAAATAAAAGGCTGAACCAGAGAATCTGATTATCGCTATTTGAAATAATGCTTTCGAAAATACAAAGAAATGTCACGTTCAGCGTTTGATGAAACCGTGGATTGTGACTTAATGAGAGCACAAATTCGTATACTATTATCACTTCTTTTAGTTCTTTATTGTTCTTTAACACGTTATACATTTTGTTTGGAGATTTTAATTTCGACGCTGATAATTCGCATTTGCTGAAAGTGAATTAGGTGGATTAAGTTCTTGGTGTTAGAATAGAGCTTAACTTTGCCATTTATATAAATATGCAAAATTCTTGAAATCTAGAAGAAAGATTACCTGACTTTTACAAAGTACTTGCCGCCTTCCATTTTTCTGTTGTTCCTTTACAAACTGCTTCTCAAATGCAAAGACTTTTGACCTGACAAAGTAAGGTTTTCCTAACAAAGAATCTGGTGCTGATTTTTCTCTCTATTTACTCACAAATGCGGAAGCTGTTTTTTTTCGACACGACAGAAGTTCTCTTTTTCATATAATTGTACAAAAAGTTCTTTTTTAATTCGCGCCGGCGTGACGACGTCGATTTTTGTCAGTGAAAGCAATTTGTTTTGCACCTTTAGGCTGAGAGAACTTCCACTCCAATGTTTTTTCCTTAAAAACATTTTTCGTGCACCGAGTTTGAGGGAGTCTGTAAAAGAATTTCCGTCAGAAGATGCCTCGCGATATCCATTGTGTTACTAGATATTTGTTCGTGGTACAAAAGACTGACTTAATTAGCTTTCAAACTTTGTGACATTTCTGCATTGATTTTTATATTCCTTCAGCTTCAATACTCATCTCTTAACTCATGTCCCTGCACTCGGAAGCTAAATGGCACGACCTTTGTGCCCGTTCGCTTTTGAAAAGCTGTTCCTCAGACGGGAGAGGAAGGGAGAACGTGAATGTTGAGTCTCCTGCAGATATTTTCTCCGAGCGGTCTTCTCTATTCGCCTCGGGTAGAGAAAGCCCGCGAATTTGTTACTTGCAAAGGAAAAATACTTTAACGCGGTTTGTTGGCCTCGGTGCTTTTAAAATGAAGAGAGTAATTGTTTGAGGAATTTGCTGGGAGATCGAAGGTGACTACAATTAGAAAAGTTGATATTTATGAAGTCTAATTCAAAATTCTCTCATACTGCTCAGTTGAGTTCTCTTCCAACCACAAGTTAATGATTTGTTCATAGAAAATGATTCGAAGACTGATCTTAAACATTTATTTTCAAAATTGTTAAAAAATTGAGCTGATGCAAGTCAAAATCTAATAATACAATAATAACTTTCATGGATATCTACTCCATGTTTTTCAGTTTGATTAAAGCTGTTCCTCAGAGTTCGGGAGAGGAAGGGAGAACGTGAATGTTGAGTCTCCTGCAGATATTTTCTCCGAGCGGTCTTCTCTATTCGCCTCGGGTAGAGAAAGCCCGCGAATTTGTTACTTGCAAAGGAAAAATACTTTAACGCGGTTTGTTGGCCTCGGTGCTTTTAAAATGAAGAGAGTAATTGTTTGAGGAATTTGCTGGGAGATCGAAGGTGACTACAATTAGAAAAGTTGATATTTATGAAGTCTAATTCAAAATTCTCTCATACTGCTCAGTTGAGTTCTCTTCCAACCACAAGTTAATGATTTGTTCATAGAAAATGATTCGAAGACTGATCTTAAACATTTATTTTCAAAATTGTTAAAAAATTGAGCTGATGCAAGTCAAAATCTAATAATACAATAATAACTTTCATGGATATCTACTCCATGTTTTTCAGTTATAAGAAATCATTATTCTTCTTTTCAGGGCTTAGGTTTGAACCTGTGCCGACTCACAATCAATTCGTCTTTTTTTAGTTCTATTGATTTACATCCTATAGGTTTATACTTGTATGTAAGTATATCTCTATACATTCTTGTATTCGTTCTATTACTATCATGCTCATCCCTTTTTCGATCTCATACATAGCCTTTGGTTCTTAATAAAAACTTCATTTGGAACTTTGTATTCAAATTAAAGTTTTCAGTTTTGTTCCCAGTAAACTATTTTTATAATGATAATTAAATTCCAAGAAAGTCATTGTTGTTGTTTGTTGGCTCCACACAATGGAAGTGTTGTCCCACACGCGAACAAAACACATGAATAGGTGATCAAAAGTTGCACATTGGATGATTTAAATGCTTAATGAGGTGCAGAAGAATAACTGACTTCTCCAATTAATTTTCATAAAAAAGATCACGCTATTATGTCGAATGAAAGAACTTAAAAATTGTATTTTTGTACTGTACTGTATAATACGTTGTGGAGAAAGTTTGGTGATTCCTATTGTTTGCAAGTGGTCAACAGTATTGACATCAAACATTGATTTCTATTAGTATCAATGTTATTAACGAATGCAGTATTTCTCTGAACACTGTCTCTTTTGATTCTCATAAAAAGGAATTAATATTCATTTATTCATAAAAATTCGATTATTGAAGTGAAAGTAGTTTCCGGAAATTGCGGAACATTCTCAAACCTTATCGGACTTGCAACATAGAAGAGACTACCGATTCCGAAGCCAACACAAGAAACGACGTGCATCAGTTCTTCCACGCACGCAATCCCACCCCGGATTCCGGGAAGCGTTCGGGGGGACACTGTCTGATTAACAGAGGCGCGGAGAGGTGAGCGCGATCTAATGCAGCGGTAATTACTTAGCAGCTGGCGATTGAATTCGCGTCCGGAGTGCCCCGCCCTCTCCCGCTCTCGACGACGCAACGCCGCGCCACTCCGCTCCGCGCCGCGCCGTCTGCCCAAGATAGGATCGCCGCGACAGTGGGCCAGCCACGGATTCTAGCTCGGCGAAAATATCGTTGAGTGAATTGGCTTGAATTCAAACTATTTGAAATTATCTTTCTTTTCTAGATAAGTCAGGAGGACAGTTAGCAGTTCCGTGCATTATTTCAGACGTAACATTATATTATCGAAGAATAATAGTTTTGTTTAGAGTATTAAGGAATTCGAGGATCGTATAAATTAATAATTTTATTCTTATTTAGGTAGTGCGGCTAGAAGCTCAGCCACTTGGTATAATAGTCGGTAGCCACTGTATCTTGCAAAAAGTTATTTATATTGCTTACATTTAAAACCTGATGTTGATCCGAATCTTGTCATTTCACCGCTGAAAATAATCTGCCTGAATTCGGAGTAACAATGCGACTTCAGGTACATGAAGCGAATGTGTACTAAAGGGACATAAAGCGTATCTACACGAGTACATATGAGGAAGTATGTAATTAATCTAAAATTGTGCGTTGAGAAGTAGATAGTGCGATTTTTAACCGTGTCTCCGTGAGAATGTTGAAATTAAACTTGAATGTTAACTATACACCTTGAAAGTCAGATAGTAACCTGCAATGTCAGGTGGATGAAGTTACATATCTAAAAAAAAATGTTGATTAAGAAATTTGAAATTACTGGCGTACTCGTGCGAGAACTCTTCAATGTTAAACTTCACTCTCTTCCCTACCCTTCCATTTCCGTATTAAGGGGGAAAGTGATTAACAAAACGCGAATGTTTGTTTAAAAAGGTAGAAAGACAACTTTCAATGTACGTACAGAATATCAATTAATAATATAAATACAATGTAATTGATATTTGAAACAAATTTGTAATAAGGTTTAGACAGTATTATAGATGATAGAAAGATGTTCTTCGAACAATTCACAATACTTCCCTATTTGAAGTAATTATATAATATTCCTTGTCAGTTTACTTATCGCTTTCCTTTATAGCCACAAAATATTAGAAAAGCTTTTTGCTCTTGAGAAAGCTAGATATAGTTCTCTATGCAAAGTACAGGAGGAATGGAGAAGCGTCGAATTAGCAAAAATGTATTAGAATATCTAAGAACATTTCATCGTGTAGATTACGATTTGAGAAACGTTTATTTGACGACTCAAAATTCAAGGTTGTAAGGCCCTAGAACGCTTCATTTTGGAGTTATATAATTAAATGGCTTGTCATACTTCTGCCCAAATGGTGCAGGTTGCATTTGACATAAATATTTAGGAAGTTTTTTTAATAAAATCGTCTCCTATATTATTTCAGTAGTATACATAACGTTTGCGGCCCTCACACGCAACCAGTATTAAAAAATGAGGTCTTTAAAGAAAGAGAATTCCACGAAGACGTGACGAATTGCACTTTGACTTTAAAAATAAGAAAGATTTGTTTAAAAAACGCATTTAAATATTCATGTCAAATGTAGCCCGCAACACTCGACCGGATTTTTGAATCTATATCGTTAAATAACTCTTAAACGAACCGTTTTAGGGCCTTAAATACAACATTTTTCCAGCCCAAAGGCCTCAAAGAAACGTTACTCACTCCGTAATGTGTAGGATAAGATCTTGTACATTCTATTACTTTTTGCTGGTTCGACCCTTCTCGATTCTGCCCACCTGTTCAGAGTATGTAGAATCTGCAATTGTATGTGAAATTAAACTAATTACTTGATATTCTACGCGATTGAATTACACGGATGCACCTCTCTGCTCGGTAATAACGTTAAATAAGAATGGTTTGTGTTGAAAAGGGTGTATTGTATTGTTATCAATTACAAGGAGACGTATAGAAGAAGTGTTGGAGGATAAGAGAGTCTTGCAAAAAAAGAGATATTACAGGCTTAATACGGAAATGCAAAAATAGGGAAGAGGGAGGTCTCATTAGTGTGATGTATTGTCATTTTGGTGACATTTTTGTCGGATAGACTTTTTAAACACTCAAGAATTAATTCCCCTGAACCAGTTCCTAATTCGTTGTCTTTATGCGATTTATCCTATCAAGACAAAGTGAATGTCGGATCATCACCGTAACAAGGGGGGAAATCTTTCTCGTGATCTTTCCGTCCTCGACTCCCTTTACTTGCACCCTTACACTACATGCACTCCACTAAAAACAGTTTGGAAGACCAGCCAGTAGCTTAGAGCTTGTCCAGGCTGGAGCTGTGCCCCGCTCTGGGAAACAAATCCCATAGACCGATGGCTAGGTCGAAGATAAATCTCTTTTTCCAGTAGGGAATAAACCCCGCTTCCTCCCGCGATATAAAATACACTAAAGTTACGGTACTAACTACCTGAGTAGTGCCGGGAGCGGTAACTCAGTGCATCAACTGATGTCACTGCAGCGCCTCTGACCGGGAGGTCTTAGGTTCGAGTCTTGATTGTGGCTGGATTTTCAACACTAACTTTTCAGCTAGGTAGAATTCAGTCGCTGTCTGGAGGAGAATTCTATCGGCCGGCTGCTCTGATCGGTATTTTTCCGTGGTTTCTCCGATCAGCACCAGGCGAATGCCGGAGCAGCACCCTACCAAACGGGCCACGGACCGCGCAATCAGTCCTTCCTCTTCCTTGTCCTATCCTCTCCCCTTACACACACACTTACACTAACATGCACTACACTACCACATGTCCCGGGAGACCGGTCGGGAGCTTAGAGTTTGTCCCGGCTGGGGCGGAGCCCCGCTGGTGGGAGAGTCCTGGTTAGGGGGAAACCCCACTACCCGACGGTAGGTCGTCGCCGGATCTCGCCATCCAGCGGGGGAAGATCACCGCCATCTCCCGAGAAAAAAACATGCACTAAACTAACGGGACTAATGACCAGAGCAGTTGACGCGCCCGGAAACTCGAAAAAATCAATCAATCTACCAAAAACCTGAGTAGTTGACGCGCTTGGAGACCAGAAATATTGTCCCTCGCCAGGTGTCGCAAGCGATCAATTTCCCAAACCAAACCTTTTGGCGGCCAGTCAGCTGGAATTGCGCGAGGTTCTCGGTGACGTTGCGGTTCAGGAGGCCGAGGCGGAGCGCGCGGGTAATCCTCCTTGGTATCGACCCGCGGATGAGGCAGAAGCGCGAGCGGAAGGGGGCGCGGATGTCATCTCTTCCCCTTCCCCTGCCGCCCCGCCGCCTTGTCGCTCGCCCCGCCTCCAGAAGTGGCTGCCGTCACACTTACTGTGCACTGGTGTCTCCGCCCATAACGCAAGGGGTGGGTGTAACATTGTTTATCTTCTAGCGTCTATAAACACTCTATCGATTCATGACTCCAGTGAGAGGATAATTCTAAAACCGGCGAGAGATTGTGCTAGATTTTATTCCATTATCTGCTTCACTCAAAATGAGGCTAATCCAACTCAACCGTTCACGCTAGGAGTCATGTAAACACCTTGCTTTAAATATTGTAGCCATTGTACTTATTTCAAACGTTGCCAATATTAAGACATCGCATTAACGAAATATTGTGCCTTTTTGGGAAGGGGGTGGGGAGACTCTTGACTTCTAGTGGGCAGAGGCCTACAGTAATGGACGATCTGCCTCCCGCGCAGTGGAACACAGATTTGCAAACGCACAAACACACAAAGCCAGATTATAAAATATTTCAATGTGGGAATTGACCGTTGAAGTAGCATAAGGATTCTACTGAAAGGAGTGGTCTTGAGTTTAAAAAGAAATTCGATCATTGTTATTGCTCTGAAGACAATTAACCAAAAAGAAAATCAATCAGACTACGCAAAATTATGCTTAGAGTAGTGAGTTATGGTAAATAAATAAAACCATTGACTTTAGTTATTGGGTCAAATTTATTACCTTCTCAATATGGTATTAAATTCATGCAATGGATACAGTTTACACAGCACATCTTAGTTTTGTATTTTTATAAACAACTATCTAATGAGTTCTACGTAAAAGAAATTTTCAGACGGAAATTACATAATTGTATTCCAAAATCAAGTTAGAAATTGAATATTCATGAAACGACTTTCTACTGTTAAGTGCCTACTTAATTTAGAATTTTGTCTCAATTTTGAACTAGTAATTTCTTATATTTTGGTTAAATAACATTTAGTTGTGTGCCATAATAAATTTCATTTACCAAGTGGGTTTCCACCTGACTTATGAAAATTGTCGTTGAGAAACTAAAATCAAAAATACGTAGTCGGACTCCCCTACTCTTTATACTCATGTATAATCATTCAAGTTTTGTAGTACACATTCAGTTATTTACTCTGATGAGGAATATCCAAAAACTTTTAACCCTACAAAATACCGAAAAAGGTACCGTTTTATGTAATTCTATGTCGGTTTCTTTAATATCTGTATGTGATTCTCTATACAATACATTTGGAAATTAAAAAAATCAAAATAAATTTAAACTACAGCCGTGCTGTTTTCTGAAAAAGTAATCTCAGATACCACTTTATTTATATAATTAATAATCTAGAAATTTATATAGAAGAATTATTTGTATCGATATGAAGCTCAGAGGCGGCGATTGTGTTTTGTGGACTTCGCACTTAATGAGCGCTTTAGTTGGCCACGCGCGCTGGCAGCTCTGCCGCTACTTTCCGCTGCAGCTTCTCCCCCCCCCCCTGCCGCCGCCGTCTCCACTTCGGCAGCGGTTTCCTCACGACGCCTGTGTTTGTTTGCCTTGGCCCCGCGCAAAACACCACGTAGCACCGCCGGCTTCGGCCCCCCGACCTTTTCTCACCCTTCTACCGGAATCGACCTGCGGCGGCGAATCGACCCCAGGGAAATATCGACCTATACTGTTCGACCTCTCGAACGCGCGCGGGGTGCCGCCGCGAAGTTGGGGCCCTCGTGTATTATGTAAGCGGGCGGGGAGTGGTGATGGGGAAGGGACGACGGGAGGGGCGAGGCTGAGGAGGGGGGAGGGGGTGGGGTGGGGTGCGCGCAAGGGACGCGAGAGGGTGATAGTTAGGGTGAGGGAGGGAAGTGCGGGTGTTTGCTCTGGCCCGGTTAAACACCGGCGAGCACCCTTGCATTATTGAGACGCCCAGAGTCGAACTTGTGCCCTGGGATCGTAATGACCTGCCGGTAGCTCTCTCAGGACACGGCCTGTCGATGCTGTGCGGTATGCCGCTCTTTCAGGGAGTAGACTTTTTTTCATACTGTATATTTCATACAGATATTCTTGTCCAGAGGTTCGATGTTACGGATTTTGAACCACAGGACAATGGTGAACTTCTGATTGATACTTTTACCTGTTTTGACTCTGAAACTCGGAATTTTAGGAAGAGCATTAAGTTTATGAAAGAGTCATTTTTACATAATTTTGATACTTTTTGTTGGAGAACTTACCTCTTAAATGGAAGTAGAAGGAAGTCAAAATATCGAAAAGTCGAAGTTAGGAAGCAGAATACAGAATAATAGTAAATATCCTGAAAGTGTTCTGGCAGAAAAAGTTGAATTTTTATTGAGGCGCTTGTAATGTTTATTTTCAGTAACGTTGAAATTATGTGTTTGTTGTGTGTATGCTATATTTTGTATGCTGTATTTTTAGTGATATGTTTCAAATATCACCATCAATTTTGAAAACTTTAACTTAGACATTTTACTTTTTCATTGTTCATGACGTTATACAATTTGAAACTTAAAAATTGCATTTCATTATTGTTATTCGTGGTTTTCAGCTTAAAGAATAAGCGATCAGAAAAATGTCCATTGCTTTATGCAGAGTCAATGGAATATAATTGTGTAATTGTTTTAAAACTGCAAGGCAGATTCCTTGGCCCTTGGGCAAGATATACAGGTTCGCCAGTGTTATCTCGTCCATGTTGAAAATACATGCATTATTGCCCGAACTGCCTACCGTAGTCGAATGGATTCGTATTAAAGGGAATTGTATCTTCAGACATTCTCATTCATCGAACATTCGTTGGATCAATGCCCGAACAGAAGATAAACAACGCTTTCAATTTGAATAAATCAGGAACTTGATAACGTATTCTGGTATAACTGATTCACTTATAAAACATATCACAAGAAGAGCAATGCAAGACCGAAAGGAACTGTTTGGTCACACGATCACGTCCCGTTTCTTATAGCGAATATTACAGGTATTAATTTGGGTAATTCTCTCAAGTCAATACCTAAATAATTAATACGTAAATTCGATCGGTATTTTTAAGAAAATCCTCAGCTTATTTGACCATACAAATTTCGAATCCGTAATCTGGAAATGCTGAGAAAATCAGCTTATCGCAATGAACAAAATGCGCTGAATTTATCAAAAAGAAGTGGTACATTGGTATATTTGTTGTGATAATTGAAGGCTTAAGAAATAAGAGAAAACCCTCGGTCTGTCTGTCCGTCTCTCTCTCCCTCTTTCTCCCCCCCGTCTCTCTCTCTCTTTCTCTCTCGTGTGCGTTTCGTAATTTGAATTTGTAGCATGCAAACAATATATCTCGACAAGAACATTTCATCAACATTTCGTTCACAAAAATAGATTGAAGCGATAGGTAAATTAACCAAAGCTGCATTAGCAGAATGAAAATTCTGGTGTACGATATGGCAGAATTAACAATGTATTTTAAGCATGTTTGTTTGTATTGTGGAGTTGTCATCCCGTGTCATCCACATGTCATTATTTTCTTTCATAATTTTATGCAAATGGCTGTCAAAATCCGTATCTTCATTTCCGCAAAGATGTGCAGGTGTTGTGATGACAGTATTCAGGAAAATATAAAGCAAACGTTGATAGAACGGTGAGATGCACTGCATGTTTTGACATGTGTATGGCATTCCGTTAATTGAAATTGAATCAGATCACATGTCACACAGCCGTGAAATTGAATTTTCGTTGAAAGCGAGCAGATTAGAGATGTTCACGGTCCTTGATCTGCAGCCTAAAAAGAAAGAATATGTCGTACTTTCAAAATTCCAAATACAAGTACATAGTAAATATGGCTTGGTTTAGAAATACATTTATTATAGATTTGAAATTGTAAAGAAAACCTATAAACTTATTTACGATTAAGAGCTAATCTAAATCACAATTTACAATTTTAATACACTGTAAATAATTGTAGTAGTTGCTTTATTGTAATATAAAATATTTAATTAAAAAAATCAAATAAGGAAAAACTGATAAAGGTTAAAGATTTAGATTGTGAAATTGTATTCCGCAAGGCGAGTTTTAATGGTCAAAAGGAAGCTTTTTTCATTAACAACTATAACAACTTTTCATGTGCAAGGACATTACTGCGACGAACGAGAAAACATTCTTCGTACTTCTGTGTACTTAAAAAAAATACACTTGCATTATCATGCAAAATGTATGTCATGTACACATTGAAAATTGGAAACAACTTCTGCACCGTAAACGGCTAAAGCGAACATCGGCAAACTTTTTTTACCCATAATGATTAGCACTTACCCGATTTGACTTTTAACTTAAATTAAGTAATACTTGGAATTCAATACGAAATCGAATGCCAATAATTAACTTTTAAATTACAACCAGTATATCGTGAACAACTGCTGAGGTCCTGCCGGTCAAGCAGGAAAAATAATGAAATACTCATTTTTCAGGAAAATTATTAGTGTATTAGAGCTTTTCTTCTTCAAAATAATTTCTAAAGTGAATGGCATTTGACACTAAATGCGCAAAGCTAATCCCAATAACTCCCAACTACAACAATTGTATAGAATACTTATTGCTTATGAAAACGTAGATTACACATTTTATGATGGTTCGATGACCTGCCTGTGATGCATTAAAAGTTAATTTTTCTCTGTAGAAAATTTTGTTAATTGTTTAAAAATAATGCTTCTTCGTCTGATCTCTTTTTTTTTGTTCTCCTCCTCCTCCTTCTCCATCTTCTTCTTCTTCGTGTGTCAACTCCTCAAGGCGGCAAAGAGTACGTATATTTAAATTTTTAGAGCTGGTTTATTTTTTTGGATTTACGTTAACTCTGCAACAAAATTCAATTACATTATTTTGAAGTCCGAATTCTGTGCCATTACTTTTCATCGTGCTTTAACTCATGCACGTCAGAGTTATGTGTCTCCAGTCTACAAATGATGGCAGCTCAGTGAAGATTTTATTATTCTTTTAAATGTTACGGTTTGCATACAAAACATTTGGAAGGGTGTTATAGTGTTAATGTGCATACAATGTTTCAAAATTGACGAAACGTTGAAAATGAATTATATTCTGAGAGCACACATTAAATGTCATATTTAGATCACGCTTAAACAAAAAAAAACTAGTAAAAACAAACCAGAGAACAAATAGTTAAAAACGTATGCTTCCGCGGCCAAAGTCAGAGAAACCCGACTGTCTTTGTGCGGTCTCCTGGACAACTAAGATCCTTCTAAACAAGGAGATGTATTACTTTCTTCCGTGTGTGCATTTCCGTGTCTTGACCTCTGGTAAACCTATTAAAGAGATAATTTACTTATTAAAGTAATTTTAACTGAAATCCTCAAACTTGTGAAGAATGATTTTCGTGATGAGAGTATCATTGAAAATAACATTCCCGTCTTACAACTGAGGAATAGCTATCATTAATTTGAAAGTCCCATATGTTCAAAAAATATTAAAAACCAAAGCCGTCGCTGATGAAAATATTCTAAATTATTCTTGCCGTTCTATGAACTCACAAATGTAAACCAAAAAACATTAATTAACCAGGTTTGATCAAACATAGCGTATACTACTGAAACACGTATCTTGCGCGTTGGTGTTTGTGAATTGCGTGCCTCAGGCGGCGAATCCTCCATATTATTAGAGCCAGATTAAACAACTGCCTGCGACGCGTATGGGTGCATGCCGCGCGCTGCTCGCTTGTTTTTCAGTATCTCCCAGTTTAATATAGGAGCCCTCCGCCCGCTCCGCTCAGCCCGCGCTCCCGACGGCGTGTCAATCGATCTTATTTGTCATATCGATTCTCGTGTCCGCCCGCCTCCCTCTGCCTCCTGTGCCCATCCGCTTCTGACGCCACTGGCAACTGTAGATTCAGCGCGGTCGCTGGACAGTTTCCTCAACGTTGATACTGTGTGATCACGATAAAGTAAGTTTTGATTTATGCAACAACGGTGCGTTTAGGGCACATTACCCAACTAAGCGGCTGGTTCTGTTATGTTTAGTTTGGTTTCGAGATCTAAAACATACACAAAGACACAAATTGGCTTAGGAGGCTCAGGGCATCAAGGATGTTTCTGCAGTACCTATGACCAGGTGGTGCTAGGGTTTGAGACCGGACGGCGGCAGGATTTTCGGCACTAGCTAGATAGTAGGGTCGAGTTCAGCCGCAGTCTGTAGGAGAAATCTAGCGGCAGGCCGCTCTGATCGGTAGTTTTCCATGATTTACCCGATCAGCACCATACAAATGCCGGAGCAGTACCCTAACAAACGGGTCACGGACCGTGCGTGATCTTTCCTTCCATTTCCCTGTACTATCCTCACAATTTACACATACTTATGTACACTTACATGCTCTACACTACCACACATGCCGGGAGACCAGTTGGGAGCTTAGAGCTTGTCCCGACTGGCTCAGCGCCCTGCTGGTGGGAGATACATGGCTGGGGAAAACCCGCTAGCCAACGTCTATGTCGACGCCAGATCTCCCCATGCAGCGGAGTAAGATCACCACCATCACCTCCTCCCGCGGAAAACATTAACTATATTTACGGGAATAATGACCTTAGCCGTTGACGCGTCCGAAATCTGTAATTAACCCGGAATCACTAATTAACCGAAAAAACATATTCCAAATGTATGATATATAACAAATAGAATGTGTGACTTAAATGTTCGAAATAAAATATAAAAACTCTTTAGTTTGAGAAATAATTTAAATATGATACAAATATCTGTTATGTAGCGTCTAATCATGCAGTAATACATTACTTTGCATGGCAATCACCACACGAAAAAAAAGTTTAAATTCTTCAGTTAGTTTTGGTCTCTAAAAACGAAGTAAACAACATAGAATTAAAAGCAAGTCAAAATCAAAAGAATGGCAAGAGACAAGAGGCTGAGGACTAATTGTTACAAGAATGACAGCAATGAATATTGAAATGTATATACGTAGTCAGTTGCGTCGACAACTGAGGATTGTCTGTCTGTTTATGAGTATATTTTGTCAGAACATCATGAACCACACACACTTGGAGCCGCATACATACCCCGGGCCACCAGTTTCACACTGCTGTACAGTAATATCAGTTTGTTTTTCCTCTTTTATTATAAACGTAGATTTTAAGGATTTTCTATCTGACTGCTAGTCATTTGATAGCATCTACTTCCAAATTTTATTGTTGCTTTCTATTACTTTCGATTTGATTCATCACCTTTAAATTTACAACCATGAAAGTCAACGGAGCCAATTATATAATTACTACAATTACATTTCCATTACCTCCCTTACCCATTTTCGCCCCTCCCTCCTTCCCTCTTTCCATTCTCCTTCCCTATTCCATCGAAGCCGTCAGCATCGTGCTCCTGAGCGTCTTGAGCAGGCGCTGTTGGTCGTGACGTCGCCTCTACTCAGATTCGCACGCGTTCTTGGGCCCTTAATTGAAAAGGGGAAGATAAGGGGGCGCCCTTTGCGCGCGTTTGTGCTGCATGTTTTTGATAAGCTTCTCTGCCGAAAAAAAATGAATTTGCGCTCTCTTGAGGCCTGCAGACGACGTATTAATATTGGTTTACTGTTTTGAATGAAGCTGTTATTTTTTCTACTCTAGGAAAAATGGAGTAGTAAAAAATTCATTATTCTTGTAATATTTTGCGGATTATAAAATTTGACTTGCATTTGCCCTCGAGAGAACGTGCTTCATGTTGGCGAATGTAGGGATGTGCCTACACGCCATTGCATTCATTAGTCTGTACCAATGACGTCCCCGTTCATTGGGCCCTCCAGTCATTATGTAGAGAGATTTTCGGAGATAAACAGACCTTTTTCGTTCCTTGTCTCCAAACAATTATTGAAAGTAATGTCTTTTAAATAAAGAATTAAAAAATACAAAGGATGGTTTTCCCCTATTCATTGTATTCGAATTGCATATTCCTAATATTCACACGTATTTATCTTACGCCAGAAGAAAAAATAATCCCTTTTTCAATTTTATTTAACCGAAAATTAATTAGTGAAGAAAATAAGAAATTTGTGATTGAGTGGATCTATCATAACCTTATGGGCATATATGAATGAAGTGAATAAAATTGTACAACTACTTTCATTTTATGTTATTTTCATACTAAGTAAAATAAACATTCTTCTCTTATTTTCAGGTGAGTTAGCGGCTGTGAAGGCCAGTGTGAGATGCCGTCCTCACTTTTCATCCGTCTTGGTAGCGGTATGTACAGATTACGATTTACGCATTAAGTTTTGAAGTTAGTAAATTATTATCTTGGATTATCAGAAATAATTTTTTATTGATTTTATAGAATATGTTACGTTGTGTAATGCGTGATGAAAGTAAATTAACCGCCTGAGATAGCCCAGGGAAACATTTGTTCCCACTGGAATGTCTCCGACCGGGAGGCCCTAGAGTTCGACTCCCTGTGCTGGTGAATTTTCCGCAACTAGGTAGCTAGGTCGAATTCAGCTGCTGTTTGGATGAGAATTTTTAGTCTAAAAATCAAACAAATATATACAACGTACCTTTTCACAAAACGTGAAGAATACGTGTGCTTTCGTCATTTTCCGACTTTTCTAAAGCGACACGGTGATATTTATTGTACAGATTGTTTGTGCTAAGTATAATTCTGCTGAATATTCTGTTAGCATCAAAATATTATTGATGAAGCTAAATGGTTGCATATCATTTCCAGTTCACGTTTTATGAAAGATAGCTTTCAACATATAATAAATGGACACGAGACTCGTAGTGAAATTGCAACCTGCGTCTTCTCCTGGACAAATCAAAAATTCAAACATTAAATCCTGGTCACTTTTGGGGGATATTTAGGGGTTTAAGGATATTTAAGGTATATAGGGATATGAAAGTTTACAAATTATTAAGTATTTTCCTTTTTATTTTGTTTTCGCTACCTTTATGTTCATCAGTTCCCTACTTCAGTCATTTTCTATTGTATACATCATTCCACCCCTATCAAGAAACAAGTACGGATGTAGTCAAAACAAGATCGTTTGGTTGCGACAAGTGAAATTGAGACTGATATTCTTTCATGTTCTGTATGACTACATTATTGTCAATTCTGTTGCAAGGTTAACTGTAGTTATTATTAGTTGCCTCGCAAGGCCTTCGAGATTCGGGTATTTACAAAAAGAAAAAATACATTTTCTTTAAACTAACGTTAAAGTAACTGTCATTACAGACTGGGAGAGACTGAGAAAAGTCATCCGGAGTAGTTAAATAGAAAAATTCCATCCCCTGGAAACTAGAGAATGAAAGAACGTAGATTTCAAAATATAATAGGTGTGCTTTTCGGGATTCCTAACTTTAATGATAAAAAATATGTGTTCTGGTTCAGCAAATATTAACAAGATGAACTACAAGTAGAAATTGTGTAATAGTTTATCTGTCCGCATGCATATTTACTTAATTCTCCTACAACTATTGTGATGGTGACAAGCGTGCGATCCCACGTCTACAGTTCATCCATCCTTCTAAACGGGCGGCAAGGTGGAGTATTGCGTCGGACGCGCATCTGTGGAACAATTGGCTCCCATTGGTTCCTCCCATCCGCTCCCCGTCGCTCCACCCGCACCCCTCTCTTCTCCCCTCGAACCTACAACCGATGCTTGAGTAATACTTCCCTTTCTCGAGACCGAATCTCCTCCCCTTCCCCGCTCCGATCGCACGATCCATCACTCGCGGTTCTCCCTGATGATAATTTTTCACACAAGGCCGATCGCGTTCGCACTGTTTGTCTGTGCTCGTGCTTCCCTCCATGATGGACACGTTAGGCCTCCTGACACCCCGCGGCGCGGGCTCCCCCAGCAGGCAAAGTGCAGGCTGTTAGTGCACGCGCTCGTGTACAAAACGGCCGTGATTGCAGTGGAGTGCTGCTGTTGCAGGAGGATCGCGGGGGAGGCCATCGAAAACCACTTTGTAGGAGGCGCTGCACCTATCATTTTTCTCTCGGGGAAGATTTTAATTTTCGGTCGTCATTTTCGTTGAACGTGTTTAATGTGTTTTGATGTGCAATTAAAAAGCATTATTTTGTAATTATTTTCGTGAATGAAGTATAATGGTGAAGTGATTTTTGCAGCCGTCGCCTCCACCCACAATCAATTATTACTCGATTTAAACAGGTGTTTGGTTTAATTCTTCCATATGTCATTTGCAAGTACGGAGCCATTCAATTTGTGTATTTTAATTTTTATTCTGTGATGCAAAATCTCATTTATCATAACGATTACAAAGTGCTTTTCGGATACAATGGGTTATATATTTGTCGACCATTGTTTACCAAAGGACGCAAAAACTGGCTAAAATATTTTCCCCGTATGTAGAACACATGTGCTTGTGGGAAACACATTCTACATTTTAAGTCAGCAACAATAGAAATGTGTTGTTTGTTTTTCTATAATAAAAATATGGTTATACAAAATTAAATATATTATATATTTTATATTTTTTCTTGGGGTAATTAACATCTGCTTGCTCTTGAGAACAAGAATCTGCCTCTACACTTTTCGTAAATTTGTGATTCATACATATGAAAATACCGCATGAAAAAAAAATTGATTTATTAAAGTAAACATTCTTCTCACGAAAACAGTACCTAGGTTCCTTTCTGATTCCCTCTTATTCGTGTCGGACCTTGTGCTCGCGTCCCTGACCTACTTCCTTCCTTCACCGTTCGGGTCTTCCGCACATCCGTGAGCGCGCCCGCCGCTCGCGTCCCGCCCCGCCCCGCCCCTCCCCGCCCCACCCCGCCCCGCCCCGCCCCGCCCCGCCGCGCTGCGCGTTGCCACAATGGGATTTCCATCTCGTTTCCTCGCGTCATGCAGATAAACAGAATCAATCCTCCTCCCGGCCTTTGAGTCCCTGGCACTCCAGGCTTCTCACGCCGCCCGCATCCCTCGCCCCTCTCCCACACTCCCTGTCACCGGTCCATCCTCCCGTATCCCTCTTCCATCCTCCCTCATTCCTCTCTTTAATCACCCCCCCTCCGCCCACGAAACTTTCTTCAAAGTAGCTTGTAAACACGTTTATAGGTTTGTATGAACAAAGAATATCACTCATCTTCTTACTCAAAATATTGCGTGGCGTAATAAATTTGCCATTTGGTAACCAGATAATCTAAAGAAATTACAAACTTATTTATCTTTAAAGTTTTATTTTCTTAAAAGTTATATCTTCGATTATTTTCTGTAAGTCAACTTCAAATGTGGCGGTGTAAGTCAAAGTATGAAAAAATGTTGTTTGATACCTATTAATTTTTAATAACATTTGTTTTGTATTACGATTTAAAATCAATGGTTTAAATTATCGCCTTCCTAATCGTTTGCAAATCAAATGATATATTATACGAAATTAAATTTGGTTTCTGTATATTGTTGCTTAACAGGAAATCTCTCAGAGCATTTAGTACAGTATCTCTTGTCGTGGGACTTCATTATTATCAATCTCTATAATGCATCTCCGTTATTGCGGGATTAGGTCCTGAGAACGCCGTTAACTTCCCCGTAATCGAGTTTCAAAGACAGCGTTACCTCCACAAACTTAGTTACGACTAAACAACGTCGAGCGCCCAACGTGGACGGGACGGAGACTGTCCCTGCGTGCTTGCAGCGATCGTTTCCCAAGACAACCCCATGCTCCCACGTATGCAGTGGATTCTCGATAAATAAAATACCAGATTTTTTGTTATTTTGCATTTTCTTTCAGCTTTCATATTTCCAGTCGATTCAATTTTTCACTGTAAGCAAAAAATTCAAAACGATACTCTCGATAATACGGATTTTTTATCAATTTTTTACATACTTTCGAATTCCGAATTGTTTGCGACGAGAGACAAAAATTATTTGGACTGTTTAATGGATGGTATTCTTGCCAAGGCTGTGTTAAATATGAATGACACTTTTTATTTAATTGCTCGTATATATTCCCTTAAGTTTCTGTTAGGTCGGGTGTGCAAGGAAATAATGGTCTTCAGTTGCAGGACATGTTACAATGCGTCGCTACTCCTTACCAAATCGTGATCAAAAATTTCTGCAAATTCTGAAAAAAAAGTCCAGAGAGCGCCGACTCAAAAGAACGTGCACAATATAAAGATTTTTCTGCACATTTATTATTCGTTGGGCTGCTTGCCCATTACAAGATGATTGCTACAACGTTAAAATAAGCTTCATTTTTTGATAAATATGAAAACCAACTTCTGCGTTGTAGGAGCTCAAGTATTAAGACTAATTAGAAGCGTACGGCAAAAATCTACGTTAATCCAATTACGTCTTCTGAATTGAAATCTTTAATTAAATTCTCTAATATTTTTACCCCGGATCGGTAGCTAAAGCTTTGTTTTTCCCCTTGAGACATGAAATATTTCAAATGTACTTCTTCATGAATCTCGGCCTCTACTGAGGAGAATAATCTCGGGTCGTCGTAGAATTCCCAAAAAATCTGTTCGTGAACACTTCACCTGCTGACGTATTCTCAAATCAAGAGGCGCTTGAGCACACAGTTGATAGCATTTGAAAGCAAAATCGCGAGCTCATAACTCGAGAAGTGCGCTCGCAAATTTGCATAACCTTCTCCACTTTCAGCGTGGTGCGTCTGTACTCTCTTTCTCCGGGGTGTCTTTTTATGCGATGGTGGGTGGCTACGAGGAAAATTTCACGCCGTCTACGGCCGCTGCTGCGCGCGCTCCTCGGGTGTGTGCCGCGGCCGCCCGGTAGCAGCCGGCGACTCTTCTAACACACGAGCCGCTCCGGCATAAAAGAGCTGCGCTCCCCTTCAGGGGCTGCTTTCAAGGTGTGATAAGGCCCGGGCGGCTTCGTCCCTCCCTCTTTCTTTTTTTTTATTTCTCCTGTATCGGCGCGGGCGGGCGGTGCGAGTCGGAGGCGCTGGCGGGCGGCGTTCATTGTGGATGAGCGGGAGGGCGGTGTGAGTGAGAGGGCTCGCTGTGTGGGCAAGAGGTGTGGGTGAATGAGTTGACGGTGTGGGCGAGTGGTGCGAGCGGTCATGCCGGAGGCGTGGGTGGGCGAATGGTGCGTTCGTTCGTGTGGGCCTGTGGATGGGCGTTCATTGTAGAAGTGCGGGAGGGCGGTCTGGGTGGGAGGGTTGGCTGTGTGGGCAAGTGGGTTAGATGTGTGGGTGAATGAGTTGGCGGTGTGGGCGAGTGGTGCGAGCGGTCATGCCGGAGGCGTGGGTGGGTGAGCGAATTCGTTTGTGCGGGTGTGTGGACGGGCGTTCATTGTAGGAGTGCGGGAGGGCGGTGTGGGTGAGAGGACGGCCTATGTGGACAAGTGGGGCTAGAGGTGTGGGCGAATGAATTAGCGGTGTAAGCGAGTGATGCAAGCGGTCTTGCCGGAGGCGTGGGCGAATGGTGCGGTTGTTCGTGCGGGGATGCGGGCGAGCAGCCATTGTGGGTGTGCGAGAGGGCGGTGTGGGTGAGAGGATAGTCTATGTGGGCAAGTGGTACGATTGGGCAGGCAGGTGGCGTGGGCGCATGGGCGAATAATGCGTGCGGACGGGCAGTGCGGCATGGCGTGGTGTGGGGGACCGGGGGTCCTGAAGTGGCTGCAGTGAAAAATAGCGCGGTGCTCCCTCTCCACAGACCCGCCACAGCCCCACGGGCCGCCGGCACATCTCTCTGGCGTGCAACGGACGAACTGCGCACGTAACCGTGTTAATACAGAGCGACCTAATAGTGGCGCATGAAAAACTTTGATGAGGTTTGCAATTAGTTTAATGGCAATTATGCGACCGGAGCGGGGCGGTTTGCAGAGAGATGAGGTGGAGTGAGAGAGGCGGGGAAAGTTGGGAGGTGGATAGCGGCGAGCGGGTCGGTTCATTAAAAAACCGCGAGATCCGTTCCCATCGCGGGCACACACAGCTGAATTGTCGTGGCCCCTCCTTTTTGTCCAGTAGGCGCATCCCTCCGAAGCGTTATGCAACTTTCCCTTCCTCGTTCGCTCACCAAAACCACTTCCACCGCTACCATTATCACCGTCACTTTCGTCGCTTCCATCCCCTGCCCTTCTGTTGTTGCCGGCAATTCCACCGCGCCTCCATTTCTCCTAAAATGTTCGAACTCGTTTCGGCACTCTGCAATTGCTACGCGGGTGCTGCCCAGTCTCTGCGCCTCCTTCTGTCCTTTCCTCTTTAGCCCTCGCCATCTTCCATTGTCTCCGACACCACTATGGTTTGCAATTCCGTCAGGGCTGCGGTCTCCACACCCACCACCATTGCAGTGAGTGAACGTTCTTCCAAAAATACCAATCCCGCCATTACTATACTTCCACTACCAGCGCTATCAACAACCCCCCGCCGCAACGCCCCCCACCGGCCACAGTCGCCGCCACCGTCGCAGCTACCACCACCACCGCCGCCGCTACCGGTACCACTACCATCACCACCCCTGCCACCACTACCATCACCATCACCATCACCATCACGATAAACATCATCATTATCACCATCGTTATCTCCACCACTACCTCCACCGGTGCCACAACTTCTACCACCATCACTTCTTCCACCACCAGCGGCAGCCTCCCTTCCATAGCCACCGCCGCGCTAGCCGCACAGAGCCGCATGCGGGCGCAGCCGCGCAATAAAATAGCAGGTGAAATTAAACTACGTCCCGGCCCTCGCAATTTTTTTCCCGCGGCGCGAGGACCCTCCCTCGCGCCCACGCCCCCTCGGCTGCCCTGGGCTACGCTGCGTTGGGCGGCGCAGCGCCGCGCGGCGTGGGCGGCCGCCATGTGGCGCAACGGACGGCATCCTCTCCCGCACCAGCTGCACCAGGTTGCGCCAAGCCGCGCCGCGCCGCACAGTGCTCCAACGTGACATCGAAAATGCGCGCGAGAAATGCGTATAGCGACTTCCAAACGTAACGATATAGCGTAGGTATAAATTAAAAAAAAAAATCCTCTAATAAAATAACTGTCTTCAGGTTTTCTCTTTCATCCAATGGAATGGAAGATGTTCAAATGTCTTAGGCAGACGCGTCTCAAATGCCCCCTTCAGGGATATATCATTGTCTGTACAAAAGGAGTAAAAGTTGTGTTTGGTTTGTGCTCCTCAATACTTTTGTGATGATTCTAAGAGCTGCAAATAACTGAAATTTAAAATTGAATTATTACATCTCTTGTAATTAATAACTGGGTGTCTGAATACATTTATTTTCTCTTTTTAATATAGTAAGGTTAGAGTTCGAATAACAATGAGAATAACTGCTCTATAAGGATCCCATAAATAAAAGTAAATTATAAATGATTTTCGTTACTACATTCTTTATTGTAAATTGTTACTGTCTACTTCATGGATATTAAACAACTTTATTTAAAAACCCTGGGAGTCATCATTGTCCGTCCCCTCGCAGGTGGATACAGTATATTTATTTTAAGGGAAAATAAATTGGAAATTTCCTATGAGATATTGTGGCCTTATGCGTGTCGCTGTAGACCTATTTGGGAGCAGTGTGTGGTTCAAGTCTTCCGCGCGCGTCGCCAGAAACGGCTTGGCGCAGCTACACTCGAGTGAAATCGCGAGGTCGTAAAAACACACTGTTTTATCTGGTGTGTTGCTAGTCGTTGGGGAAGTTTATCAGCCTCGAATTGCTTTACTAAAAGCGCTCCGAGAAAGAAATTCAGTTAGTGAGGGCCTCCTTTGCATCTTTTTCCCTCTGTGAATTGCATGGATTTTGTTACCTTTTTGCTCTCTGTGTCAGCGTGTATAGTTTGGTTGTAAATATTTTGCCTTTGTACGGGTTTCATGAGTGTTATTTTTAATGCTTTCTATTTAACATATTCTAGTTGCTGACTTTTAAAATTGTAAATGAAATTCATTCATTCTTCATTCTTCATCCTTGATTATAAACAATAAATTTCACCCTTTTTTTCTGATGATGGAATAATACTTTTCAAAGGATAACAAAGTTTAAGAAGCGACTGCTGATAGGTGTATGAGTATCCAGGTAGAATTATGAGAAACGATATTAACACAATTGCATTCTTGTTTGATACCTACTTACAAATAAACTATTTATAGGTTTTCCACAACGTCTGACACTTTTCGCAGATAATCTTAGGTTCATTCATTTCAAGATATCATTTACGAATTTTTAATTTTAATATTCACTACATTGATTTGCTCTCTGTGCTTTTTGGACATTGATGATCTTTTCTGTTACTGAAAACTCGATTACTTTATCATTATTATTATTATTATTATTATTATTATTATTATTATTATTATTATTATTATTATTATTATCATCGTCATCATATTCTACGTACTATAATTGTTGTATTTAAATGTTTCCTTAAATCAAAGATATTGAAACACATCTAGCAGTAATTTTTAAGTACGATGCCTATATATATATATATATATATATATATATATATATATATATATATATATATATATTTTACCGAGTATGTGCGTCACCAAGGACATCCTGTCCAAAGCAGCTAATGATAATGGCATGATCATGTTATCTTACTTTGTTCCCAACAAATGGATTCGCGATTGTGTCCCCGTGCGATATTCGCCAAAGCGCAGCATATCTACTTGGGTACGTGGTAATTGTCTCGTTCATATGCTAGTTGAACCGCTTCAAAGACGCGATTCAGACGCCACAGATCGACGCGGGCGTCCCGCGGCTCCATTGTCTCCGCGTCTATTCCGCCTTCATGAATCGCGCGCCATTCAGCGCGCCAGTGTTCGCGCGGCCATTCAGAGGCCAGGAACCGGAAGCCCGCCAAGATGGCGAGTCCCGCTGCGGGCGGGCGGGCGGGGCGAACCTATCGCTCGCCGCGGAGGCGGGAGACAGAACCCTGGCTGCTCCGTCAGAAAGCGGCACAGCACAGCACAGCGCAGCGCAGCGCAGCACAGCAAGGCGCGGGGCCCCAAGTTGAGCGGCGAAGTTGACGTCGCAGTTGCGAAGTGCGCAACCGCGCGTGCATGGGCGGGCGGGCGACTGCCAACTGCGCAGAGGTTGGGGGAGGACGCGACTGGGGAGGAGGAATCTAGGACGGAGCGGAGTTGTTTTGCGGGGGGGGGGGGGGCAGAAATCTCGCGGCGCTGGAAGTAAGTGGTAATAATGTAAGTTTGGTAGATTAATCGTGTCACCTATGTGTCGGATTACTTTTTGTAACAGATCGATGCGATCTTGCGCAAAGAAATATATTGTTAACTATGAATTGCATATTCCAATGCATTAATATTCATTACTTTGAAAGAATGTACTAATATTTAAAAGAAATTATGAACATTTATTAATACCATATTAATTACATAGGTTTCGAGTTTACTAAAATTGTAAGAATCTGAATAATTCTTAATTCTGTATTACTGCAGTGAGTTCGATAATTTACAACAAGACCTCTCTGAGTGTAATATCGGCCAATGATTTCATTTCTATCACTGGTCGTGGAACATGTGATGTCAATTCTATCATGTAGTTTTTGTTATAAATTTGAGATAAACACATACCTGAGCGAATTGTCCATTAGGAGACGTGGGCAAGATTGCATGCTGGTATTACACAGGTGATCGCTAGTGTATCAATAGGTACCTGGATTTGTAGGCGGTTGCTCCAATGTTATATAGTTGAAGATCAAAGGGTACAATAAGCGGCTTCTGACCCAATGGAGCGAGTGTGTGCTCCAGCCACCAAACAGGGAAGGTGACTGTCAGGAAACTGTGAACAGCGCAGTCGGAGTTGGCCGCAAGACCGCTGTGGCCCGTGGTTTGGGCGAGGGCGCTGCGACGGGTGGGATGGCGGAATCGGCGATGGTGGCGGAGCTGGTGGCCCTGGAGGAGGAAACGGGAAGGGGGGGGGGGCGAACCGGAGCCAAGTTGGCGAACTTGGTGGCGCCTTAAGAGGCTTTTGTTGCCAGCTTAACGCTCTCGAGGCGTTCGCGGAGCGGTGGCGAATTTCAATATCTCTGGCTCTCGGAATTAGCGCTTCTACGCCCGTGGCCCCGCGCGGCCCTGGAGCGACTCGTCCCCGCTCGTCTCCGCTCGTCACCGCTCGCTTGTCTACCGCTCTCTCAGCCGGTCGCAGCGGCGCCAGCCGTTGCCGCGTCGCGACGCGCCGGCTCAGATGCGCACCTCCCAGATTCCCGGAACCCCCCGGCTTCGCCAGACGCTGGCCCCAGCTGGGGCGGATGCGGTAGGATGCGACGCTCTTTGGGCTCATCATGCTTTAGCACATCTCTCCTATTGCGTAATTGTAAGGACCCTTATGAAGTAACTCTGATCCTGAACGTTCTCATTTTACTCGACTGCGCGAAGGAAGTGGGGTTGTGTGTTTCATTGTGGAATTTTTAGGTTTTTTCCTGCCATCGTAATTTGTCCACCAATCAACAATCAACGGACTCTAAACCCTGACCCGTAGTAAAACTGGCTCACTTTCAATGTGAGGGTGAAAAATGCTGTCAACATAAACTTCGAAGCTTTTCGAAGCTTTCGAATGAGAGCCAAATTTGCGATTCTAATAGGAATAAATGTCTTTTAGAGTGAGCTATCAAATTTAACCACCTTTCTGATGCATTGGCGCATGAATTTGTATTTGGGGTGGTGCTATTCGTGCAGTGCCCAGCTGACTTCATGCTTCATAATAAAGATGATTTCATTTATGTTGAATTTAAAATGAATTTTTGTTTATAGATTTATAGTTCTTTATAACGTATTCAGTTGATATAGTGAATGACTTTCGTTACCTAAAATTGACAGAAAACTAGGAAAAAGTGTATTTGTAAATATGTGTCAATGTCTTCTGGGAGGAGAAGGTACCTCAGGAGCCCTTCACCCTTTGGTCCCCTACCGTTCTCATGATATTTTTGAAATAAGGGGGCTTTTATACAATACTTGTCTCCCAAATATTATGATAAGGTTATTAGTGTTTCCTCTTAATGCAGCAGTTGTAATAAAATGTAATTTTTTCACTCATTTAAAAAATGCAATGCCACGTGTCTTCGCATTCTTTACACTTAGGACAATCTGACCGTGTGAATCAGCATGTTGCGGTGAGTCCGTAAGTTCGTGGAAACTGAGCCGAATCGCTCCCTAGGGGCAAACAGGTTCAAGCAGATACATCATCACAGACTAGGCGGTAAAAATATTTGTGTAAAATGTGATTGTAAGTAAATAAGGAACCCATTTTCAGTTCTGAGAAATTTTAGGAGTTGCGAGCTTTCCGTAAATGCTCGTGATAATCTGTTTTCCCGCACAGATCTGAAAGTGAAGGGTGGATTTATTTCAAAAACACGTGTATATGGCAATTCCTGCTAGCCTCGCGCTGTTGGATAATTGTTTTACCAGAGGAAAGTACTTTTTCAATTCTCGTTACTTGCACATGCAATAAATATTGCGTATTTGGTACGCAATTGGAATATACGTTAGTAGTAACCGTATGATTTTTTTCGCATTTATATAATTGGTTAATAACAATTTTATCAAACTGAGATTATAGAATATCTATCTAGCGAAAGTATTTTTGTCCAAATACATATTTTTACAGGAAAAAGATACTTAAATTCAATTTTTTTCAGAGTTTATTAGACACTCTGAATGAATTAGAACTTTTATTTTACAAATATTTACATACTGTGGTAAAAATACATATTTTTATGTATTTTATGTATTACTACGTATTCTGTCGTATTTATATATATTTAAACATCAAAGTGCAACATTTGAGATCTTAGTTTGTCAATATATGTTACTGAAATCAACCTTATTACAAAAGCAATTCAATTCTGCGCTGCTATGACCACCGGACCTTAGCCGTAAATTGTCAAACACTCCCCTCCGGGTATAAGACAATATTGATTATTGAAAACATGAGGTCCGTCTACGTAGTTGTTCACAAATGTTGAACGGCTATTGAAATTTCAGATTGATTTTGCGCTGTGTGTTACATACAACTTATTTCTAATGCTTACTTCAAGATGAATGTTTGTATTTGTTTCATGCTTGTGGGCGTGGTGTGCATTTGTTAAAAATGTTGATGTGCAGTGAATATCTACTGAATCGCCAGAAACTGTCTTGCTCTTCCTTACCCTTCTTCGCAGACCTTGCAGAACGGTAATAAAAGGGCCCCTCCAGGCAACTCCTTTTGCAACACGCGTCGCGCGCCCTTCCTCACTGTCACCTGGACGCAACTGTGGAAAGAGAAACGCCGGCGTCGGAATGGCAGCTCTCCATCGGGTTTTCCTCGCCACCTCAACCCACTCGGCGCCGCCGCGCCGCTTTCCTGCGCTCCACTCGCCGTCCCTCGCTTCCATCCGACGCTGGCTGGCGCGGTTATGGGCCAATATCGCCGGCTAGTGGCAGCCCTGTTGCGCCCGCCGGGGGTTCCCCCCTCGGTCGTTGGCGAGCGTCCCGCTGCGTAGCGCTACGGTCGCGCCCGCACTTCTTGTCTCCCGCCGGCCATGCAGATGCGCGCGCCGGTCGTCACTTACCTGGTAGTGTCCCCGGCCGGGGGGGGGGGAATGAGGGGGGCTGGGAGTGACGGCCCGTGGAGCGGACCGGAGGGGGGCGTGGCTTGTGCCGCTTTTCTGCTTCGTTGCTACACAGTTCGGCTTCGCTCCGACCGCCTTTCCACCACCCATGTGTTCTGTGAGATTCTCTCGGGAGGGTCGAATACTCTTTCCCTTTTTTTTCTCTTGTGAAGACTTTTCGATTCGAGTTCAGGAACTTGAGATTGCGAAAGGGTCTTTGGGAAACCCGTTCCTCGAGATTCGTGCAAAGTAATTCAAATCACAACAGATCCGCTCTTGGATTGCTTCCTGGAACTTCAATTGTCGTGTCGAACTCATTGACAGTTAAGGGATTGGAAAAGGGCGGATAACCAGTCGTGAATTTCGAAAAATAGAGTTGACAGTTACAATCCAACGGAAATTCAGCAGCTTAAGTTTTCAATGATTCTAATCCTACGTCTTGACACTTCTCCTTTTAAAGATTTCGTTGGAACAGAAAGAACATAACGATTGTAGTTTTCAGTTTGAATATCAATGTTCTGCAAAAGGAAACAAAACAGATGTTTGAAATTGATAACAGGTTAATATTTTGGCAAACTATAAACTGACAAACTCATCAATATGCTTAGCTGTGAGGATGTCGGATTCCCTTCGGTAGACTGCCCCGCTATCTGCATACGGCGCGTGCAAATCTCCGCTTGTCATGGAATTCATCATCTTCGGGGCAACGCATTGCTGCTGAGAGCGAGACTGGCAGTGACGGCGCCAAAGCGGAGCGAAGGGGCACAACATCTGCCGTTGAAGCTCCATCTCGACGAGAGCAGTTCCTCGAACTTTGAAGCTGCACTCAGCTATCGACTATTAATTACTCCAATTCCCCCACCCAGCCCTGCGATGAGTTTGCGAGCTATCGATCAGACAACTTTCGGGTCTCCGGTATTATTTCGTAATTACAATACCCGGTGAAGGGAGTATCGAAATTCCATTAAGAGTGTTGGCAGAGGCAATCGATGCAGTGAGTGTGGACGTGTGCGTTGTGTTAGCGTGTAGGGGACTCTTTTCATTTATTCCTCCAGCCAATGCCAAAGGGTTTGCGTTCGTCTCCCGGGCTATCTTTTCCTCGTTTTCAGTCAGCCGTTCATGGCCACTGCGGCCACCGCGCGGGAGGAAAACGCAAGTCAGTGGACGCGATGCGCCGGGATGAACCCAAGAAAGCGAATCGTAAAAGAAGCCGACGATTGCTGACTTCATGCATTACAAGGCAATTCTTTTCGAATTTGATTTTTACGAGACGCGAATCGGATCTTCGTTGGTATTCGGATACAGCCACGCTAATATTTACCATGTTGGAAACTGAAGCACATGTTGCGAAAATCGTTTTGAATCGTTTCGTTCAGATGCATTCATTTGCGAACAAACAAAACGATGCAAGATGCCCCATGTGTCTCTTTCCATACAGAGAGCAGACATTAGTGCACTTAAGATGTTGAATTAGCTTTCATGGAAGGCCTTTTCTTTGCTTTTGTTGCGCCGCCCAGTGAAATGTTTGAATTTTGATACACAGGTGCACGGTGAGACAGCTACTTCTGAAGCAAGCGATGCGTACTCTTACGGCGAATCTTCTTTTGTCACGGTTATGCATTTATAATGTAATGGGAGTACAGTGCCGAGTCATTTGAAAACTTTGTGAAACGCTGCTCTGCCACTAGAGAATTTTTCTCAGTACGTCTTTCTGCATCTTCGTAGTACAGGCGTGTAAACAACTCTTCTTAATTTTTCTGACGAGATAGAGCATCCTTATTTTTTTAAATACAATTATTCCAGGAAATGTAATTTCTTTCGTATTACTTTCGAGATATTTCTTAAATCACAGAAACGTTGCGAGCACTTTTTACTCTCGTATTTTAAACACTGTATTTTGATTAAAGACTTAGTTTGTCACAAAGTTTAATATAAATTCAAATTTTGTTAAAAGTATTAAGAAAAGATTAATTTTTCATTGCCTGTGTAACAAAATTCATCACACAAAAATAAAGAACTGGAGTTCTTTTCTGACGAGAAAACAAACTGCATTGATTGACTAAAAATGTATATAGAAACCGAAAATCAATGTATAATGACCGAAATTTTTATTATTATTATTATTATTATTATTATTATTATTATTATTGTTATTATTATTACTATTATTATTATTATTATTATTATTATTATTATTATTATTATTATTATTTCAGTCTGATTTGAGGCCATATGCCACGGAGCAATTAAAAGTTAACGAATAACATGATTGCTGGCCTGATGAGATTTGCTAGAAGAAATGGAGTAGAAATAGGGCCCCAGAAAACTCACTCGCTGGCCGCTCTGAGCTTGGAACACATCCAGCTCTAAAGAGGGGAACGAGGAACTTTTTCAAGTGTGTGGGAGGCTCTTGTTTCTAGTTTCGAAATTTCTCGCCACAATTTTCTCCGGTGTAGTCGGTTGCGGGCTAGTCACTCCTTTGTAGTCACACATCTCTCGATGTAGTCCGTTGCGGGCTTAGACTGAAAATTAGGTGAACGTTCCATAAAACATAGACAAATATTAAATTAGCACAGTCATCCCTATTCATATAGCATTCCATTCTTAACTAACGTTGAATGTTTTTTTGGGGGGTGTCTTTCCTTGCTAGTGGCTAATTCATTAACAGAATCTATACCGTCATGAATGCGCAGTATATTTAAAGGTAGTTTTGTAAAGACTCTCAAGTGTCCAAGCATGGTTTTTTAAGTGCCCGTTCTCGTATTTGGGCGTAATGGCATTCATATTTATTTGCTATTTTCCACGAGTTTCTCTCTTGCGTTTCTAAAATTATTGTGATCTAATATTTCAGTTAATGTGACCCATACACACAAGGCAGGGCCGGGGTACCACCTGCTACAATTTTCGTTAATCGCTTCAATCACTGCACTTCCGTGATCATATCTAGCGTCAAACTCTGCTTGTCTTCGCCGTACCATTTCCAATATTTTTTCAGTTGCTTTCCCAATTCTTTCTATCTCGTCCGTTTTCCCATTCTGTCACTGGACGCCCGCAACCACAAGTTCTAGACCCTTTTGCGGTTGTAGCCATGCAAGTGACCATTTGGACGCCGTCCGGGCTACCAGCTCGCTCAGCTTCTCCGTCCTCGTAGCCCCTGCTGCGCTCTCTGGCCCCGCCCCGCCCCTCCCCGCCTCGCCCCGCCTTGCCCCGCCTCGCCCCACCCCGCCCCACCCCGCCCCGCGCCGCCCCGCCCCGCCCCGGCCGGCTCCGCCCGGCTCCGCCCCGCCCCGCCCCTCCCCGCTCCGCCCCTCCCCGCCCCGCCGCACCGCGCCGCGCCGGTCTAGTCACTCCCCGCGTCGCGTCTTTGTCCCTTGGCCCGACATAATTCACGGCACGTTCCATTAGGGGCGCCTCGCAGCGGCGGCAGCAGCAGCACGGCGGCGGCGGCGGCAACGAAGGGGCGCAGGCGCCTGAGAATGTCCACGCGCCCTCCCCCTCCCCTTGCCACGCCCCCGCTCTCGCTGCGCACCCTCTTTCAGACACTATCTTGCCAGTTCTCCCTCTCCCCTCGTGTCAGGTCATCCGTCCATTTGGTTATGCGTTCCAGTTTTAGTTTCTCGCATGCGACTTACGTAGTATAGAGAATGTTATGTAATGCTGTAGTAAAAAGCTGATTCTTCGAAAGAAAAATCGTTTTGTGAGTTTTTGAAATCGAAAAATTAGAAAATTCTTGTATATTTATATAATAAATCCTTCATACCGAAAACTTGGTGTACAGCGATGTGTCTGTCAGTGAACAATGCTACCAGCTAAATCGAAAGCAGAATTTTGTACCTCCCTTCTTGTCTTCCATTTTGGAAATCGAAAACGACTGTCGCCCTGATTTTCTATTTGCCCGAAGTTGTATTTGCTCTTTTCCTACTTGCCTCTCTGTCCTTGCTTATCTGCTTCCTCTGCTCCTGCTTCCCGTCGTGTTTCCCGTTTCTATTTCTTACCTCGTTGCTTCCAGTCTCTCTTCTTGTCCGCATACCTTCTTACCCACTCCTCTGTTTGCCGGACTTTCTTCTTGCTCGCCCTTCTTGCCCGCCATTTGCTCCTTGAATAATTTTTCCTCCGACTTCTATCTATCGACAACGCTCCCACTGCCTTCGCGGATTGGCCGCAGCGGAAGTTTCGCGTCACGTGCTGCCTTATGAGCACGTTCAGATCTGCGCGGCAGGCGAGCGTCGCGACAACGGATTGGCAGTGTTTAATCGGCTGCGAAATTTGTAACGCAGTCAGACGCGTTTCTTCCGCTGCAGTTCGAGTTTCGTGGAAGTCTGCGGGGCTGCGGGAGCCATCGCTCCCCTCTGGATGGAGCGACCCTGCCAACCTTCACCAAACGCTGACTCATAATTGACGCTCCGGTGTGAACGGTCCCGCGGAGTTACGCGGCTGCGTCTAGCTCGGAACTTTCCGCGCCGCACCCGCTGCGGATCTACCGCGCCAGTCTGTGGGAGCCTTAACTGTGTGTCCTTCTGCCGGTTTGTTTCCCTTTCTCTCTGCCCAACAGCGAACGCCGCCGCAACCACCACCGTCAGTAGTAACCCTCATAGACTAAGGTGGTATAGTTCTCTTCTCTATGGTGCAGTATGTATGCGTCAGTCGCGTCTCGTTTTATTAGTGTTCTTCCTCGGCCGTTCCATCCATTTACCGCTGACCCTCGTACGCCCTCGCGCGCACGCGAATAAAACTAATATTTAAACCAAACTCCGCGCATGTAGTACATCACGCCTCTGTGTCCGGCAGTTAGCGAGGGGTGCCGCGTCCACGGGACGGAACGGCGAGGCGTGGCAGAGGGGGGCGTGGCGCGGGGGGGCGGGGACGCCGACGACGGGGGTGGCGGTGTCGCGCTGACCGCAGGGGGAGGATAAACAATTGCCGCAATAAAAGATATCGCACCCTCCTCCTGCATCGGGTTCTTGCGGGAAGCGCCAGATGTAATTCCCGAGGAGACGCAGGACACGCAATCTTGGCGACGTGTCCGCACAATAAGTTCATAATCTCCGCGCCTCGCGTACGCGCCTTTCAGTTATGAGGCAACGCCAGAGAAATAACCTGCTAAGAAGAAGAGGCTGTCAGCCTGGGCCGTACGTAATCCGGAACCTCGTGTAATACAGGGAGAGGGAAAAAAAAGAAGAAAAAAATCCATATTCACCCTCTGGTGTACTTTTCATGTTTTAGACATTACAAAGTATTGATTGAATATTAAGTGTCATTTGTTTCTTAATTAATTTCTTATTTTCTTCTTAATTTCTAAATTAAAACTAAAATTCGGGTAAGGAGTTTCCCAAATTTAAAATAAAATGTAAGAAAATTTGAAGTTTATTTGTTTAGTTATGGAAGTTTATTTCAATTAAATGGACGAATGTGAGAAAATTGTGCGGAATCCATCCTCTACAAATGTTCATGCAACAGAAAATGAGACATCAATAAGTTGCTTTATATTTTCTCTGGAATAATTTGTTTGAAAAACTGTATTTTATTTATTAATTTCAACTGGTAATGAAAGCTGTTATTGTTTTTATGTTACTTGATGACATTGGAAATCTTCACAATGCGTTAGTTTCCACGACATAGTGTCACTTATCAATATTTACGCTTATATCTTTCATACTCAACATTATGGTGACTATTTTTTTCTTAAATAATAAGATATATGGGAAATAGTCTTCGAGTACAAAGAATATCCGTAACTATAAATAATTCCTGCTCATTTTTAAGCCAAACTATAATTATTACATTCTCGTTCACGTAGCTCGAGTACAAATAATATTAATAGAACAGTATTAATGGTAGTTGGAAATATATCTTAGCCTGCAGATCGAAAAATGTTTTTCTCAATTTGAGGTCGCTAAATTTGATATATTAGAACGTGATTCCAACCGTTGAAAAATAATGATATGTTTTATATAGTTAATCTTAAAAAAAAAGTACATTTGAAATGTGTGTATTTTAGAGGTCAAGATAGCAACAGCGAATGATGAAGTCGGAGAGCGTTTTGGGCTAAGTAGAAATTGCCAGTAAGCCTCCCTCCTGCCGCGTTCGAGCCTATTTGCCTCCGGACTATATGGATCGGTCACGTGACACTCGCTGCTGATGACGTTTGTCTGCTGCCCTGTCCCCGCGGCGATGTTTCTGTTTTAATAAAAGAGGTGCATTTTGTGTCTATATTTAATTTGGAGCAAATTAAATGAAATTCAATTACAAATGAACGGAATAAAAAATCGAATAGAATTACGTACAGTCTCGTGTTCGTAAAATGGCCGTCGTCAATAGATTAACTAAAAATTTGTCCCATTGTTTCGTGTGTCGTATTGATTTTATTCATTGTGAGCCTTGTTTTGTTTCGTCGGCGAAGAATGGACTGTAAATCTACTGGCGCATGCAAGTTCAATTGTTTTATTTTGAACCCTTTGCAGTGGAAAGTTATGTAACACGAAAAGAAGACTCATCCAGGAAAAAGAGTAAAAAGCATGGATTATAAATCTACGGAACAAAATGTTAATTTGTTCGAATGCAAGGTTAAGGGAGATAACGCGCTTTTGTTTTCACAATTAATGTGAATTCATTGTGACTTTGTGCCCTAACTTAATTTTGCTTGTCTTCAATAATCTTTCAACTGTCTGAGATTTCTTTTCTTAATTTTGTTAGGGCGGTAACACAATATCCTGACCCTTTTTAAATTCATTTTGTATCTAAGTTTATTTCATGTTAATTATATATATTCTTCTACTCTTTGAACTGGATTTCACTCAGTTGGTTTCATCTTGCAACATCACGGATTCGGGTATTATTTTTCTAATGCGCTATCTTCACAAGATGTTTCGTCGGAAATGCCATCCTTCTCCTCTATCTCGATAACGACCCAATTTGTAATACCTCAAAACAGAGTTGTGAGTAAATGAAATCGGTGATAAATAATCTTGCATATTGTCCACTCCCTTTAATATGATTTTTAACCTTCACAATAAAATTTTGACTACGAATATTTGGAATAAAATGTGCCCAAATGTAGCTTTTTGAAGTTTTATGAGTATTCCGTACTGTTTGATTGGTTTATTAAGGTAAGTTGATATAAGTTTTCAAAATTTGGAATTTTTAATAGTTTTAAAATGAATTCTGTCGTCGAAAACAGACGTCAGAGACTTATTTTACAAATAGTCACATGAACTGGTTACAGGTATTATTATTATTATTATTATTATTATTATTATTATTATTATTATTGACATAAAAAGATATTAATACTAAGAAACTCCGAAAACAATGTAATATAGTGAAGTATAAGCTATTGTTAATTGTGATAATGTTTTCTCTCTTATTCAATTTCCCCACTAAGCACTACACTTTATAACATGCTTAATTATATTCTTCCCATATACTCTTTCACATTCTTTTTATTCCAAATAGTGAAAACAAGTTAAATATCATAGAGAGCACTACTCTTCGTAACAAAGCTTAACTATATTCTCCACATGCACTCACTGACAACATTAATATTTTTATTCCATGCAGTGAACACAAATTAAATATCATAGATAAACTGAAGCTTTGCCCAATTGCCAATGTATCAAGAAAGAAACGTCGAGAAGGCGGAAAGTCGGAGAGGCGCGAGAACAAGTGATCGCCAGCCGCTATCTCCCTCGCTGCCGGGGCTCAACAGGCTTCCCTCTCGGGGGGCGGAGGCGGAGGCAGCCCTGGGCGCGGACAAACTCTTTCGCCAGCCGCCGCCGCCGCCGCCGCCGCCGCCGCACCGTGCCACGCCGCCGCCGTCGCGCGATAGCTCTCGAAGTCTGGGATCGATGCTGCCGTTCGGAGCGACTAATCGCGCTCATTTGTCGGGCACACGTGGACACGCGCGGCCCGTCGCGCGGTCGATAGGCGCTGTAGGCCACACGCGCGCCGCCGCCGCCGCCTTCCGCAGCTGCCGCCGTTCGATATTGCTGAAATGCGCACGAACTTTCCCTGATTCCGCTTTCTTTTTCATTTTTGGGTTGAATTTTGGGATTGATGCCTCTTGTCATGTCGATTTGAATGCTTTTCTACCTCTACTCACCACCTGTCACTCCCATGCATCACTCTCACGCCACACTCATCCCCTGGTCTTAGTTCCCACTTTCATCCGACTCCCACCTCTCATTTAAGCTGGTGGGAGATACCTGATTTGGAAACATCCACGCAAGCGACATAGGTCTGCACCTGATCTTGCTATCCTGGGGGAAAGATCGCCTCCTCCTCGCGTGATAAAAGCATGCACTACACTTACGGGACTAAATGAACTTAGACTTTGACGTGCCCGGAATCGTTAATCAATCAATCTATATTTCATTTCCCAAACGTTCTCCTCTCTCTCACTCCTTTCACTCACTCACTCCCTCTCTCTTTTTCCTCCCTCTGACTCTCTCTGTTTCTCTCCTCTTATCCCACTTCAACTTCTCATTTCATAATTCCACTAAATGAATGGAAAGTATTTTTAATTATTACTTTGAAATCACGATACCTGATTTCAAACACAAAGGTATATGAATCTGTGAATTCACCTGGAATGATCGTGTTAAAGAACTGCAAACAAAGAACGGAAGTAGAATTTCACTATTTAAATACTTTCTTATTCTTATTAAATCACGGAATTGAATTTTGTGTGTCCTGAGGTGTACGATATCAATATACAATCTGTCGCCTTTCTGTTGTCAACTGATAATCTGTCGAGTATCGAAAATATTATTCCTTTTTTATGATTTCAGAACCACAAACAATTTACTTTCCAAAGTTTTCAGTATTCGATCGTTTAGATCCTTAAGCTGAGTATTATAAAACATTTGATACCAGACTTCTGCACTATTAAACGACATCCGGTTAAAAAAGGAAATTTAATTGAGTTATAAAATGCCGCTCACTAAGACACATCGACACTTCGAGTGGCTATGAGGTTATCTGAGAAACGTGCTTTGAATACTAAACTAAAATATTTTTAATGACACAAGAGGCAGGAATTCAGCATGAACGGTGGATGTTAAAATGCTATTCCCCTTGGGTGGTAGAACAGGTGAGTGGCAAATGTACTTAACAAGGACATACATTTTATGTAATGCTCTGAGTTGCAGTTAGATGCAGAATAAACAACTTTTAGCTTGTTGTTTTGTTAAGTGTTGAGATGTTCAGCAGCGTTCCAACATACATAGAAAATGCATGTTTGCCTCGGTCATCCCTGTTGAAAATCCAGAAGCGGGCAAAAGTATGCCACTCGCTTGCAAGTTACGACATTGACTGTTCCCGTGTTTTACAGCCATTTTACGACATTCTTTTATTGCTCGCACTGAGTTGGAAAGGTTTTTGATGTACTTGGGCGGAAATTAGATCTATGTTATTTTTATCTAGTTACCTGAATTTCACATAACTGTCTTCGAAGAAGATTTAGTATCGTCCGCTGCAAAGTTTAGATGAGGCGATAAAACAATTTAGCTCCGTATCTCCATTCTCAACGACACCAACTCTGAAAACTTCATCTTTCCTGCCTCTCCACCTTACTTTTCGCTCGAGATTGTCTAGCAGAAAATCTGATGGAAAATGCTCACCGACTTGCATAACATGCCGTCACAGCTTTGCTTTGTCTTTAGTAACATTGGTTGCAAAAGTGTGAGAACTTTCCACACTACATAACGGACACTGTGGGTGAGTTATTTCTTTCGGTTTATAAAAAATATATTGATAAGAACGAAGGAATGTAACCGATTACTAAGATGCAACTGTTATGATAAAATATACATAGAATTGTATAAGAACACGAATTCACTAAAAGTGCTTGAATATTTAAAAAAATCAATATTATTCGGTGTTTCCGAGTTATATCTAAGTACAACTATGATACTGTGTACAAATATACTAATTTCATTTTGAAAATTGTAGTAATGAAGCTTTTTTAAAGACGGGACTCCATTTCAACTTTGGACGCAGGGGAAAGGGTCCAAGGGGGGAAAGAGGGTCTGGGTTCGAAAGCCCGGCGAGTCGACTGCCCGCAAACGAGGAGGCGACCCCGGACCGGTATTCTCCTGGAAGTTATTAGACGCCCGAAGGAGCAATAAACACAGAGTCGGCTCTATGCGGTCGTAAGCAAGTAACCGCTCCGGAGCTAAGCGGGACGCCGGGGAAAGGGCCCAAGGGGAGAAGGCGGGCATGAAACGAAAACGTTCTCTTTCTGTACATATATATAGAGAGACTACCGCTATTGTCGCCTCAGACCGGCCTCTACCTCGTGCATCTCTCCTTCCCGACCCTTCACCATATCACCTTCGCTCTCGCTATCTTCCAGCAGCACTTCGCGCCCTCCCTTCTTCCGACGCTTCCCCTTTGCTCCATCTCTCTCTCCAGATCCATCACCTCGCCCCCCCACCTCAGCGCTCCCGGCACGTCTCGGAGCTCGGGCACGAATCTCGCACGCCCTCGCTCTTCCTCGCGTCTCCACGCCGACTCATCACAGCCCCTCCCCCTCCGTCCCGTCCCCCACCCGCTCGCTCCCCGCCTCCTTGTGGCCTCCGCGACGGGACCCCGCCGGTCTAATTCCTCCGTAAAAGCCAGCGGCCGGCGGCGGTGGCGAGCGAAGGCGGGCGGGCGGGCGGGCGGGCGGGGGCAGAGGCGCCGACGTAAGTGCTTGTTTTGTGCTCTTAAGCGGCGCGGGAACAGTCGCGGCGACGGCAGCAGCCCTAGGGCCACTGGCGCGGCCGCGCCTCCGTAACGCACTCCGGATAGTGTCACGGTAATGGAATTTGCCCCCCGGCTTCGCCGCGTGCGCGCGCCGTGTCGGAGTCGCCGCTCTCGCCTCCTGCAGCTCTGCGAATGTCGCCGTCTCCGCACGCTCTCACTGTCTCGAAGTTCTGTCTGTTCGTCTATCGTCGCTCACCGTTCGTAGATGACTGTTTAATGTTAACCTTTTGCAGCTCATCGTCCGCAGTTCATTTTCCACATCTCACTCTCCGTAACATACCTCTTACTACTCATTGCCCGACATTATCCTACTCGTGCCTGTTCAGCTCATTTACTGTCCATGGTCTGCTACAAACTGCCTTCCGCGTCTTGTACGTTGATCCCCATCTCCGACACAGTCAGCATGCAGTGGCATCCTGACATCTGCTCCATAGCTGTTGTTCTTGATTGCGGTCCCTCCCCTATATCCAGATTGGCGCTTCTCCCTCCCAGTCTGCTGGCCATTGTTCGCAGATACGTGCTTACCTCCTGTGGTGCGCGCCTACTAACTCCATGCTGCCGGATTTACTCTGATCCAAGACGGCCTTATCTCTGCTTCCCACCAGCGGTTTCGTCTCTCTTCAATATAAATCATGACTATTGTCCTATTTTCCTCTTTCATTTTATAACTGGCGTACCTTTTCCGATACGATTCTGACCCAAGTGCTGTTGCCACCTCCATCCTTGCCCCCGCCTCTGCCTTTCGCACGCTCCGGCCTCCTTCCCTCCTCCCTTAACGCCGCCGCCGCCGCCGCCGCGGCTGCTGCTAAGTGCCGCGCTGACGTCACTGCAGGTGGGGCTGCGTTACGCCCACCGAGCGGCGGGGGCGGCGGCGGCGGCGGCGGCGACTGAGCGCCGGGGGCGGCGCGCTGGCCGAGTGTTTGTCGACAGTTTCACGCTTGTCCCGCCCCGCCGAACATCCTCATCAGTCGGCGAAATGAGTCGTGCGGTGCACGATGCTTGCGGCCGCTTCGGGGGTGGAGGAGGAGGAGGAGGGGGGGAGGGGCAGAAGGAGCCGGGGAAGGAGAGGGGGATCGATGGCGTTCGTCTCCGGACACTGATCCTCCACATGCTGCCGCTCGCGGATGTAAGCTGAGGGCTCTTAGCCAGCTCGGATACTTCGCATTGCTTGAGGCAAGCTGTTTTCCTGCCAACCGATCCATCTTTACTTAACTTTCTGCTCTAAAATGGAGAATTTGCTCCAAACTTGATATTTTTTCGGTTTTTAAACGATGAAAACTAATGTATGAAAGAAAGAATTGGAAAAGCGTTTGTTTCTGCAATACTAGAAAATGTATCACTATTAGAGTTTAGACAACCAAGTTAAATGTACATTCAGAAACATAAATAACACAACTATAATATTTGTAGTTTCAAAGAAATGTTTCGTAGTTTGAAGGCAGAATATATACAAGTTTAAAAACAATTTAAATACGAATTTTTTAGTTGTGTATTTTAATTAAAATATTAATAGATTCATTTTACGTTGAATTCATTTCTGGAAATAACCTGAACCTGAATGACTTACGGCCACTCGAAAAAAAACAACTTGTATTGGACGACTCTCTCAAACTGACTTCACCGTGACCCGCTGCCCGCTTCGCGCCGCGCATCAAAAAGCGTGAATTATCGCGGCCATTCCTTTCGTCTTCCTCGAGCCGGCGATTTTCCGCCCCGAGCCGGATGCCAGCTCCACTTTCGGAGCCCCCCGGCGCGCCCTCGACTCGCCGCGCGCAGCCCACGCGCCGCCTGTGGGCGGTGCGCTCGCAGCGCCAGCCGCTCCCATTCGCGACGCACCACCTCCTCCTCGCTCGCTCGCTCGCTCGCCCGCCCACCCGCCCGCGCGCGCGAATCTGCGAGTGCGTTTCCAAAGGCGAAAATATAGCAGTGTGAGGCAGGCAGGCCGGGCCTGAGCCGCCAGGCCCTGAAAACGTCGCGGCGCCACTGACGCCTGAGTAAAGTTGCGCCGTCGCGTAAATAAAGTATATACAGTGTAAATAGTGCAGTGAGAATAAAGAGGTATGAATGAGTGAGTGAATGTGTTTGTATATATAGATAAGAATGAAATAGAGAGTGAATGAAGGAAATAAGAACACAAAAAGAAACCTGAACTTTATAAAGAACTTTAAAGAAGAAATTATCAAGAATAAATGTATATAACTAGTGAGCCCAAAGTGGCACTCTCTGTTTCGTTATAAGGTAATTATAAGCTAGTTTTAAGTAGTATTTTTAAGATACCCGCCCTCCCGAAGCTGCAAAAACCGAAAATGCTGCAGCACATGTACACCCTAATACAAATAAATTCCCACCTCTCCAGGGTAACTGGAGAGGGGGAAACGAGAAAATAAAAAGAGGCAGGCAGGGAGGCAGTAAATGGACAAGCCGATGACACTGGGTGGTGGTTGGCGAGTAGAGTTGTGTGAGCGGCTGCTCTTTCGAACGAGGACCACGATGGCAGCCAGCAACAACGAAGTGTCCGCCGGAGAGTTGGAGGCGATGGTAAAGAGCAAAACGCCGTCGTGACTGCGCTCGACATCATCATTGCTCCACTGCTTTCTCTCTCCCTTCCTCAGTCCTAAGCCTTCAGCAGAATACGGTGATCTTGGGGCAGTTGAGCTAGATAATTAAAGTATATTTCGATCCCCTACTACTACGGTTGTATTTCTTCCCCCAGTCTTAACCCCCTTGCCCTGCCGGTCACTCTGATCATTTTCCCGTGACCACCTCTCCTACGTGAATTACGCTCGATAACAGCATTCGTATAGGAGGGGACGTCACAGATGACAAAAAAACATCGATATTTTTAAATCATCGATGTTTTCCACCAGAAACATCGATACATTAACATCGATATTTTGCTTTCGATGTTTTCTTCACGTCGATATTTTGTTAAAAACATATTCTTTAATTTTTTTAAATATTTTTTTAAAATAAAGGGGTTTAAGCACGTGAATTATCGCGACAGTTCCTTTCGTTTTCCTCGAGCCAGCGATTTTCCGCCCCGGGCAGAGTAGCAGCAATCAACTGCAATATCGTTGTTTTGCGTCTTCCTCTTTATCACGCTGCACATTTCGCCTGTGCAATCTGAGGAAGTTTGGGAGCTGCTCGTGTTATGAATGTATGTCATCGCCAGGCGTGTCATTGCCTGAATCGGCAGTGAAACACAAAATCGATAGCAAAACACGATGTTCTTTATTGTTAATTTTGTTATTTACAGTCGATAATAATTTTTACATACTATTAACATGCTGGTAACAAACAATAAAATGTATCCATTTTACGTACAGTAATTAAAAACGGATAGGAAAATAGCATGTATATTAGTCTATAATTAAAACATCGATGTTTTCTGGTATGTTTTCATCGACATCGAAAACCCTTTAGCGATGTATCGGAACATCAATGTATCGATATTTTGGTAAAATTTGCTGTCACTATTGGCGAGTGACAGGAGAATGCGCATTAGGAGATGATGGGGAGTACATTGGTTTGGTAGGTCCTTTTGTGATGGTATCGCTATGGCTTTGAATGGGTCGTGATACGTTGAGTTCAGGAGAGTACGTGTTTTACCGTATCGGATCATGCCGGGTCGGGTCAGACAGTGTCGAATGACCGAGCCTGAGTTCGCCGTGTGCGGTCCTTGCGCCGCCGCCTTCTGCCAGCAAGTGTTTCCTCGCGTCGCCGTGCGAATAACTCGCAGCGCTAGCCGTCTTCTAACACCCTGGCGAGGTTCTGAATGCACAACGAAACGTGAAAGGAAGGAATGAGAGGGACGAGAATGGAAGAAAATGGACAGCCGAGCCATGATAGCTGGTATGGGAGGTGGATAATAGAAATTGGGGGGTGGGGTATGTCAGAATGGATCGGTGAGGGTGAACAGTGTAGAAGGCATGCATGGATACAGTTTCGCTTTTGATACATGATATGTTGTGATGTGTCCAAAAATTGTTAGCGCAGGCATAGGATTCACACGAAATGCGACATGTCTGCATTTGTTTGTACATTTAATTAACTCTCTCCTGCCTATTAACAAGGAAGTAAAACATTATTAGTGATGCATATTGAAAAGTATCCAATGCAAATTAATATATTATCGGAGTAATTATTCATTTGCTACTTCAAGAGATTCTGTTAGTTCTAAAGTCAGTACAATAATAAATATTGTATTCATGGAACATTTCTTTTTTTCAGTTTTTTCCAGTACTACACACCGCTAAGCTTTCTAATATAAAAATTTGCAATTGTTTCTTAGTTGTGGATGGATTAAAATGATACATTTCCCTTCGCCGGAAAGATCAGTTTGCGAAAGAACTCGTGTTTTTTTAGTCATGAGGACTCAAGTCTTCCGTAACCGTATTATTTGCACTCCATTTCCTGGACATGTATTGTTGCCAAGTACAAATATTAGTAGTAAGCCACGTGTATGAGAGAAGGAATACATAAAGGAGCATTGAGAACCAAGGACGTTTGGCAGCTCTTGCTGACTTTTCTGAAGAAGATATGTCACTATTCGACTTGCACATCTTTCCAAACCCTCGTTACTGTATTCATTGTGACGAATCTTCACCTTGCAGAATAAATGCAGAAATAACGTTTAGTAGTGAGTGTTTTTTCTTTCGTATGTCACCCTTCCTCTGTTTTGTGAACCGTGCTATAATTGCTTAATTTTTTACTATTGAGAACGAATTAATATTTACCTTCTTAAATATTTCTTCCACAAACGTTTCCTTCTCATCTTACATGAACATTCTGGATTTTTGACCAGCAGTTTTCCCATCTCTCTCGACTGAGTTCACGTTGTGCCTTTTGCTGTTTATATTGTCTGTTCACTGGATTATATTCCTAATGTTGTCTCAGAAGTGATTATTTATAGAAAACGTAGTGTTTTGATAAAATTGCTTTATTTTCCTCTTGTATTCTCCTGCAGTATTTTTTAAATATTTTTCTCCCTGCCTTATAAACTGTGTTACGGACATTCGGTTTCACACACATTACACTACGATACTGAGAGCATTTAGATTCGAACACATTCGTGGACGTCGTAATACTACAGCACAATTGACGACAACGATTCACGAACGACCACATCATTTACTCGGTTCACTCTACCGCTACTTTTTTCCGTAAACTGTTCACTTCTTTGCGGTGGCTTCCGCTCGTAGCCCTTCCCCATCCCTAGTTGCTCACCGCAACCACCACCCTCCGCGGAGCTTCTTCCGCCTTCGGGGTGACCGCGCCGGTGCGGTCAGCGCCGACCTGCTCCCGCGTGATCGAACACCGCAGAAACTTGCGCAATTTGGCGTCCCGTGTGCTAGCGCGTGACGCCAGCGACTCTGCTCGCTCTGGCCCCCCTTCCCCGCTTCCAAATCAGCTACTGCCGATTTAGCCAACGATACCAGTACGGCTGAATTCACCACCGTCTCCACCCTGCCCGTCTTCGTCTCCTACCTACGCCTTCCCTCTGGCGCTCAGTTCTCATTCCTCCGTCCTCTAATAATCATCTAACGTCATCGATTTCACTTTTACTTCCGCCTTCATCAACGTCCTTCCATTGCCATCTTTCGTGTGGCCGTCCGCAACTCCGATTCCGACGTCGCGCCGCCCCCTGGAAACCGCTTTCATTCCCGTCCTCGCCTCTGTCGTTGCCTCCGCAAAGTCGTTGCCGCTCCCACTTTCGTCACTGTTTCTGACTTCACCTTCCTGCTCTCCCGTCCTCCGCGTCCAGCTACTCCACCATCTCCCCCCCCCCGCTCCGACCCCGCGACCGCCGCCACCCCCGCACCCTACTCGCCCTCCCGCTTCCGAGGGGACGCGCCACGAACGAATGACCACGGTTCTCGCGGCTTGTGGTCGCTGCCCCCGATGGCGGAGGCGGCGGTCGCTGCGGCCGCGGCGTCCCCAGGGCCCCGCCCAACTCTCCAGGTAGAACGAACGACCGCGCCGCCGCCTTCTCCCTCGCGCCGCGCCGTATCGTTGGCCGACGCGACGCGACGCGACGCGACGGGGGCGGGGCGGCGGGGAGGAAGTAGTTACTAGGGCTGCCTCGCCGACTGCGAGGACTTAACTCTTGCTGCCGTTGAGCTCTCGCTGCGAAACAGATACTGCCAGGTGGAGTTGCGAGGGCAGTCGCGGAATAGGGCTGCGCAGGAAACCCACACAGCGAAGCCGCTGTTGGAGCAGAGTTGCATCGTTCCATTTCTCAGAGCAATCGAATGAGCAAGCTTGACTCCAACTAAACGAGATATAGAACACGTTTGCAATTATTTTGGGTTAAATTGTGTTAATATGGTTTTGTAAAATCTACATCGTTTCGTCATTGAAAGAATTATCTATGAACTAGCTAAGCCATTCAAGGAAAAACTACTCCTTCAAAAGGAAATGTGAAGAAATGTGTTGTTCTCGTCTTATCAGCAACAGAAATATTAAAATGTTTGAACATTAATATGGAGAATTTTCTCAACAATCTATATTGCGGCACTTTTGCAGCGTTTAAATAATTAGTATGGAGATAAGTTTAAAAAGAGAAATGAGTTGAAAATTGTGCTTTAATTGATAAGCATTATTTTCCATTATTATTTGATACGTTTCTCAGAGTTTAGATTAAAACAATTTCTTGCCGTTTCCGGCGTTTTTTTGGTAAACGAGATATCTCGACGTCGCCATCAACTAAGAGGGGAACAGATAATCGTCAAGACATGCATTTTTCCTTCAACGTTTATCCAGAGAGGGTGTGTTTTCCTCGAAGCGTTTCCGGAAACGTACAAACGTTCCCGAGTACTCAACCCATCACGCACAAGTCTCGACTTTTCTTATGCAAATGCGTGAAGTATGAATACGCCTCGTTTGAGTCGTTTCCTGCCGTTGGAGGAAACTCGTTAAGCAGTTTCCTCCCACGCCGGTGGCGTCCACGTGCGCGGGCCGACGTGCCGGTCACGTAACTTATCAATCAGGGCTCGCGCGGGCGCGGGCGGCGGCTGACAGGCTGGCGGGGCGTGGAGCGAGGAGCGAAGTGGGGAGAGGAGCGTGGCTGGCGGCGAAGCGGCTGTGAAGGGGAGGGCGTGCCGCGATGCGGGTGCGTCATGACGGCGGGGAAGGGAACGGGACAGGGCAGGGAGCGCAAAGAGACGGGACGGGATGGGGAGACGAAATGAGTGGAAGGGACGGGGAGCGAAACGTGACGGGGATTGCATCGGGACAGGACGCGAAGTGGAATGGGTCCCGACGGTGAGCGGAAAAAGAAGGGACGAGGAGCGAACGAAGAGGAAAAACGAACAAGACTGGAAGCGGGTCGGCAAGAGGAGCGAAACGGGACGGGAACAGCAACGGGATTGGTTAGGGAGTAGAAAAGGATGGAACGAGGATTCGGATGGAATGGAGAGCGGAACGAGTCGGGAACGGAATCGAACGGGAGGGAACAGGAGTAGAAGGGGGATAATAGTGAGCGGAAGAGGATGGAGCGGAACGGAGTGGGGTAGGACAGGGAGCGGAAAGGGACGGGTGGGGGAGTGGAAAGGGACGAGATGGGGAACTGTTATGGACGGGATGGAGTGGGGAGTGGGACAGAACGAGATAGAGAGGAGGATGGGGTGCGGGACGGGACATGGAGCTGCGTCGCGGCTGAGAAGGGCCAGTCGAGATGTGTTGTAGCTGGGAGCGGCAGAGAAGAGTTGGGGAGCTGAGCGAGCAAACGATCCGCGCAAGCGAGTGGATGAGCACGCGGGTTCAACAAGGACGGGGAAACGCGCGAGGCGAGAGGTAGGTTTGGTTTTCGATTGGAAACTGAGGTAGAATGTGCACAGGTGAGGAGTGTACTGGAGGTGGCTCGTTCACATCCATACAAAGATGTCGCCTACATCAAGTGGTGAGAGTAGAGGGAGGATAGGGGAGGATCTTGCGGCGAATAGAAAGCGTTGTGGCAATGAAAAAGATGGCTATGAAAAAGCGATTTATTTATTTTTAATCTTTACAGCTTTACTAATTTCAACATTAAACTGATATTGAACAGACTGATATAGAAACTAGTTGGTTTCTGCATTATCAAAGAATGAATGCAAAAAAGAAGAAGAAGATGATCAGTAAAAACAACAACTAGATCAAAAAGAAGAAGCACAAGGACAAGATATTGAACTACGAGTATACCGGGAGTATCTGTGAAATATGCCTTAGAGCCTTAATGTTGCCTATGGAATGTATTTTTTATACGTATCTCCTTCCACGTCAAACGGAATATGTTGGTCGCTGAGACACGGAAAAATTTCAATCAAATTCGGAAATACGTTTTTGTCAAAATAGACTTTATGTTTGAGCGATTTATCCTTCATTCTTTAACTCTTCGCGTATTATACATACCTACAGGATTACACTTAAATCAAACAAATGTCAGCCACTAAAATGCAAACCACAAAGAGATGTTCTAGATAGAAGTAAATGAATCCGATGACAGAGACAGAAGATTGTGAAGAACGACGGTACGTTCATAAAAAGCAGCGGTATGGCCTGAGAAGGCAGCAAGAAAGATAACACTTCGTGTTGGCTATCAGCCGGCGACGAGTCGCGAGTACTTACACGCCACGAAGAACAAAATAGGAACGGGCGAGGCGTCCTTCCCTATTTTAGTCGACACCCCTTTAATCTCCCTCGTCGGGCGGCGCTAATCTTCGTAGGCGTGGGATTCCCGCGTGCGGGAGGGCGGGGCGAGCGGCCTCGTGACGGGGTGGGGGCGGGGGCGATCACCGCGCGCCTGTCGCCGCGGAGACTGATGAAGTCCGCAAGCGCTGGCGCACCGCGGCCTCGCGCTGCTCCGCCCTCCAACCTTTGTGCTGGGCCACTCGGCGACTTCCTCCGTCTCCATCTTTACCCGGACGCTCCGCCACCCCTTCAAACCTCTCGCGATGCCATGCTTTGGCCACTGCCTCACCCTCTTCCCCTTGTCCCCGCCTCCCCCCTGCACCACGCCAACGTCACGAACCCTCCCCCCACTTCCTTGACCAACCCTCGGGCCCCGTCGTTACCGCTACTCGAGTCATCTTTGATATCCACTATACCTAGTTCTAAGAAGTGTCACTGGAAGTCGTCCCCGCCAACACATTCGCCGACGTAGCTACTCTAGCGTAGCACTTCTAGTGTTATCTCCATAATCCACACTATCCTAGTCACGTTCGTGACCACTACCGCCGATATCGCCATTGCCAATTGCGCTATTTCCATTGCCGTTCACGTCCACCATCGTTACAACCATCACCGCCTCCACGCGGTTGCCAGCGCTGATGGACGATCTGGATGGAGATATCGTATGCAGCGCGGGCCGCGGCTATGACGTATGAGGCGGGCGGCGCGCGCGGAGAACACGGCGGCGGCGCCGCCCCCAAATGTGTACCTGTCGGCGCGGAGAGGGCGGCGGTGCGGCGCGCGGGCGCGGACGCGGACGCGGCCCCACGGCGCAGTCTGGGCGCCGCCGCCGTCGCCGCTCTTGCCCGCCGCGCAACCCCGCCTCGGCCAGTGCCGCCGCTCGACCGCTGTCCAGCCCTCCCCGCCCCGCCCCGCCCCGCCCCGCCCCGCCCCGCCCCGCCCCGTCCCGCCCAGCCCAGCCCAGCCCAGCCCAGCCCAGCCCTGCGCCGCCCCCGTCCCGTCCCGCCCCGCCACACCCCGCCCAGCCCAGTCCTGCCCCGCCAGCGCCGCCGCCGCTGCACAGCCCAGCCCGGCCACGCCCAGTGCCGCCGCTGCAGCTGCCGGCGCCGCTCGCCCGCCGACCAGCCCCGCCCCGCCCAGCCCCGCCTCCCCATTCAACCCCGCCTCACTGTCCAATCCCGCCTCCCCGGCCAGCCCACCCCCGCCCAGCCTCGCCCCTCAGTCAAGCCCAGTCTTGCCCCGCCCCCCAGCCCTGCCCCGCCTCCCCGCCCGGCCCCGCTCCCCGCCCAGACCCCCCGCGCCAGCTCCGTCCCTCCCGCCATCTCCACCGCTGCAGCTGCCTGCCCGTCTCACAGCTCCGCCCCGCCCAGCAACGCCGCTGCCGCTGCCTGACGGATTCCGCGGCGCTGACGGATGACGAGCGATGGCCGCCGGCGCGTCACGTGCGCTGCTTGGCGCTGCAGCCCAGTGCTCGCCTTTAAGAGCGGCATGGCGCATTCCGAACTAACATGTTTAGTTGGATTCTGTTCTGATTATAGTTGTAGAGGTGTGATGAAGGGCCTAACTTAGCATTCAAAAGCACTTAGCGTTCGTCTTTTTCATGTTCAATACGTTAATTGTAAGTTAGTACCGAATAAATGGCCCTGAGAATAACCTGGGATTGTCCGTTGGTTGTGTTTACGACTTTATGACCTGTGTGATAAATTAGAGGATTGAAGTAATAATGAATATCAACTTGTCATTTTTTCATTAAATTATCAATGGAATTTATGAACTAACCGTTTCTACGGTGAAAGCTGCATAAACTACAGAAACGTCTTGCTGTCGTGGTTATATTTAGTTTGCCATGAAGAAAGAAAAGAGAGTAAAAACATTGTGATTTCATAGGTGAACAAATGTGAGACGTGTAACCAATTTGCAAGTGGCGTAATTTAGAAGCAGAAGACCTGGAAGCGGAATATTAATAGAAAACTGATCAGAATTAATAAAATAAACCTGCGAAACCATGTGAAATGTGAAGGTTAATTAAGAAAGGACTAGCTTCCAGACTTCGTTCATTTTCTAAAATCAAAAAGTATCTTCTCAATTATTCTTGGTCTGCAACCATGTTAACATTGTTTTTTGTAATGCTTACGTTTACATTGTTTGCATTGTCCCTTTATTTTTTAATTGGTTGAAAAGAACAATGTGTAAACGATTCAGATATTTGATTGTAGCGTCAATGAAATTCTTTTCTCGAGCTTCATTTGCCAATCAGTGTGTTCACAGTTTAAAAAGTGGTGATGTGCCCGCATTGTCGCGCCAATTCGAAGTCAATGAAGTAATTTGTACCTACTGTGCGAGAGATCAAACAATCGATGTGTTTGTTCCGCAATTCGGATCACCAAACAAGTCAAATTACTCGCGACTATTTGTGTGGAGACCGTGAAGTTGCCCCCGAGAGGAAATGTGCGTTCACCTACTCTCTTTTGTTGTCCCTGTCCAGTGGCTTTGAAAAACGAAATATTCGTGGAGGTCGTCATTATCAGTCACAGAGACACTTCTGGGAATAAAATCGCTTGATGGTATAAAACGTGCTGTATTTTAAATGCTACCTTTGCACTGGTATTTTTGTTTTCTTTGATTTTTGGGTGTAGAGATCTACCGAACTTATGGACTGTACTGTAGAAATAATTTGATAATTTCACAAAGGACGATATTGTCAGAAGAATCTCATTTCAACACAGAGCACATTTTTGGGTGAAGATACACTTTTGTGAATACGTAATTTCCGAAATATTTAGAGAACAAAGTACGGAAGTTCGTACACTATATTGTGGAAATTATCACATATATTATTGTTGTTACAAAATCGTTTCAACAATTGACCTGTTATCAATGATCAATTTCTATGGGAATTGGCAGTTCATTCATATGATTCTAAAGCCAAACGATGGAAATTTTATTTGAACCGAGTGTGGTTCGTATGGAGCAATACTATTTTGTAACCTCTGCCATTTCCAGTCATAAGTACGTTAGCATATACTTCAGTACAAAAGCAATGAGAGTATATAATATACACACAAGCTTTCGCTATTGTCCGCGCAAAAATTCAAGATAATTATTTCTTCAAATTCCTTCCTACCTCCTTCTTCTTCGGAGGTTCCAGGCTCCATTACCTCCTTCATCTATTCTTCCTCTTCTGCCTCCTCCTTCTCCTCCTCCTCTTTCTCCTCCTCTACCTCTTCTTTCTCTCCTCCACCTTTTCTTTCTCTCCTCCTCCTCCACCTTTCTCTCATTCTCCACCTCTTTCTCCTCCTCTTTCGCACTGGCATCATTTCCACATCACCATCTCTACCATCGCTGCCCCCACCACTAGCGCTACTGCCCCACCTTCCACTAATGCCACCAGACGTAACCCACAACAACTCTACTACCCTCAATACCGTCTCCACTAACTTGCTTCCATTTGTGGATACGTCATTTACCACCACTAGCGCTGCCGCCCGTTTCCCACAATTATCACTTCGGTAACCGAGTCCACAAACACTGCCTACTCCACTACCTACGCCTACGCTACACCGCGCAGTATGAAAAGGAAATTAAAAATGCGTTACGGGTAAAATGTTCCTCGCTGCATTTTTTCTGAAAAAAAAATGTGGCAAAAACAAAACGCACACGCACCGGATGACTGTTTAATTATCTTTTAATGTAAAAAGCTGTCAATAGCGGCTCTGCTCACAATTAATCGGGGCCGACACTCGGTGCGCGCTGCGCTGCGGTTTCCGGCGCTCCCACGGTCTAGCCCGCGAGCTCGCCAGGCTATTACCAGGGAAAAATTATTGCTGTATTTTCAGTCTGCAACTCATTATTTTTTAACAAAATATTTGTTCGTCGCGCACTCCGTTGCGCCTTTTTATGCGACACTTTCCCTCGCGCGCGCGCGCTCTCTCGTCGAACCGCGACTCCCGCCGCGCGGCCACCGCTCCGGGCGACCGTTTAGGGGAATTCCAATGACAATTATTTCTATATGGACACGCATGCGTGTTGGATAGGGTGCGTTCTAAAAATAACGGATTTCGACGTTTTCGTTTCCTGGCTTTTTGTTTATTTCTCCTTTGTTTTGCCTAGTGCGTAGTAGGGAATTCGGTGTGCGTCGCACCAACGCGTGCGTGTAAACAAGCACTACGCGAGTGTAGGATAATTTCAATATTGTGGCCTGGTCTGTGGGAAATTATTTTTTAAATGCTCCAGTGATTTATGGAAATGAAATATATATGGGTGTTACTATATATTTCATGTACTAGAAGAGACACAATGTGCTCTTGATTTTTTTTCTTCATGAAAGTATAACAAAATATCATACTTTTGAAAACTGCAGGATTTCGATAATGAGTGAAGTACGATAAAATTAAATATATATATGAAAATGAAGCTACAAATTTCTGATGATTAAAGTAATGAATAAAAAATCTAATGCGTCTTCTTTGTACAAACCTTTCGAATAACTTGTGGTGGGTGCACATTATGGCTGATAAAGTGTCCTAGCCATATTTGACCAAACTAGCCGGAGAAAAATATTATGATCTGAAACCAAGGACACATTGGTTAAGAAATTCTATTAAATATCTGCTGAGGTCATTACAAGTTCCTTTTTATAAAAACAGAAAAATGCACACTATTATGCGTAATATAAAAATGTTAATTATTTCTTGATAGATAAATATTACTTCATAGCTGAAATATTTTTAATCGAAAATGGTTTGTAATTATTTTAAATTGCATCTAGATGAAAATACGCATGTAATTTCCTCATAAAATTTTTGTTTAATCTTGCTTAACGGAAAAATCACGATTATTTATCTTCTCTTTCCACAGTCCTTGCTATTTTGTTCGATAGAAGGAGACAAGGGCATAGTAGGTAAGTAGCATATGTCCTTTCAAAGGAACCCAACAGAAAATATTTATGACCCTAATAAAATAATTTTTTGGTGTGCCAACAGCTGGATTTTGCGATTATTAATACGCAGAGGGGAACATTTTTTCTTTAATTTATTATATTATTATTATTGTTGTTGTTTATATTTTGTGACATCCCAGGAGCAGTTTCAAAAAAAAGTACTATAGTGATTTTTATATTTCTACATTTAATTTCAAAAGGATATGTTTATTTTGCGTTTCATAAAATCTCACATGCATCATCTTCCCCGTAAAATGTTTGTCTTGCAAATCATTCGAGGATGTGTATTTTACAAAGACCGGAAGTATTCTTAAAAACGCCGAGTTTCTAACTTATTAATTGAAACAAAAACGAAATTATCTGACTGGCTAACTCCTAGAGATGTAGAAGTAGGTCTCCATGCAATCTTGTTTAAAAATAAGTGTAAATAATAAAATAAGAACTTATATTTTTAAGACACGTAATTATCTAAAAAAAGCACGTAAAATACTTTTTTATAATCTCAAAAATGTCGATAATGCATTGTTCTTGTTGTTCATCGATCGTAACTTTTGAAACTTAGCTTTGCCTAGACAGTTGAGTCGAATATCGCTCTGGGCGGTCTGTCTTAGAACTGTGGTCATAAACAAGGATTTGTAGGTGTGCGAAGTATGTTAGAAGCCATACAAGTTTTACGTTCCTGCTTATCCTAGAAACAGTCTGATTGATACTCTTCAGATGTGAATGCCTCTAATTATGTATTTTATCCGGCGTTCGTGCTTTCAATTATTGGAAATGCCCATTTTTGTACCTGAATGGAAGAGTCTAACATGCTTACGTGCGTAACGCGTCGGAAATTTTTTTGGAAATAGCTGCTTTACCGCACAGTAAATAAACACGAAAGCAAGGTAAAGAAGTAAAGAAAGAGAGAAGGACGGAAACGCAGAGGCTGGGAGTCGTACCTTTTATTTGTGTGTGCAGTGTGAAGTATTGGAGGAGCGGGGCGGCTCGCCGCTCACAGAGGTGTGGGTCGCGATGCCAAACAAGCGCGCCTGCTTGCCGTGAAAGCGCTTCGAACAAAGGCGCGGATTTATTCCCTACGTGTGAAGGAACACGCTCTTTGCTACAAAAGCGCGGGGCTTGTACCCGAGCATTTGCATGCCTAGAAGGTGTCGCGGGTCGGTAGCGCGCGACTGCGTGTCGCTTAGAGACATCAGGTCGTGGTTGGGAGTTGGGGGTGGGTTGGTGTTACGTTGGCGACAATGGCGGGGGTCACTGGTGGCGGTAGTGGTAATGTTGGGGCGCTGTTTTCCGAGACTGGGTGTCAGCCGTGAATGTTGCAGGCGATGGTGGGTTGTGAATGTAGTGGGTAACATGGTAAGCGAATATTGGGGACTGTATGTATTACTCGATATGTATTACTAGATATTATCATCAATTTTCTGATAATTTATTACGAGGTGTTGACAGGAAAAGTTGAGGTCATGATTGCATTGTTTAATGCATGATACTTTTAAAAGACCTCGATAGTGTCAGATGTGAACTTTGTTGGATAACTTAATGCCAGCAAAAGTTGCCAACTTTTCACTTGTTCTTATGATCAGGAGAATGATGTTGAGCGACCACGTTATGAATCCGACATAAAATGACGGATCCAGCGTTTTAGTGAGAAGGGAACCATCGCAAACGCGGCTTAAGGTTGCTTTACTCACGACATATGTAGGAAATTAAAATAACTGACGAAATAATGTTCAGTGCATCAACTGATGTCACTGCAGCGCCTCTGACCGGGAGGTCCTAGGTTCGAGTCCTGACGGCGGCAGGATTTTCGAAACTAGCTTTTCAGCTAGGTCGAATTCAGTCGCTGTCTGGATGAGAATTCTAGCGGCCGGCTGCTCTGATCGGTAGTTTTCCGTGGTTTCTCCGATCAACACCAGGCGAATGCCGGCGCAGTACCCTATCAAACGGGCCACGGACCGCGCGCGATCTTTCCTTCCTCTTCCTTGTCCTATCTTCTCCCCTTACACACACACTTACACTAACATGCACTACACTACCACATATTCCGGGAGACCGGTCGGGAGCTTAGAGCTTCTCCCGGCTGGGGCGGTGCCCCGCTGGTGGGAGAGTCCTGATGAGGGGGAAACCCCACTAGCCGACGGTAGGTCGGCGCCGGATCTCGCCATCCAGCGGGGGAAGATCACCGCCATCTCCCGAGAAAAAAGCATGCACTACACTAACGGGACTAATGACCAGAGCAGTTGACGCGCCCGGAAACATGAATCAATCAATCAATCAATCAACGAAATAATGTAGCAGCATTACAGAATGATGTTGCGATGTCTAGATGTCTCGATAGATGATGGTTAATATCGATAGAACTCTTCTGACGTTAGAGAATAGACAACGGAGCAACGTGTGACCGTTCAGATTCCATCGTTGATCTTCTTGTTCAGATAGAAGTTGTTTCGTTTCAACTCCGTTTCCACAGCTTCCACCGCGTCCGCCACCGCCGCGGTCCTCAGCGCTTCGGTCGTGCCGACGGTCCGGTCCGCAACACGAGCCAACAGCCGAGAACAAAGGCTCGAACACTTGTCCGCACGGCTCGAGCGAGCACGACACGCGCGTACTCGCTCCCCCTCCCCCTCCCCCCTCCCCCTCCTCTTTTCCTCTTCCCCTCCCTCTCTCCTCCTTTTCCACCCTCCTTTCTTCGTCCGTCTTGTAGCGCCCTCGACGCTGCCATGAGCTGCGACGCGGCAAAAGGAGCGTCGAGCCGCGTCGACCTTGCTTGCTGCCAGTTCTGGATGACTGATGTAAACGAGATTTTAATTTTTTTTGTACTAAATCATCAATTTTTTGTTGCTTCTCATTGAAGAAAATAAAATACATTTGAAATTCTGCAAATCTACAGGAAGCACCTTCTCACACAAAGGTGGAGTTTTTGCGACATAATCTTCACATCAAGGGGGCTAAGTATTTATATCTCTTGGCCGGATTTAGACGTAGGTGTTCCAATTTTGAATATAATGTGGAAAGCCACCTGACCATTTTATTAAATCAAGATAATATATTTCTTTTCGTAAAGGCTGAAAGCTCATCTTGAACTTCGACTGCATCCGATATCACAAAATGAACACCCATGAAAAATGTGTGCACGCTTTAAAGATAGTTTAGTGAGATAACAATACGTGAAGGCAGCCTTCAAAAATTTCGAGTGTGCCAGTAACCTTCAGCGTATGTCAACTTACCCACTCGTGTATAATACATCCTTCAAAGTGTGTATTTTCTCTCGTAGGTTTGCTGGTAGGTTTGTTCCAAACAATATTCGATAGCCAGTGGAGTTATTAATGTACCGTATCCAAACAAAATTTAACACGGGTGCCTCCGGGATTCACATTTTTAATTAAATGTTAACAGAAAATTGTTGTATTTATGAATATTATGTATGCTATTTACGATGTTTTTCCCGTAGCAATGTACGTAATTATTCTGCCATCTACATGAATTCGCTATTGTGGAAATTATTGAAGGAAGATATTAAATAAAAAGAAGAACATTAAACTTTGAATCACAATTCAAAAATATAACTTAACATATCTAGAAAAAAAACTTATTATTTCCCTTTTTACGCTTATGATCCTCCTATAATTAACTCTCTATCACACAAACACACATACACACTTATAATTTCACTCAACCATGCACATGTATCCTTTGGATTTGCTATGCAAATACTTTTGTACGAAAACTTGCGAATGTCCATGCACGACTCCCGTATTTGTAAGCACGATGATGTAAAGTTTGCAATAGTCGTACAGAAATAGTTTGCGAGATTCATTGTGAGCTTTTTCTTCCATTTCTAATCTTCAATTGTCCTATCTATCCACCATTGAATTGTCTTCACCTTACCGTTAAAGCACAAATTTGAACACACTTCAGAGTGTTTGCGGTTCGAATCCCAACTTCACGACCGCCATAACTACTCCGAACCGGTTCTCTTATCTTGGAGACCCTCTTCTTGTGTCACTTTGCGGCGAAGTTAGGAGTTGGTTGGAGATGTATTTAGAAAAGACGCGACAGCACGTAGTAACATGGGAACCATGGGAGATAAGAAGCCTTTTAGCAGTGTTTTCCAATTAGCAGATCAAACTGGGATAGCATTTGGGAGTATTGGAGGTCGTAAAATTCTGAACGCTTTTTTTCCATTCGAATTCGTTGAAATGAATGTAACGGTTTCGGGTGTACTGAAACAAGCCGATAAAGCATGGAACGCGCAAGTCCTGCGCCAACGTAGCGGCGATGGAGAGGCTAGTATGTAGATGGTGATGTTGGATGCGGAGGAGGCGACGATAAAAGCTGGGACTACGTGTGTTGTCAGGGAATGACTGAGGATGATAATTTGTCGCTTGGGCCGAAGTGATAGCATTTGAGGTGACAAAGAAATGTGAACGCTGTCAATGTAGATTGCGTTGGAAGTAATAAATCTGGGAAGAGAGAATGTACACTTGACAATATGCAAGTGTGTGTGGGAAGACAGGTGGTTAAGTAATCCATGGTGGCAGTCCTGTTTACAGCAACGAGTGGCTTTCGAGTCAGTAGTATTTGGGTTATTTCAGGTGATATTTGCAGTATTGTAAATCGGTGATTACCAACACCGAATTTTCCATTTTTTAAATATCTGATGTGAAAAAAATTTATCAAGTACTTCGTATTTAGCTTGATGTCTTCAGTGAGTACAATATATTTTCAAGTGCTTATATTCTGCCATTTGCTCTGTAAGCCACTAAACAAAAGTCCGCCTTGTCTTGTTCCAAGTTTCCGCGAATCATACGAGATTGTGACAAATGGTGTAAAAATAAGTCACGCATGTTTTATTATTATTTTCGTTCTTCGTTTTGACGAAAATGAGCACAGGAAGAGGAGTAGTCAAGTAATTCGGCAATATGGCAAGTATGTTCCCGACTCGTCAATACACTCTATTCTCAAAACTTGAAAGCAGGGCTGCCAAGAAGCTGGATTCAAGCTGTGGAGAATTGGAAAACGCATAGAGTCTCACTATAGGCACTCCTTTCCTCACCTCCTCGTTCATGCTTTCTCTTCTGCCATGGACCATTACGATTTTCTCAGAACAGTCTCCCAAGAACTAATACAATTTGCATTAAGAGAGAATACTTCATGGCAATTGGATCGTGTATACGAATGTTGATGGTCACTAGATCGTTAAATTGTCACGAATGCAATGTTTGATTCCATAACTCAGTTAAAGCATCTGTCTGGATGGCAGAATCTCCCGTTCTGGGATCCCGGTGGAATAAAATATTTGCACTTCCTGACAATCCGTTTCCAGAACTGAGCTGGAAGTATTGTGCATGACCCCGCCAGCAACCGATGAGACCGCGACTGTCCAGTGTGGTGGCACTGGAGCCGCTGTTTTCGACAGGTCGTTTGGAATCGTCATAAGCAGACGTCATGACCCTGCCAGAAGCGCGAGTAGTCTTGGCAGTCAGCGCAAGGGGTGTCGGCAGGGTCCGCGGTGGGCGCCTTGACCCGGGAGAGGCAGCGGCGGTGAGGCTCCTTCGTGAGAGCACAGGTGCATTCCTCGCCGGGTGAAAGGGCAGCACGTGAACGGAAACATCTCGGCGACGGAGTATCGCGTTCGGACCGCTTCTGCTCGCACCCCCCCCATTCCACCCCGCCCTGCCCCGCTCCACCCCGCCCCGCCCCGCTCCACCACGCCCCGCCACACCCCTCTCCGCCCCACCCCGCCCGTCTTCGCCTGCACCCATATCCGCTCTACACCCGCTTAGCCCCTCGCTCCGCCCCCCGCTCCGCCCCCGCTCCGCCCCCCGCTCCGCCCCCGCTCCGCCCCCGCTCCGCCCCCGCTCCGCCCCCGCTCCGCCCCCGCTCCGCCCCCGCTCCGCCCCCGCTCCGCCCCCGCTCCGCCCCCGCTCCGCCCCCGCTCCGCCCCGCTCCGCCCCCCTCCGCCCCCCTCCGCCCCCGCTCCGCCCCCGCTCCGCCCCCGCTCCGCCCCCGCTCCGCCCCCGCTCCGCCCCCGCTCCGCCCCCGCTCCGCCCCCGCTCCGCCCCCGCTCCGCCCCCGCTCCGCCCCTCGCTCCGCCCCCCGCTCCGCTCCCCGCTCGGCCCCTCCCCGCTCCGTCCCCGCTTCATCCACGCTCCGCTCCTGCTCCGCCCCCTCGCTATCCCACCCGCTCCATTGTGTGCCAACCATTTCCTTATCCAATTACTATATTCCAAGTATTGCCAGAGGCGGTGAGATCACACCGATCAAACCGCGAAGACGCGTCGCGATGCGGCGCGGTGGGGCGGGCGTGGTTTCGGCGACAGCGAGCGTTCGCTGGCCCTCCCGTCGTGACCTCCGCCCTCGCCGCCGCCTCCGCCCCCGGCCGCGTGCAAGGTCGGCGTGAATGCAAATAACATCGGCCGCCGCCGCAGCCGCCATCTCGTCCTCCTTCGCCCCCCTTCACCGCCTTCCCCGTTGCTTCGAATGCCATTGCCTCCACCATTTCTGCCTTTTCCACCGCCGTCGCCTTGGTCTCCAATGTCGTTGCCTGCGCTGCCGCCACCGCCACCTGTGCCTCCAATAACTCCACCGCCGCCGTGGCCTCCAATGTCGTTGCCTCCGCCACCTCTGCCTCCTCCGTCTTCCTCCTCCTCCTCCTCCGAGGCATAAAAGATCGCGCTTGTTATTTTTCGCCGACGATATTTTATAATTATTATTTTCTCGCTATTACAAGACTTACACGGGAACTACATTAGCTAATTCCGCATAGGACACGCGCATGAATACGGGACTATATTTTATCGCGGCGGGTGCGCGACCGTTGGGCGTCCGCGCGGCGCGGCGCGGCTCGGCTCGGCTCGGCTCGGCTCACCGTGGCGGGTCGGGCCGTGCGGCGGCCGCGGGCATAAATAAAAGGAAACGGAGGAGCCGCGGGAAGAAGAAAAAGAACGTTTATGTATTTGCATAATGAATACTGAGCCGAGGCTGGCGCGGGCGAGGAGGCGTGGGCGATTCGCTCGGGTCGCTTCTTCGGCGATCGCCCTCGCGCTGCGCCGCGTCGTCGCCTGGCGTTTGCCGCGTGGTTGCGCTGGCGTTTTTCTCAGACGGGGGAGCCTTGCAACTGATGTGTCAGGCTCAACTAGCGTCGTTTAGAACAGGGAGCACGCACTGCTACGTATGGATAGTTTATTATTATTATTATTATTATTATTATTATTATTATTATTATTATTATTATTATTATTAAGTTAAGGTCGCATGAACATCTAGGCCATTAGCGGCCATTTTTGTTAGCGTTATGATCACTGTGGGGATGAAACGATGTGATGATAAGGGGTGACAGGACGAACACAAATGCAAACATGCCCTAGGCGGGACTCGGACCCGCGTTTCTTAGGTCCGAGATGGTTACGACAGTACTGCCTTAACGAACTCGGCCACCGGATCGGCGTGTGGATAGTTGTTGGGTTGTTTTTGTGATTGTTGCGGAACTATAGGCTCGAATTTCTTTAATGAGTAATCTAATTTCTTTCATGAGTTACACAAAAGTTAAAGAGAAATATTGATTTGTATTACTTCTTTTGTGTTTTTCACATGCATTGAATATATAACCTTCGTTGACTTATCTAATGATAAGTTTCAAATGAAAGAGAATTTTTTAATAATTCCTGTAATTTATTGCACATTTTGGCGAGAGATATCAATTAAAACGACTCAACGAAGGACGATAATATTAATGCCTACTGATGGTGGCATCATGCGAAATCTGTTCTCAGAGGTATGAAAACTTAACATCGAATTAGTCTTCAATATTTCTTTCGTATCATTCAGTAAATAACTTTTCTTCCAAGGTTTATGCAATTATATTGGTCGTAACAGAAACTGTTTCATAATGGTGTAGAATAAAATTTTAGGATATTTCGTAATTTCTTTTCTGGAGGGGAATTGGTACTAGAGACACGAATTATGTAGCTGGTTTTTCATTTCTTCGTCGAATTAATACTTTTTCGTAGGTTATTTTCAATTATCGTTAGTATCACGTCATGCTTGATTGTGAGATTCTTCTGGTAGTTTAGGATATTCGCAAAAAATTTTCCCTTCCAATCCTGCTATTTAATCTATTCCAGCACGGTCTGAACAGCGGCCATTCGACTGCATCTGCATCTTGCCGTCAACATTTCTACCCCGTTACATCATTTTGTAATATTTTTTCTGTCTTCTTTCTCCTTTCCGACTTCTTCACTCTTGATGGCGTCCATGAGTTCCTTTTTCTTCACCCGCCTCTCCCCAAACCAACCCATAAAGTTGACCCACTCGTCATTACCCTACGTCATTCTATGTTATCCCTCTGAGTCCCTCTTCCTCCCAACTCCAACCCAACCAAACGCCGCATCTTTCCTTCGAAGTCGGTGGGTGACGGATAGTCTCGCCGAGGCGCCAGGACACTAGAGGCGGTCGTGGCGCGGGCTGCGGTCCACATAAAATGTTATATGTAGTAAACCATTCGGAGCCCGAGGGGCAGAAGTCGAGTGATGGGGACGTCTGTATTTCTGTAGGTTATGCGCGAGGGCGGCTCCGCACGCTGTATCTGCGCGCCCTCTCCGACTGCTGCCGCGTCCCCCCGCCCCCACCACCATCGCCCTCTCCCCGACCCTCGACATACCGGGTTTGTCGTCCCCCTCTACCCACCCACGACCCCATCCCTCGTCACCCATCCCCCTTCCCCTGTCCTCTTCCGTCCTCATGTCCCTCCGTCCCATCGCCCTTGTCGCTTCCGCTACCACTGACGTTCTCGCCGGCCGAGTACCACTTGCAGTCCCCGTTGGTACCCCCGTCCCAGTCTCCCCCACCTCCGCGTTGCCACTGGCGCCGTCGACCGCCTCCCCAAGCTCTCTGTCTCAGTATATCCAGATTCATCGGCTAGCGAGAGGATGGAAGAGGTTGTGCATTTTTCTGCTCGTGTTATTGGCTTTCAGATCAGCGTTACTGGCACAAGTGGCTGCTAGCAAGGGGGAAAAGAAGGGAGAAGAGGGGAAAGAAATAAGTAGCTTTGGCTAGCGACATAAAAGGGAAGGCAAGGGAAGGAGAAAGCTCGAGGAACAGCGTCGTCCCTGAGGTAGAACGGGCGGCAATGTTTCCCAACTCTGAATTTTGAATCGGGATACAGTAATCCTACATCAAATCAATGAAATTCAGGGATGTTGAAACACTATTTTAAGGTGTGTATTAAAAAACCAGCATAATATTAGTTGTAACTAATTGAGTAATAACTTTTATAAAAAAATATTTTTTACATTTTTACTTTCTCGTATACGTACGTATGTACAGAGTCGTATGCGTAGTATAGAGAAATTTATGTAATGTTGCGGAAAACTAAATACGCGATTTCAACGGAAATACACATTTTGGGGTCCCTGTTCCGAAAAAGTTCTTTTTTCTTCAAAACGTCCGTCTGTATGTCCGTCCGTCAGTCAGTCTGTCAGTCTGTCAGTCTGTCAGTCCGTCAGTCCGTCAGTCCGTCAGTCCGTCAGTCCGTCAGTCCGTCAGTCCGTCAGTCCGTCAGTCCGTCAGTCCGTCAGTCCGTCAGTCCGTCAGTCCGTCAGTCCGTCTGTCCGTCAGTCCGTCAGTCCGTCAGTCCGTCAGTCCGTCAGTCCGTCAGTCCGTCAGTCCGTCAGTCCGTCAGTCCGTCCGTCCGTCCGTCCGTCCGTCCGTTCGTCTGTCTGTGTCTGTCTGTCCGTCGATCTGTCCACCCTCTGCCCGTCCGTTCGTCCGTCTGTGAACGTCACTAGTACCTAAACCATGCGTAGGATTTTTTCCAAATTGAAGATCCCTGTCGATCTCGCTCGTGTCGAAGTTTGAGATTTTGAAATACTCAATTTAAAATTTGAGAATACTTTACATCAATCTTCTGGGACATTTCAAAATTTTCTCAAAAACTGCTCCAAATTTTTTCTTGTGTTAATTGCACTATTGAAGACGTAAAATTAATTTTGGTGTATTCTTTTGTTTATTCAAAGGTTACACAATATTTTTTTAGTATCTCTCCCGTCGTTATGCTCATTTCCAGCAGTTTGTATACACTGTTACGTTTATGAGTAGAAGTGCTTTAAATGGCTTCAAAAGTTTTTCGAAAACCCAAAAGATTTCTGTGAAAAAGAGTTTCAAATTTCGCATTTACACTAGACCTTAAACGACTTTTACTTCAAAACGCTTCCAGATTTTTCAATGGAAATTTCCACATAGGACGAGGATTTACTCTTTTTTTATATTTTAAAGTAATATTTCGAATCTACCAGTATGAAACAGCAAAAGTGTTAAAATTTTCAAATCATGTATTTTGGGCGGCGATAGATGGCAGTTTGCAACAGGACGAAGCAAGACCGTTAAGCTAGCTCAGGCCAAAGAAAATAGAAAAAACAAGTACTACGAGAAAATCTCTGCCATTCTGTAGCACCACTAGTTTAATTGTGTTCGACGGTGACGTTTGTGTAAAATGTGTCATTTTATGTACTTTTATCTGCAGTATTGACACTTAAGCGAATACCAACGTGTCTTTTGTGAATAAAATACTTCCAAATGCATCCTAATACCGATCTAACCTCTTCCTTACATGGACGTGCAATAGCTCTCCAGGTGATATTCCCTCTTCGTCAGGTCCTGACCCGAGCACCCCATTGCCCTGAAAGGCGGCGCAGCTGAGCACGTTGCTCTGTTCACGGCTGCAGCTGTGCAGGTCCTTTGATCAGATCGCCGGTGAGGCGTTGCCCGCACTTGCCACTCGCCGACGCTGTGGCCTTCACTGCCATTGCTGCCACTTCGCCGCCTTACCATCTCCATACCGCCCCTAAACGGCCTCCACACCACTCTTAAACTGCCGTCACACTGGCATCACGCCGCCGCCACAGCCCCGCTCCGCCTCGTGAACGCCCTCGTTAATCCGTCGCTGAACCGCATCATCTACACCTCTGCCACCAGTGCCTTCCTCTAATCACCATCACTCACACCACCACCACTACCACTATCACTACCACTACCACCACCACCACTACTACTACCACCACCACTACCACTACCGCCACCACCACCACCACCACCACCACCACCAACACTACCACCACCACCACCACTACCACCACCACCACCACCACCACTACCACCACCACCACCAACACTACCACCACCACAACAAACTCCACCACTACCACCACCACCAACACTACCACCACCACCACCACCACCAACACTACCACCACCACTACCACCACCACCAACACAACCACCACCACCACCACCACCACTACCACCACCACCACCACCACTACCACCATCACCACCACCACCACCACCACCACCACCACCACACACCACCACCACCACCACCACACACCACCGAACGCCGCCGTAATTCGTGCCAACTCAACTGACATCCCCGCTGCCGACACTCTCGGGAGCGGCCCGTTGCCCGCGGTCTGGCGCTAGCGCCGCGCCGCGCTGCGCTCGTTCGTTTTTATAGCGGCGCGTTGATTCGGCAACAGCGGGGCGGTAATTCGCGCAGGAGGCGTACGTTATGGCAGCAGTTAAAAGTTACATCTGGCTTCACGAATCTTTAATCAGATTGCTGCTGCTGTGGTGGCCCTTGCCCCGGCGCGTGCGAGCGGTGAACGGGCAGGCGGGGACGACGTGTGGGTGGCGTGTGGGGACGGACGTTTCTTGTGATTTGGATGCATTTTGATCACTAGTTTTGTATGGCAACTGTTAGGTTTTCTTTACCTGTTAGCACTTGTTATTATTTAAGCTAGGCTTTCTTCCTGTCTGGAATTCGTTGTGAAAATGGTTGAGATGAGATAATTCGGGACATTAGAAGAGTTACATTCTAACACCCGCTCATTTTATGCTCAAATCTTGAGTATTTAAACAACATTTAAAAATGAGCCCAAGTTTTCTAAGTAGAAACGTCTGTTTGTGTAGATGCATGAGAGACGAAAGGAGTGAATGTATCCCACGTGAGTGATTCAATGTTTATTTGCTTTTGGTGTCCTGGAAGTCACAGATTCCTTACCCTATTGTAGAACAGCAAAATGGCTGTAATACTCTAGATTGTTAACCTTTTATCTTTCTGATATGAATTTTTTTCATTTTTTAGTAAAAAACAAACGGTAAAAACTGCGTATCAAATATCGGAAAGATTTATAACCTGCGTATTCGTTCTTGAGCGTCAGAATCCGTACCCCAACACAGAATAGGTTTGTGTTTTGAATTGTGAACTATCCATGTGGAATTTGTGTGAAACGGATTTCCAGCACGATATCCTTCCGTTCGTTCACTTTTTGTTGTTCTTCCGTGGCACCAGTATGTGTTCAACTATCCTTCCTTCGTTCGTACTCGTACGTCCGTGTTTCAAAACACAGCTGTCTATTTCTTCTTTATAGTAGTTTCTGTTAATGACCTGCTCCAGCAACAGGGGAGAGTGGGTAATTGCAAAGAAAAAAACAAGATGGACAGAGAGGGAAGACCGTGGCGTGGCGTGGCGTGGCGTGGCGTGGCGTGGCGTGGCGCGGCGCGGCGCGGCGTGGCGTGGCGTGGCGTGGCGTGGCGTGGCGTGGCGCGGCGTGGCGCGGCGTGGCGTGGCGCGGCGTGGCGTGGCGTGGCGCGGCGTGGCGCGGCGCGGCGCGGCGCGGCGTGGCGTGGCGTGGCGTGGCGTGGCATGGCGACACAGAGAGGCGTGGGCATTCCTGGTTCCCAGAGGGCGCGTGACGTATAGCACGCGCGTGTGCTGCAACGGCTGCGCCTGAAATTCATTGTTTATCTCGCGCAGATTGTATGCGTTTGTTTTTGTTTCGTTTTTGTTTTTTTCCGCCGCCGGGCCCACGCTGTCTGCCGCAGGAGCGCGCGCGCGCGCAGGCGTCGAGTCGCACACTGGCGTTGCTGCCTGTGCGGATTCTCCCGACGCGATTTGCCGTTGGGGTCGGTCCCTCTGTCAACGAGCGTTCGCCTTCTCGGAAATGGTCTGTTTTTCTTGTCAGTAGTTGTTTATTCACTTCATTTATCCTCTACCATAAATTAATTTCCTGCAATAGGCTCCTAATGACACATTAGAGTAATAGAAAACCTGTACCACCGACCGCATTGGAATAAAATCACTGGAATTATCACGCATTGGAATGATCACTGTCACCAAATGATATGATATCCAAAATAGCATAATCAGAATGGGTTGAGCTATTTTTCCGTTTTGTAATTGTATCCTTCCAATGTCACATCATCATCCAATTTTATTCACCACACCAATTTTATTCTAACATTTCAGGGAAGCATGCCCACAATTACGATACAATTGTCTTTTATGCATGCTTCCTATGTAGGAGCGGCTCTCATTTACTATTTCACGTCTATAAGTATAGCAACGTATCTCCTTCTGTGATCAATAGTTGTTCATTCACTTCATCTATCCTCTTCCATAAATTAATTTCCTGAAATAGGCTCCTAATGGCACATTAGAGTAATAGAAAACCTTTACCTCCGACCTCACTGGAATAAAATCTCAGTGCCATGAACTCCATGATCACTGTCACCAAATGATATATCTAAATTAGCATCATTAGAATGGATCGAGCCAATGTTCCTTTCCGTAATTGTAGCCTTCCAATCACCATCACATCACCATCCCGATGTTATCGTCACCCCACCAATTTCATTCTAACGTTTCAAGGAACATGCCCACAATTACGATGCAATAGTCTTTTTATTAACGGCATGCTTCCTAGCGGCTCTCCTGTACAATTCCACATCTATAAGTATAGCAACGCATCTCCTTCTGTGATCTTAGTTACAAATGCCGCCGCATTCAGCGTTTTCTTTCACATTCGCCACTCCTGCTCTTGCGGGATCCCAAGCGTGTCACCGCAGCCCGCACACCGGGGCCTCACAAGGATTTCGTCTGCGTCTGACAGCGTTAACTTTTCAGTCTCGACTGGAACAAACGATATTTACCCCCATCATACGTCACAGGGAAAATATCCTCGGCCGTGGATTTATGAACACAAAGGGCATTGAAATGCAGTTTATATCTCTTTTTCCGCGCAACACGCTGCGAGATTGGATATAAAAAAAAGGAGAACAACAAACGTGAATCTTGATTCCGGCGAAGGGGCGTAGCGCGGATGAAGCGATAAAACTGGAGCGATTATCTGGCGATACGGCCGCGATAAGTCTCGATAATTCTCGCTGGCTCCGGCGTCGGCGGCGGTGATAAATTGATTACATAGTCCATCGAGGCGGCAGCGCCGCGCGGGTGGCGTGTGAGTTACGAGGACAAGTGCGCAACGGCGGGCGCAGCCGGCGACGCCACCGCCGCGCTTGGTCATCTTTTTCGAAAATATAGCGGGCACGCGGGACAGGACGGGACGCCGGGCATAAAGTTGAGTTTGGAGTGAGCGGGAAGCGGTGGAATAGCTGCGGCGGTTGTGAACTATTTGACCCCGCTGCCTCGCGCTCTTTTGGCTCTCTTGGCGCCACTAATATATTTGACGTCTCCGGTGGGTCTGTTATTTATTCATTCTCTGTCTTTTTTATCCGATCTTCCTTTTGTCTTTTGTTCTTGTTTTGCCCTCCTTTCATACGTTTTCCTATTTATCCCTCTATCTAGATTATTCCTTTCTTACCTTCTGGTGGCGTTATTTCTATTTCTATCTAGCTTTTTTCTGAAACCCTGTTTCGGTTTCCTTTTTCGTCTTTCTGCGCTTTTTTATCCCGTTGTTTTTATTATACTGCCTCTTTAAATTTATACTCTCTCATCTATATATTTATTGTATATTTTCCCCTTTTGCCTTTCATTAATACTTATTCCATCCTTTGGTTATTTTCCGTTCGCTAGGTTGAATTGCGATCTCTCAAGCGCTGTGTAACGTTCGGAATTGTACAGACAGTTCTGTCGAGTTTTGCACGAGGAGGGGAAAAATCTGTCGATGTTTGGATTCACTGATATTACCCTTCGGGCTTACAACCGGTCTCGGGTTTTGAGTGCGCTTCCGTCGGAATCGTCTGTGTCTCTTGCGCAAATGTTTGTTCGCGGTAGCATTGAGTGCTTCTATAGATCGGAATTTTGGTTTATTTTTGTGCTTGCCGACTTTTTTCACCCGTCTTCAAAGAGAGTTGGAGTAATTTAACGTTAAAATTAAAAACTAGAATTTGAAACTAACGTATGTTATTAGTTTCAAAATTAAATAAACCTTAATTGACCATGTGTTTTTTAAAAGTTGATTCGTATGTACTGAGAGATGTTATTACTATGAAATGGCAGTTCGAAACTTGGGCTACACATTTTATATAGTCTTCACAAAAAAACAACCTGCGCCGTCATTGTATGCTCCCTGGTGTATGGATGTCAGTGATGAAGTGAGGAACATTGTCGGACGAGTTTTGCCGCGTTTTGCGCGGAGGGCACGGGTGGCAGGGTGCGTGGCAAACGGGGCAGGTCGCCTCCCCCTCTCTCTCCCACCCTGAGTCCCATACCACCCCCGTACGACTCCCTCCCCTCCCGTTCCCATCCTCCCCGCCTCTGAGCTGCATATGGAGCGCATGTGTTGCGCTCGTACGGAAGGGTTGACAGCTACATTGACGTACCCGTGTTGTTAATGACATGTAATCGTATTAAAATTTATGAAAATGTATGTAACGTTATTCCTATCCGCAAAAAATATCGAAGTACTTTGCATGGCGCTGTTCGTCTACCGTCGCGCGCCGTTATTGCAGACAACTCGCGTTTGCCTCTGCGGACGTATATCGCGTAAAGTCACAGATTGCGCAAGAAGTGAGCGCCGTCGCTGCCGTATTTCCTCCGTCGATTGAGACGGCGACAGGGGAATAGAAGCTTACACAGCGAGCGTCGAGCTTGAAAGCGTTTCTGTGTAATTTCCCCTTGAAACATTCGATTGTGTGCAGTTTCAACGTGAGCTTTGATCAAGCCGCCTCAAAGACACCGGGGAAAGGCGAGCGTCGACGAGTATGAAATATTGTCATTGTTTATTTTCGAAACCTCGATCATTTGACTTGCTTTGTTGCGTCGGGGAGCCCGGACGAGAGGAATGGGTGGTGGCGGTGCTGCTACGGGGTCACGGTCACCCCGGTAACGAATCGCGGGGTCGGGGCGGGCGGCTCTTCGGAAATTGTGATGAACGCGGGCGCAATGGACGCGATTGTCTCGCAAAACTCAATTTTTTTCGCGTTCCCTTTTACTGCGAGGCTTTGGGGGCGCAGAGGGAAATTGGGAAGGAGAATGAGGAGACGCGCGGCGGGCGGGCCGATGAACGAACGGGCGAGATAGACGCGTTGGAGAAGTCGGAGGACCAATGGACGAGTACAGACGCCTGACCGGGGAACTAAATTGAAATTCACAGAGGTGCTTCAAACGCGAAGTGGTTCCTTTCTACATCCTTGCGGTACTTCACCCTTCTGAAATTCCTCTCTTAGCGTAGGCGTACGGTTGAATGCATAAATCACCTTTCCCTTTTCCGAGGTTCAAACCACCTCACTTTTTATAATCGAAGAAATTCACAGGATTGTGCGAATAGACGAAAAAAACCGTTCAAACCTCCTTTCAAGAAGAACTACCATCGAAGAACGTAGGTCCAAATAACTAAATTGAAAATCCATTAAGTGCTTAGAAAGTCCGTACTTTTCCTTCTCAGTATAAATAATATTTGGACGTGTGAATAAACTCAATATCTATACTCTGATATTGTGACACGACAAAGGTATTTATCGGTATGTAAAGTTAGCTGTCACCGTGTAAATTATTCTTTGTACTTTCTTGTAGCAAAAGTTTCAAAATAGTTTATATCCCAAGTGTTTGCGAAAATTGGTCGAATTGGTCGTGTAATATTTTACATGTATTGGATAACATTGATCTTCGATGTCTTCTTACGTTCATCAACGCTGAGACATAACCTTTTGAGGACATTCCAGTCTCTTTTCGTCATCAGTGGTTTTCCAATTACAACTTCATTTTCTAGTCCTTTATAATTTTAAAATATTTCTAGCAACGTTCTATATTATAGGAACTTTTTAACTGTGCAATCAATATTTCACACTGACGCATCTCCTAAAAGATCCACAAAAAGTATTCTTAATGTCTTATTTATAAATAAACTATTAATCACATTTAAAATTAAACTCCTGTGCCGTTGTCTACTATACATCGTGATCGCTTTCTCTCATTGTCACTTCTGCCAATCACATAACTTAATCCTTTTTCTAATATCGTATGCTTATACTCTAAGCATCATGGCCTACACAATTTTATATCTTACGATGAAGCTCAATATAAATTATAAAGACTTCCTATGTGTAACGAAACATTACATTATTCTTACAACTTCTATTTTAACCGACAGATCGAAACATACAGACGAACAGTTGACTATTTACAAGTAGGTAGAAGACAAAACCTGTAGACAATGAAGGTAAAAAATAAAAATTGGAACACATTCTATCGCACGGGATGTGCAATGGCACTTTTCCTCAGTCCTGCAGCTATACCTTCACGAAATTTCACTCGCAGCATCTGCATTTCCGCGGTTTAATGCATAAACCTCCCCCTTCTCTCGGAGGTGCCAGCTAACCCACCTCTCCCCTTCTCTGATCACAAAGCAAATGAACTCCAGAGGCGCCTCTGCGTGCGTATAATCATCCTCACTACCCTTCTCCCCCTCTCCTCCTCATCCCCCGACGCTCCAACCAAACACATTTCCTGCGAACGTGTGCAGAAATATGTCAAGTATGAATATTACATAGCTGTCCTGCGAAAAATGAGTGAAGAGGGGAGAAGCAGAGGGCATCTTTATGGGCGCGACGATCTCCCAAATTAAATAACATTTTTGAAAGGGGAGGAAAAATCAAAGCTGCGGGGAGAAGAGGCGGTGAAGGGGGGAGGATGGTGGGATGAATAAAGGGAGTTGTGTGAGAGCGGTAAAGAGGAAGGAGTGAGGAGTAATGCGATAGAAAACAAAACGTAGGCTCTGGCAGGCGCGGAAGCTGGGTTGTGAAGGTAGAGGCGGTGGCGGTGGCGATGGAAACGGCAATGGTGAATGCGATGGAAGTGGAGATGGTGGTGGCAGTCAGTGCAGCAGCAATGTTGAGGGTGATTGCGGCTGGGGCGTTGAAGATAGCAGCGGCGGTGGTGGAGGTGGCGATGATGGCAGTGGCAATCAGTGCAGTGGCAATGGTGAAGGTGAATGCGGTTGTGGCGTTAGAGATAGCAGCGGCGGCAGTGGCTGCGGTGGTGATGGCGTTGGCGATGGCGTGGGTTGGCTTGGGGGCGGCGGAGCAGGAACATTCGGAATTGGCTACGGAGCTAATTCCCTCCTTCTCCAACGGTGCCGTGGCGAATCTGGTCGATCGAGAAGGTCTGGCTTTGAACGTCCGTAATTTATTTCGTTGGCGGCGAGGTGAACTTCAGGTAAACAATTGTAGCGCTGCCGATGACAAGTAAATTAATTTCCCGTTAGCTCGCGAAAGTTGTGGTTGTGGAGGCGGTGTGGTGCACTGGAGTGTTGGCGCCGAAGCGCCGAAGGATGCAGGAGATGCCTTCTGAAGGGTGACTTGTGTTGAGATGTTGAAGGAGGATTCCGATTCTAATCAGTGACCTCGGGAGAGGGCTACAAAGAAGACGGACGCATATCGTAAGCTGCGTGGAATATGAAAATGAGTAAGGGTGTATGTGAGGGACAGTGCATACGAAATAGTGACAACGCAATGCGTACTTGTTGCGTGGTACGGGATAATACCCGTAGAGCATAACACTAGTACTGGAAGTCGGAAGACTAGTAGTTGGAAAACTAAGTAGTAAGTAGTCACGGGAATGGGCGAAGTGGAGATGAGTTCCGTAAAGTTACACGGTATCACAAAGAAGGCGTGAGTGAGTGGAAGCGGACGGAGACAGTTAAACTGAACGAGCGTCGAGTGAGTGAACCGGGGAGGAATGTGTACCAAGTTGTGGGAGTACTTCGCGGGGTGGGTACCGCGCGGGCGCCGCGCCGCCTCGGCTTGCCGTGTACTCCGATCGGAGCGCGGCGGGCGCAAGCGAGCAACCGCGAAGTTGGAGCGACGGCCTTGGTCATTGTCGAGCTGTCGATTTCCAGCAGAAACTTACGCAATTGGCGTTTCCCCGGCGGCGGCGGCGGCGGCGGTGGGGGCGGAGGCGAGGGCGGCGGTGGCGGGGGCGGCGCGCGGGCGCAGTGCCGCAAAGCAAACCGGAGCATTCGTGCGTCCGCGTCGTTTCCACTGTTCTTCGCCGTCCTTTTCCGCCACATTGTGCCGCGCCGGAAACTCGTTCCTTCTCCACAAAAGCGGCCATAAACTACTCGTAACCGAATGGAAATTTCAATTCTGTCAGAAATATTCGTAGGTTGTCGTCGACACGCACGATTTCAATTTCCCTTCGAGTTCACGAAACATTTGCCCCCGGGAAATCGCTCGCGATAAATATGAACAAAACTCGTGTAGATTGTAATCTGTAATGAGCGCAAAACGTATTTGGTTTGCTACCAATAAGGAAAGCGGACGCGGCGGCAATAATTTTAAAGTTAATGAGCGCTTACGAAGTCGACGCTTTACACGGGACACCTTGACAAAATTTCTTTTGATTTAGGTGCCACCTCGAGTATTTAAGAGCCGAGCTAATTCCCGGTATATTTCACTCGGGCGGACGAGCGGTAAAATAAAATGAAAGCGTGCTCGAATGCGGAGGTGACGGTTTGTAAACGCTCGACGGGCTAGCGGTTGTCTTGGTCTCTCCCAACGACCAGTTCTCACGCTGAACCTGTTCTGGAGGACATTATTACCATTTTATTAAATGCATTTAGCCGCATTCACCGTTTGCTCGAAAAGGAAAGTGGTCCAGTTATTTACGACGATTTCGGAATTATTAACTGTACAGCTTTGTGGAGGCGAGCAACTTGCAAAGGGAATGCAATCGTAAGTAATGACGTCGTAGTTAGTTTCTACCCCAGTGACGTTAGTTTACAGAATAATATTGCGAAGTTCTTTTTTCTTTTCGTTTGCAAAGGTTAACTTGATGTATGAATAAGATATCCATACATTAAGAAAAAACGAGCAAACCTATTTACATCTTTGAAATTGTATGGATAATTGTTGGTAAAAATCCTAACTAATTATTCTGTGTCTTTCTTACATTCCTAAATTTCTCATTTTATATAGATGTGGTTATTTAAACCTAGACAATGCAGCCATTAATATCTAAAATAAAATTGCTTATTCATACAAAACTAAATTTTAAAACAATTCTAAATACCACTGACGCGGTTAGCCGAAATCAGTATGGCGGGAGCACCGTAACTACCCTGTAGAGCCTTGGTGCAAGGATGTTTGTACACGAACCTGCTCTATTTGTTACACTATGACTAATAATTATTTTTTTAAAAGCGAAGGCATAAATTTTAATATTTTGTAACATATTGTATTGTGTCTGTATGTTGTATTAGCGTGAAGAAGAAATCAAAGGATGATTTCGAAACGTCGCGCATTTAAGTCTATTAATAAAACAAAAATGTGATATGTTGTCTATAAAAAATTGAAGCTGTTTTTGTTTATGAAGGCATAAATTAATTCCCTCCTATAAATAATTACCAATATGATCAACATTCGCCGCCGTGACTCGCATCCTCCTGGGTACAGTAAGGAAAAAACCCCTAACGTTGGGACTCGAACCTAGGACCGGCTGGTGGCGGAGTTTCGGTATTAGCTAGATAGCTAAGGCGAATTCAGTCGCTGACTGGGGAGAACTCTAGCGGCGGGCAGCTCTGATCGGTAGTTTACTGTGGTTTCTCCGATCAATACCAGACTAACAAACATGCCATGGATTGCACGCGATATTTGCTTCGTCTTCTTTATTATATCCTATTCCCTTACTTACACAAACTTGCCCTTACGTGTACTACACTACCACATGACGGGAGACCAGACGGGAACATAGAACTTAACCCGACGGGGGAAGTTACCTGAAGGTGGGCAAACCCAGCAAGCCGACGTGTAGGTCGGCACCGGATTTCACGTCCAACGAAAGAAAAACACCGTTACATTCCGGGATAAGACAAGACCAACGGAACTAATAATCATAGCAGTTCATGTGCCCGGATACATCATTTAATCAATCAGTCGTGAGCATCGAAGTCCCACGGGTCTTAACCGAAAGAGAAGTGGGGGGGGAGAAGGCGATAGATGTAATTTGATTAGAAGATGTACTAAAGGTATCAACTACGAGACGTTGCAAGTATAATTTATGTTGATGATTCACAAACGGTACTTCTCTGTAACATACATAATAAAAGGTTACTAATAATTTCGATTTATTTTAATATTCGTTAGAAATATCTATTTCTACATGTGGTGAACCGGATTGATTTCGAGGAACGAAAAGCTCCTAATTTCTTCTCCCTTTTCTGAATCCGCCCCTGAACGGCGGTGTGCGTTTGCAAGGATGCAACACCATTTTCGGTTCGTTGTTTCAAGAGCGTTTCCGGGGAGGACAGCGCCCTTCGATTTGGGAGCGTGGAGGGCGCGCGAATACAAATGATGCCGCTCGTTGGCAATATTTCTTCCTTGCCCCCCTCGTGTCGCTCAGCGCCGCTGCCTACACGAGTATGCGCCGGACTAATTGGAAGCCGCGCCGCGCCGCGCCGCGCCGCGTTGCGCCGCTTCTGCCTTCTTTCCCCGCGCGCTTGGCTCAGCCACGTGGCGGCCAGTGCGTGCGGACGGCGACTCGGCGCGGGCGCTGCCGGGAACAGACGACTTAAGGCGGTCCACGGTGACTCCCAACGCTGCGGACAGAGACAAATGATCACGCCGACGTCTGGGATTACTCTGAACATGAAAGGGAAAATGACGGCGTATGATGGTAACTATTTATAGTTAGGACACTTTTGTGCAAGGATTTCATTGTGCTTTGGATGGTAATTGGGTGGGTTGTTTCGGAATACGGTACGATGAAGTTGAATGAGTAATGATTGAATCTAAATGGCACTTAATTTTAGTTGCGGGAGGTATTGAAACGTGGATAAGATTTATCGTTTTTCTGTTTCGGCATGAGAGTAACGAAATAAAATGCGGTTTATGGAATTCACTTACGATTAAAATGTGAGGATTGGGAAAGCAATATGCGGATCGGTTTCGTGGCGGAACTGCGGCCCAACTTGAATAGAAGTGGGAGCCAAAGTGTTGAAAATGACTACTGAATGGAAATAAATACTGAACAAACTACGAAAATGTGTAATACAAGTTTTCAATGAAGAACATGTGAAGAATAACACATAGATTTATAATAATGTTTTAATCTGTTTTTCTATACACACAAAGAGAATATGGTATGTGATTTTTCGAGCCAAAATGGCTGATCTTTGGCATTGCAAAAGTAACTCACGGAACCTTACCACATGCATCGGCATTTTAAGACATTACCACATTCCATTTACCGAGTATTTTCACGAGAGAGGAAATTTTGTGAACGGAAATGCCTGCTTATCGTGACCAGGAAAGTATTGAAGCCGGGACGTCCACTTTCCATTTGAGCACGAGAACCACTTCATGAATGTGCATTTAGTATGAGAACGATGTTTAAACAGCAGGGCGGCCATCGGTCTGTAATACTGCAGCATCTGCAGAGACGATCGCGGTGGAGGCAGGAAGAGATACAACATTGTGAGAGTGGGACGGAGAACGTGGAAGCGGGGGCCAGAGCACGGGCGATGGCAGCGGTGAGGAGGCGACCATGCCGGAACGTGGCGTGTGTCTCTCCTGCGGCGTGAGGTTGGGTGGAATGGAGCTGGTCGGACGGCGCGGATCGGGTCGGCGCGGAGCGGGACGGAGGGAGCGGGACGGCGCGGAGCGGGACGGTGGGGAGCGGGACGGCGCGGAGCGGGACGGTAGGGAGCGGGACGGCGCGGATCGGGACGGCGCGGAGCGGGACGGACGGAGCGGGACGGCGCGGAGCGAGACGGCGCGGAGTGGGACGGCGCGGAGCGGGACGGAGGGAGCGGGACGGCGCGGAGCGGACGGTGGGGAGCGGGACGGCGCGGATCGGGACGGCACGGAGCGGGACGGCGCGGAGCAAGACGGCGCGGAGTGGGACGGTGCGGAGCGGGACGACGCGGAGCGGGACGGAGGGAGCGGAGACGGAGCGGAGCGGGACGGTGGAGAGCGGGACGGCGCAGAGCGGGACGGCGCGGACGGAGGGATCGGGACGGCGCGGAGTGGGACAGTGCGAAGCGGGACGGCGTGGAGCGGGACGGCGCGGAGAGGGACGGAGGGAGCGGGACGGTGGAGAGCGGGACGGCGCGGAGCTGGACGGCGCGGGACGGAGGGATCGGGACGGCGCGGAGTGGGACAGTGCGAAGCGGGACGGCGTGGAGCGGGACGGCGCGGAGAGGGACGGAGGGAGCGGGACGGAGCGGAGCGGGACGGTGAGGAGCGGGACGGCGCGGAGCGAGACGGTGGGGAGCGGGACGGCGCGGAGCGGGACGGCGCGGGGCGGCGCGGGGCGGCGCGGGGCGGCGCGGGGCGGCGCGGGGCGGCGCGGGGCGGCGCGGGGCGGCGCGGGGCGGCGGGCGTAATAACTCGGCGACCGGGCGGTCTGGTAGGCGGTCGGGTGGCTCGCGCTGCCTCGCTCGTTTAAATGTGTGCCGGCGTGCCGCGGAGGCCGCGTCATATATCGCGACCGGCCGACCCGCCGGCCGGCCAGTGAGCCAGCCTTTCGTCGGATAGTCCGCTGCATCGCTGCTGCGACTTGGCAGTTGGGCCATGTACCCTCTGTTCGTTCAAAAATTAATCCCCCTACATTTGTACAGTACCTCTCTTGGACTGAACTTGCGATCATTTAGGTAGTCGGAGAATTACATTCAAAACATAGCAGGATGACTAGTAGGTACTGTCAAGAAAGCATCCTATTTATTTCGATGACAATTGTTATTGGGATACCAGATCAATCTTTAACTAATTGACAAATAGTTGGATAATACGAAAAACTAATCAACGTACATTTATAAATATTGATTTTAACTGAAACATGTGCCAGGGGTATTCGTTGTTTATATCAAGTGGGTGTGGGAAAGAGTATGATACCCAGAAAGGCATTTATTACGAAGAATGGTGTATTCAATCATCTTAATTATTGCAATTGTATAATTTATATGCGATTACTGTTTAAGGTTTTTGTTAGATAACAGGAAACAATTGCACTGACGTTTTGGGGACAAAGAAATTAAAGATTTCCGTGCGTAATTCAATATTATTTACCAGTTCTCTGCACGAAGAAATACGAGTGGTAATATTTTTCATTAATGCATTCAAAAGGGGAAACAAAATAAATTACACCAAGAGAGGAAAGCATCACAGACTAAATTTATTTATGCGAAATTTTGAGCATATTTAGTTACTGATTCGTAGATTAAGTTTGATGGATTATTCGACGCACGTGAATTCGTAATGGCGTCGATAATCTGAAGCGAAAATCGTAATATCGCATCGGACGCGATGGGCGCGCTGGGGCGGGGGTGCGGGGGCGGGGGTTGGGAAATGAATTGAATTTTATTTCGGCACCACGCTCCGCGTAATCCTGGTAGTGCGGCGGTGGCGGTAGCGGCGGCAGTGGGCGACGGATGGCGGTTCGCACCGCCAGATACGCGCGGGCGACTGATCCGGCTCGTATTTTACACAAATCACGGCGGCGCCCCTCCACTCCCGCCCGCCTGCTTCCACGCCCCTCCCCCTCGCCCTCGCCCTTCCCGGCTCGTGCCCCTGCTTCCACGCCCCTCCCCTCGCCCTTCCCGGCTCGTGCCCCTGCTTCCACGCCCCTCCCCCTCGCCGTTCCCGGCTCGTGCCCCTGCTTCCACGCCCCTCCCCCTCGCAATTCCCGGTTCGTGCCCCTGCTTCCACGTCCCTCCCCCTCGCCCTTCCCGGCTCGTGCCCCTGCTTCCACGCCCCTCCCCCTCGCCCTTCCCGGCTCATGCCCGCTACCCACGCCCCTCCCCCTCACCTCATTCCCCTCTCCGCCCATCTAATCACCACCTCTCCTCCGCACGCCCTCTCCATCCGCCGTCTCCTCCCCGCCCCTTTTCCCTCCCTCCCTCCCTCTCGACGGGCTCCCGCTCACGAGCTCTCTTCCGAGAGCGGCAGGTATCCCCCGGCACCCGTCGAACAATAAATAATTGGTGGATCTGATAAGCCTCCGGAATCATGACGGACGCGCGCCGGCGACCGCGAGCGTTCGCGGGCGGGCGGGCGGGCGGGCGGGCGCTGGTGGAGGCGACGCGTGGGAGTAAGTAGTGCGTGCACCGGAATGGTGCAAATTTTCGGTGACTCTCCACGGTGCGTGATGGGGACGCGAACATCCTGTTTGCTTCGCGGCGATCTGTTTAGCGGATGTGTCCTCTGGAATCGTGATGGACGCGTTTAGGAACCTCCAGATGAAGGGCGCGAGCGGGATGTGCCGGTGCGAGTAAGTAGTGCGTGTGCCGGAATGCTGTAAATTTCCTGTAATGCTCAACGGTACATAATTGTTAATCGAAACTCCGTTTGCTCCGCTGCAAGTAATATGGGATGTGGTTTCGGGGATCTTGTTGGACACCTACCGGCATTTGGGGTTGATGGGCCCGCGCTGAAGTTATCTAATTCAAGTAAGAAGCACAAATAGCAGAATTGTGCAAACTTTTGATTCTGCTTTACCCAATAAGGTTGTTCGGCAAATATTTTTTGCATTTAATTCATTCGCCGAGAGATGATGAACGCTCATGCGAGTAACACTGTCAGGTCCCTTAAAGATATGGGAAACTTTGGAACGCTCGATACCTAATATTAGTTATGCGAGTACCCGACATTTATATATTAAACTATTTATTGTGTATTAATAGCATTCTGAAATAATAATGGATGGGCACCTGGGAATACGAGTTCTTTGGCTAGTTCGTTCTCGTACTCAGTATTTACTATGACGTTCGTCCCAGAACATTGCAGCTTTCCTCTTCCTCCTTTACAGAGTTTCTCTTAATCTTCAACGTCTATTTTGGCGTTGGTTTTGGCATTCGACATTGGAAAGCTTTCTGTAAAGTTGGAGAGCCCCTAAAATTGATAAAACATGTGTGAATTAGTGTGCAGGATAAGAATGATAGTAGATCATAGCAAGTAATCGAGGGAATTATGACTAGACTTAAATGCAACTTGCACCTAGCTCGTTATTACATATTCATGACAGAGCTGCACGCCGATATGTGTTATTTCAGGAAGATTATGAAACGCTATTTTCCCCTTCTGCTTCAACAAACACTGTCATGGACATGTCGCTTTGAAATATTCTCGATACTCATTCCATACATCTCTTGTTAGCTATGCATTGGTATTATAGGCATTGAAAATATAATAATTATAATATATAATAAGTTATTTTTATAATATATTGAAATATTTAACAATATAAATAAGAATTAATAAAATAATCGTTTGCTGCTTTATTTTCTGGAACGAATCACTACATAATTCCTCTCGATGTCATATTTCTCTATTTTATCGTGAATGTCATCACACAATTTATTAATAATGTAGCAACGTAGAAGCAATGCAACAATATTACTTGATTTTGCAAACGAGTTTGCTTGGAGACGGAGTGGCTAGTAGCCTACATTAATAATGTACCTCGCAAATACAGGAAGTTTTGCTGCAAACACTTTAACGCAAATTCCACCTTAAATTCACAGCATCCTGTCCCGTTTTTTCCTGTCTTGTTTGAAGGACCCTCCTGGGCGTGGGGTGGAGCTATTCCAACCCAATTTGCACGTCTCCACCTCGCACACGTGCGCGCACCGTGCTTGTTCACGTGATCCCCTCAGCAACGGTTCCCCCGCAGCTGAACGCAGCGACGCCCCGGCGACCGGATCTGCCGATGGGGCCCGGTTGCGAGTTACGAGTAGCGATAGTTAGTACGTGCTCCTGTTGCCGCAGATTTTTTTCAAAGGATTTCAACTGCCGCTGCAATTTTGATCGAATTACGCGCATGAGTAAGCGCCGCTGTCCGCGATTTTTTTTCTGTCACAACCCCCTCTCATTCGGATGTGTGTAAACCGAGTAAGGGCTCTTAACCGGTAATTTCCACAAGGGTGCGCGCGCGGGTAAGTATGGGGAGATGCGAAATCATGGCATCCGGTTTAATGATTTCTACGAAAACATGAATCATGTGCATTTGTAGATGGGAGTGTCTATCGATCTTTCCACGCGTACGATCATTTGTTTTCGTTGTACGTAATTACGACAGCTCATTTTCTATTAACCGAACAGTCGAAATTGCGAAAATATTTTAAGCGATTGCCGCGATCTCTATCATCAGAGACCGGCAATCGTTTCCCCGTTACCCACGGCAGTAAATCAGGCAATCTAATTTACTGATACACCCAAATAATAGAAGGACGCTTAGAAATATTTTATAGGGAGGATGACCTCACGAAAAGGGGTGCGAGAGCGTGATAAAAGAAAACCAAACATCAACTTTTATCCCTAGCGAATCTACGTTATTTAAAGCACGATTGACGACAATGGCCGCATGAATAATTCGGGCGGGGCGCGGGCGCGCGCGGGGGGTGGGCGGGGAAGGGCTTTCTGAGGGCGCGGACTGGGCGGAGGGGCGAAGTGGCGAGGAGCGCCGCGAGGCTTACGTGTCCGCCCCTAAGCGGCTGGCGCGCGCGGGAGCGCCGGGGCCCAGGGGCTCGGGGGCGTGAAGAATGCAATATTTACCTCGGGGGCGACTGTGGCCCCGGGGGCGGGGCGCGGGCGGACGAGGCACTCTTTGCGCGGCGCTTGTCGCTTGCAGCCTCTTCTATCCCCACCTCCACCCCCACCCCCTTGCGACTGTTGCGGATAAATTATCGGCGCCGACGTCGCCGGGGCGGCGCGTCGCTCGCGTGTACCAGGGTCCGATCATTCTGTAGCGTTGAGTTTAAAAAATGGTGAGTGGGATTCTCAAACGAGATAAAAGTCAAACTACTTTTACAATAATATTGCATTCTGGAACAATAATCTCTGAAAATATTGAATTAAAACTTATTTTCCCAATACATAAACACAAGCATTTTGACGCATAATTCGACAACTTCCCGACGCTCCTTTCTAACACAATCATTACAGAGATCACTCTTCTGGGACGGTGTCTCGGGAACTCACTACATTTCGCTCACACACTTGCCACTTCCTGTTCCTGCTGCTGATGAGACTGAATCTCTTTAATATTAGGTATCATCAGCACAGAGGCCTCTCGATAGCACCTTGTGGTACACCTCCTCGCCTCACCCTCGCCACCTCCGCCGCGTCTGTGGCAACCGCTCTGCGTTGCACTGCGCGGCTGAGTCTCCGCGGCATATTTCAGCGCTGTCGGCGCGCGCACGCAGATAAGCAGCCGCTAATCTCGGGCGCGGTGGCTCGCCGGCCAGCGCGCGTAATGAACGTAATAAATCCGGGGGCGCGGGGCATTGCGGGAGGGAGGGAAGGCAGTGGACCCCTCTGCCCACAGCCCCTTCGCGGATCTCTTCCCTCGTCACCCTCGTTCTGCACCTCGCTACCCTCTGGTTGCTCGTGTCGCCACCGTCGCGTCGCCCGGGGTGGCCGCCCCGTGGTCGCCTCGGTGTTGGCTGCACTGGTCGATCCAGTGGTGTGCGTGTGGTGCAAACGGACGCGCAGGACAAAGATGGGCGTTGCAGCTGCGAACTCTCTGTGGCAGTAGGTACTGACTCGGATCGACGGTTACAACATTTGATTTTTTTATTTCCATTTATTTTTTCCTCTTTTACCTTCAGTGCTGCCTTCCTGCCGTCATCCAGCACTATTAAACGACCCTATCTTGAGAAAAGCTTTAAGTTGATAAATGTTGGCTTAAAATTAAATAATTGATCGAATTCCATTTCGCAATGAGTCGTCTAATTTTATCGATTTATTTATTGCACAATATCCAGTACTCACTGTTTCCACTTTTTAAATGAATTAAATAAAATGTAAACCTGTCATATTTTACGTTGAATTTTCGTATTGTTACACAAATCACTATCATCTGCACGAACATATTTTGCATCTTTGCATTTTTATCTCTAAATGAACGCTCTCGAACGGTAATCACATATGTAGCCATTGTCACCTCAGTCTTTCTGCTGCTGTCTGAGTTAATGCCATCACTACCATCTCTATTGCGTCAGCTAAACAAAACATTAATCTTCATATTCCGTATTGGTATTGGTACTTCACGGTGGTTGATATCGTCTTGAACTTCGATATCGTCTTTACTAGCCTCCCACTTTTAATTCCATTGCTCTATTCATAGCCATTTCCGTCTCCGTTGCCAGAACAGCAATTCTCACCGCCTTCTCCATCGCTGGCTGCGCGCCTGTCTCTCGCGCCCACCCCCCGGATCACCGCCCCCTTGAGCCGCGAACACGGGCGTCGGTCGCGGGGGTCGCGAATCCCTCTCCGAGACACGCGCAGCCCCCTCCCGACGCGTGTTATTTCAGAAGGGGTGCCCCCGGATTATATTCCGGTATTCTGGATCTCCACGGCGCTGGCTTTCCTCCTCTCCTTGGGGGAAGCGCGCACACAATATGGAACTATTGTCAAGGGAATAATAGGGAAAGATAGGTAATCTGGAAAAGTTCATCAAGCGGAAATTTAATAATACATAATCGCATTCTCCGAGCTTTCCATTTCTCGTTTTCATTTGCAGATATTTTTTGTTGAATTCATATCCGTCTTTCCAATACTGCCACATTTATTATTTAAGGTAATGGCACCATTCAAACAGATAAACTAGAAATGTGTTTGCCATTTTGCGAAAAAAAATGTTTATATCGCGTAGCTGAGAGTTGGAATATTTGGACAGCCTCGGCACCAGTTATTCCGATCTCTCTCTGTTGGTACAACTGTTGTGCTAACACATAAATTGCGAATAGCCCACGCTGGTCGGCGATCCTGATGCATGACTCGGGGTGCGTTATGTTGAATCTAAGCGGACAGGAAGGGACACCCAGCCGTATTGGACGTTTCAGCTAATTTTCGTTTCAGCGACCTGACGTGTGTGTGTTCATGCCGAGTCGCCTGCACAACAGGAGCTCCGAACAAATTGTTTACTGCAGCATTGTTATCTTTAACAAATGGCTATCCCTCTCTCTCAACACGCCTAATGGGTATTGGCATAAGCCTTTGAAAGCACTTATTTGAGTGGACGAAAATGATGCCGTTTAAATGGGAAGTACACTGAAAATGCTATTTTCGGTAGTCGTTCGCATGTGATGTTTCCGTGCGAATGCACGGTCTGGGGTGTGTTCATTATCATCACTCGTGAATTGTATTGTAATACAATGCTCAGTATAATGTATATCGCTCACAACTTTCCTGCAAATTATACTTGAGTCCGTTAATTGATGTATAAATATTCAAAATGTGAAATGCGAAACGAGGTCTGGATAATTCTGCAGCATCATGCATTGTAACACACTAACGAAGTAGTCAAGAGCTATTACTTAAAAAAATGAAAGATAATGATTTTTGAAATTGAAACATTTCAAAGTTAGTCTTGTGTTGGTAAATGTATTTCAAGCCCCAAATACACCAAATAAAACATTCATCAATTATTTAGGAGCAACACGCATAAAATAGATATTTTTTCTTTCAAGGTTTGTGTTTTTTTCCCCTCTTCAAAACAGAGTACCTATTACAAGAAAGAATCGACATGCTCTAGCTGAACTTGTAATAGATGGAAGGGAATGCAAATGCCAGGTAATTAGTACATTTGAGAACTGTTTTGGTCAAAAGATCGCCACGATATAAGCATTTCGAGATACGAAATACTTCTTATATTTCAGAAGAGATGACGTACAATTGAAAACATTTGAGTGGAGTCCTTTCTGTAATCCAAACTGCTGGATACGGCGCCGGTTCCTGTTCCTCCGGAATGAAGACAATCACTTCACTAGTAAGCTGTGAATTGAATACTCAAAACCCCGTTACTGGACCTGTCCAACGCAGGTACGCTCCTTGCCCGCAGCGTCGGACTGCGTGCGGCACGGGCGATTAACGCTCGCACCTGCGCACCCGTGCGCGCACGCAGGTCGGCGGAGGGGCCCCTAACAACCCGCAACCGGCAAAGCTGCGGTTTCGCAGCGTTTAATTCGCCGGTTCCGCCTCCGCCATCACCACCCCACCCCCATCCCCACCCCTACTCCAACTGCCGCCGCCGCCGCCGCCGCCGCCGCCGCCGCCGCCGCCGCCGCCGCCGCCACCGCCACCGCCATAGCCGCCGCGGCCGCCGCCACCGCCTTCGCCACCGCCCCTATTAGCGCGTGCTACAGATGAAATAACACGCAGTTATTGGCGTCCGGCGCGACCGGGACGACCGCTTCGCCGGCCGGCCGGCACCGGCTCGCGGCCGCCCACACCCGTTCAAGATGAGAGATATTGAAACAATGGGTCAAGATAATGCATGCTGATGTATGGCGGTGTATAGGCTGCGCTATCTTACAATGGCTGCGTAATGCAGGCTCCGTTATGCGGCGCGCCGGAGAGCGCCCCTCGGACACGGCGTCCACTGAAAGGGACGAACAAAGACACTAAGGGCCCCCCGTGTTATCGGGGCCAGAGGGGGGGGGACACGCGGTGTCCGGCCGCCCTAATATATTGCCCTATCCCTCACCCCTTTCCTATAGCCAGCGAGATTAGATTTCGTTCGGGAAAAATGTCAAATTAACAAGGCCTAACTGGAAATTACGATATTGCAGGCAGATTATCGGCCGGGGCCCGGCCACGCCCCCCTTCGCCGGCCGGCGGCGGCTCGGCGGTCGGGCGACTGGGCGCGGGCGGCGCTCCCGCCGGGGCGCTCGCCCGCTGTGGGCGCGGGGGCGTAGCGGGAAGCCCGCCTCGGCCAGCGGTGCAAATGGGACGCAATAAAAATCCTATTGGAGCGAGTGGAGCCTCTGGGATCTCCCAGCGCCCACCCACCGCTGAATGCGGTTAGTTTCCCCTGCCACTTACGCTCGAAATTGTAAACTCGAACGTCCGGGAGGAGTCGGGTACTAGGCAATGTTCATGATGGGAGATACGGCTTTTCTGTGCTCTGATGGGTGCTGAAGTGTTGTTGAAATGTTGAGAGTAGGTAAGAGAAGTTATTATCGAACACCACTTCGAAAATAATTTGTTTGAAATTCCAGATCGTTCGTCGAAGTTTTCGACATAGGATCGTCGGTTATCCCAAGTATTATTAACGATTTCTGGACGACCGTTTTTTATATACGGACGGTTGCTGGTCTACTCCGTGGTGACTGAACAGGACTTCTGAATTCTCTTAGATATTTCTCTTATTCAATTTACTCAAATACCCCAGACCTCTTCACTTAAAATTTCCAGTTTTCCCAACTTATTATCGCTTGCACATTTCTTGTGCTGGGTCTCTCTGACAGTTGAATATTGAAATTCTTTAATGCGCCATTCCTTTTGGAAAACCCTGCACTATTCTATAACAGAAACATTTTGGTGGTCACACTCTCCTTCTGAACTGCTCTTCCGATAGTCGTTAAATCTAAATAGTGCCGTAATTTCTGTTGTGTAGAAAGGTCGTCTCCATCTTCTCTGACCCCCAACACTCTGTTTTATTTCACCACCATCATCCCATAACCAGTCATCAACTCCATCACAATGTCACTAAAACAACTACTCTCACCATCATCATTTCTTCGAATACAATCACCAACGTCGAGACTGTATTAACTCAGTACAACTTTCCAGTTCATCTCCTTGTCCTCTACCAACAATTTCCCTTTGCCTTAACTATGTCCATTACTCACCTCAGCTGCATTCGTTTCATTCCTTTTGCCCTTGGGCCGCCACCGCCATCTCCTCAAACCGCCCTGCTCCACTTCCATCGACGCCGCCCGGAGGTCACCGGGCGATCGAACCTTCCCGGTCGGGCTCGCCGGATTGAAAAAAATTCATTTTATGCCTGGCGAGTCCTAATGGAATATTTATTTCTGCTCGCCCAATGCCCCGTTGCACTGGTTCGCTTTAGGGAATACGCTCCGTTTTTTTTTCGCCGCGTCGGTATCCGAGGGCGTTGCAGCAACAGCAGCAGTAGTAGCAGCAGCAGGATATTTCGGGGCGTGCGCGTGTTTTGTCGATCACCCCAGGGATACAGTGCTTGCGCCCCCACTCGTCCTTCACTTCCTGTTTTTGCTCGGGCACCACCGCCCTACCACGAGGGCACATGCCGACGCGCTTATTAAACGTGTCGGATTCAGTTACGTTTCATGCCTCTGTATGCTGTAGTACCTCCTCTTGAAAGCGACTCGCCGGTGCTGACGATACGAATGGTGATGGTGACGACGGGGACGATGGGAACGGCAGCGACGACGATGTCGGAGACGGGGAAGGGCTCGGGGACGGGGACGGAGGCGGGGACGGAGGCGGGGACGGAGGCGGGGACGGAGGCGGGGACGGAGGCGGGGACGGAGGCGGGGACGGAGGCGGGGACGGAGGCGGGGACGGAGGCGGGGACGGAGGCGGGGACGGAGGCGGGGACGGAGGCGGGGACGGAGGCGGGGAGGCGGGGAGGCGGGGACGGAGGCGGGGACGGAGGCGGGGACGGAGACGGGGGCGGGGACAAGGGACGGGGACGAAGACGAAGAAGACGGAGACGGAGGAGGGAGGTAACGGGGACAGGGACGGGCCGTGGCGACTACTGGGCGGTGTCTATTTCAGCGGTGTCGCGAGCGGCGGAGATGGTGGCGCTCCAGGGACGGGCGTTGGCGAGGGCGAAGGGGGCGGTAACGGCGTCGGTGGCGACGTGGGCGGCGCCAGCGTGCGCGCCAGTGCCGCCGCCGGTCGTTACAGTGAAAGTCTGACAACTCACGTTGGCAGTGTTAACGTTTGAATTAGGGGTCGTAATGAAATACTGGTCCGTTATTCCTCATTGTGTGTGTCACTGGGAGCGCTTGCTGGAACTAGACTGCTGCATTCACTTTCTAGTCTTGCAACGTGATATTTGTATCAAGGCTTTTATCATCAATCACTCGTGCCACGTTTCTTTCCGGGGGGCACAGAACCCCTGTCTATCTGTATATTAATACAAATGGCAATTTCAAAAAATATCAATGGGGTGTCACGTTGATGAGATTTTACATTTGTATCCTGTAGAAAAAGACTAATTTTTCAATGAGGCAAAGAAATAATTTATTGTTTTTTTTCAAAATATTTAAATTACGTTGTACATCAAAATATTATTCTAAAGAATTACTTGCAAGTATACCAGTACCTTTTGGAACATGCATGACTCAGCTCTCTGAAAAATTGAGATAATTAATTTTGCATATGAGATCAGTGTGTTTTACATGTATTTTTTACGTTCATTATAATATCTTGTAACTAAATTTATACCACCAACTCAACATCTAATAACGTCTTATATCATTTCGTTGATTTGGTATGTACTTCTAATTATATGGTCGCTCGTAGAGCGAAGAACTGTTTTTCGAAAACTTCCTAACCAGGAATTTTGGCACATTACCAACATTGAGCTACCTCAGGTGCAAGGCACTTGCGCTGTAATGTCTGCGTCGTGCTTTATCATCGCCGTCCGAATGGACAATTTCTATTTCTACTGGAGAGTTTCTCCCGACGCCGTCTGTGTAAAAAAGCGACTTGGCTTTGACGACAAATACCGCCGTCGCCGCCTCGCAGCGGTGTCCGCGCACGGGCGAAAACCTTGGTCGCTTGCGAAGGTTTCTTTTTACTCTATTCTTCAACTTAGTGGGTGTAAGTAAAAGACGTCATAAAAGAGAAAGATAATAATAGGCATTCACGGCAACAAAAAATGGACAATTTGCGTTGCTGGATGGGTGGATTTCATAATACATAGGCTAGTGTTTCTGCGCGGGTTAGATCATTTATTATTGTGAAGTAAATTTGTACAGTAATGAAGGGATAAAATGGTCCATTATCCTTGTGCCCTGCAAATCCAAGAGACCGTTAGACGTGATGATCGACGTTAATCTCTTTATTAGCAATTTCCTACCAACAGCGAGAGGTTTGTAAGAGGAGTGAACTTGATAGTTGTGATAATGTTGACGTTGATTCCGCAGTGTTGAAAAGGAAGGCTAAACTGTATTCAAGGATCAGGGACAAAAGTGCAACAGGAACAGACGTAATAAGTACTTAAGACAGGAATCAGATGCACAGAAAGTTAATAAGGGGAAACTTGGCGAGGGTGACAAAACTATTTCAGAGAACACCTAGGGATGGGGAGGTTGACGAGGTCCAAAAAAACCGCACGAAAAAGTCGTAAACGAGATGACTTCTTGCAGAAGACTGGATCTTCACGAGATCGTTACGAAACGTAAAATCTACTCTGATGTGAGAGAGATGATGCGCCTTGGCAGGGTGAGAAAAGTATGGATGATTTCGAAATGATTTCAGCAGCGGAAAGAGATTTAATAGACGTAGAACTCCGAAGGTCTTGTTTAACGGGAGAAGGAAGGGAGCAAGTGCATACGGAGGTGGAATAGTGAGAGAAGTAAACGGGGCGTGGCGGAAACAAGAGGTTAATAGGAAAATGCCAGTGAAGACTGGCATACGTCAAAAATAAAGGAAGAGAAACCGTAATCCATAATCTTCGGTGCGTGCTGTGAACTCTTTCGGAATTAGAGATAATTGGAGTTTAATTTCAGATTTAGTAACAGTTTGGGAAGTAATTCACAGCTTCAACAGCTGTGACGTTCTAGCAAGGGCAGGAGAGACCTCTAGATCGCGTGAGTGACATTGACGACAGTTGGCTGGTTGACGATGGTTGGCAACCGAGACTGGTTGATCCCTACCGCTGTTTTCACCGTCAACACCATCTTACCCACATAACAAACCTCCACCTCCACCATCAACTTGCCTCCCCTCGCTTCCGATATCAAAGCAAATGATATCGCCTCCATCAGCTCCGCCATTGCCACTAGAGCAACCGTCACCATTTCCGCTACGAATGCCACCGCCACAACAACCAACACCAATAGTGCCATCACAACCACGATCACTACCACCATCACAACCACCATCACCATATCAACCATCTCAATCACAATCATCAAAACCACAATAACAATCACCACCACCACCCACCACCACCACCACCACCACCATCATGGTACCAAACATCACCTTAACCATTTTCATTTTCCAAAACCTCAACTTAACTGCCTCTGCCAGTACTTTCCCCCGTGCTGTTGCTGCCCTCTCTACCTATTCGCCTGCTGGTTGGTCTCTGGCCTGCGCTGTCCTTGAGCCGCGTCGCCGCAAAAGGAAAACAACCGCCGAATTCAGCCTCACTCGTGCAGTGAAAGATGGTTTTTCCTGTCAGCACCCGAATGATATACGACAGCTCTATTCTCTACCACGGAGTAATAATTTCGGTATAATGTAGCTCTCGTTGCCGGAATGAATTCCGACCATCGGCGGAGCAACAGCAGGGAGGCGCGCCGAGAGTCGGGCGGGGGCCGGAGGGGAGTTGCGTCAGTGGAGTTGATGCCGCAGGGGGGGGGGATGAGATGAGTGGAACGATGCCAAAAGTGAATGTGAATGCGTGAAATTGCCAGCAATTGCGAAGGTGTGGCAGAGAGCACGCAACAGCTACGAAACGCGGTTACCAGTTGTTCCTAGTATGGAGCGCGGTGATGAGAGAGAAACGAAGAAGAGGTCGATGACTATTTTGATGGAGGTAATATTATTCAGTCTTCATATTAGATATTTACGTTTAGGAGTATCGTCAAAATCACTGTACAAGACTTATAAACAAATATACAATGAATGAGTACACGCGTATATAATGAATATATAAATAATCGTAGTAAAATGTGATTGAATGATTCAATTAATATGCCTCATCTGTTTGTTGTAAATACATCTTAAACGATAATCGCCATTGATAATGTCACAGATTGTCAGTGATGAATTTAGGAAGAAGGTTGTGGTTTCAATTGTATAGAATTTACTTTAAATGTCATACGTGTCTCAATTGGAATCCAAAAGAGGAGAGAACTATCGAGCGGAAATGTTTATACTTCGCAAGGATCTGCGGTGGAGAACGAAGCAAAGCGTCTTATGGATATTCGTTGGAGAGTCAATCTTCCTGGCCGACACATGTACGTGCATATAACTTGTCTCCATAGCTTTGGGCTAAATAAATTTGTATTCCAGAAATCACAAGAAGCTGATTGTGCTCTAAATACAGATTTAGATCGTATGACGAAACAAGAATATATTCAGTGAATGTCTGCTTAATTAACTTCATACCTGATACACAACGTTTTCGGTGCAGTGCGTTACCCCTTATCAAGGGCTACCTTAAGAATATTTTACGAAGAAATATTTAAACGCACCGTCATAATACTTAATATTGGGATATTTGTGCCTTGAATAATTAAGAAATATTTCATTAGTAGTTAATTTTTTTAATTTTTATTAGTAGTTCATACAAAGTAGCGCGTATCACGAATTTCCTTATTCTAGCACTTGTTACCAGGGCTTTCTTAATTCCACTTTAATGAAAAAAAACTTACGAAAATATTTACAACAAATAATCATTTTAGAGATTATTAGAAGTCTTTGAGAGCCGACTGCACACATGGGCCGCGGAATGAGCACCACCTAGAGCGGTCATCAGTGTCGGTAAGCGAGCACGGCAGGTATCACCGAGACAACGTGCTGGGTATTATTGACGTCGCTCGTGAGCCAACCGGAGACCGGCGGCACAGCGGGCGGGGCAGTGTTGAGTGCGGGATGCGGCTCGGCACGGCGCGGCGCCGCGCGCAGGGCGGGCGCGGCAGTGTTGACGTCGGGACTCGAACCGGCGTTGAGTAACGAGGCAGGCGTGCCAACCGCGGGGCCGGCCGGCGCTGCCAACACGCAGCGGCAGCCGTAACTCCCGCCCGCTGCGTGACCAGCCGCGGCCTAATTACAGATCCGCGCAGAGATTTAGTGCGGCCGTGCACTGCCCGGTGCGAGCGCGCGTCTGCCCGCCGCGCTCGTTCGCTCCCCGCGTCGGACCGCTCCAGCCCCGCCCCCCCGCCCCCGCCCTGCCCCCGCCCCGCCCCGCCCCCGCCCCCGCCACGCCCCCGCCCCTACCCCTACCCCTGCTCAAACTCCTCGTCCTCGCCCTCGCCACCGCCCAGACCCCCCGCACCGTTCTCGTCCCATCCTCCGCCCCCACCCCGGTCTCTGCCACTGCCCCTGCCCCTGCTCCTGCCCCTTCCCCTGCCCTTGCTTCTGCCCCTTCCCCGGCCCCTGCCCCTGCCGCCAGCGCCACTGCCACCGCCACCGTCATCGCCCTCGCTCCCGGCCCGTTCGGCCAGTTCCGTCACCGCTCCCGCACGTGCTCCCCAGCCCTCCCACCGCTCCCGCACATGCCGCACACACCCGCCACACCCCCTTTCTGGGCCCATCCCATCCCTGCCCCTGCTCCCGCATGCACCCTGGACAGCCTGCCCCGCCTAAGCCTATGACTATGACTCCTGGACAGCCTGCCCCGCCCCCGCCTTGCACGTCCGTGCCGTCCACCGGTCCTTCCCATCGTATCCCTGACTCGTCCCGCTTCTTTCCTCTCCGATCTCCCGTTCTGCTCTATCCCTCCGCAGTTCTCTCCGCCGCGCCCAGCTCTACCCTGCCCCACTCCCCTTCATCACACCCTTCACTTCCCCGCCCCGCTTTACCTCGTGCAGCGCTATGCAGATGGGCTGTAATTATGGGTGCACTTGTCGGCGAGGAGGAACGAAGCGTTCGTAGATCTCTCTGTCTTGGTCCGGTCCCGCCTCCACGAACGAACTCCTCCAGATCCTCCGTTCACCCATGGTTGCCATGTCTTTTTCCTTTCCTCTGTCTTCCAAATATTGGATCAGGAAGGGCCAGGTTTTTCCTTCTCAAAAGGAAATAGTAGATAAAACGCATCACTAGTTAGATCTGTCAGTCTGAAAAGTCTCCATCTCTCGAATTTTATTGAGACAAATAAATTTCTTTCAGGAGCGCTACTTCCTTTAACCCATGTGCGAATTTGATATCCTTGCTGAGTTCGTGAATAACAACGAAGTAGCCATTGTGTTAGTTGATTTAATACGTATTCTTTGCATTTCCGTTTTCTTTAAATGTCCTTGTGGCCCATTATTCAGGATTTCTACGCAAAATTTGGAATTATGATTATCAATCTCTGAATACTCTAGAAAGGATTCATTCCAACCTCTGCTTATTTCCGAAGGGAAGATCGCCATTTCAGTAACAGAGAAGAGTGATTGCACAAAATAATGGCAGAGTTGCGGACTGTGTAAAATTCTTCATCCGTAAGTGTTTCCAGCAGTTGAAGGAATGGTAGTGTCAAAAGGTAGCGGTTTGTAGTATTTTTTCAAGAAATTAGGTTGTAACCACGGGAACATTTTGTTCCCGTCAAAATATCACATTTTAGACGAGCATCGTACGTAAATAGATCATTTAATTTAAAAAATTCTTAAACGTATTTAGTATTTATTATTTGAAAGGCATTTATTTATTATTTATTTGGTAGTTATTTCACGAATTTGCAAGAAAATTTTCGTTACTTTATCCTGGAAAATGTTGAATAATTCGAACGTTAAAATAAAATATATTCTTACTAGCATTTTGTACACATTGGCTACGTATTGGCGACCATAACGTGAAGACTTCTCTTCGCAATGCCATGTCATGCCTGCTGCTCGCGAACAGTTCGCATCCCGTCGCCAGCACTAGCATCGACGCCCGCTCCTCGGCTCGCGCTCATTTCTCCCAGTGTACCTCGCGGAACAGGACCCGTCATCCAACTCGCACGAATCTTTCGCGTGGGTTTCGTGACTCGAGTCCAGTTCCAACAGCCCCATTTTTCTGTGCATATAACCGATGGGTCGTGCTGTGCATTAGATTTTTATTGGGTTTGATTTCCAAATTGATTAACGGTCGCGTGAGTGCTATTTCGTGTTGTCTGGCTGTAGAAACAAGCCTGACAGGCGTTATAATTCCAAGCGGGTTTGTTTTTTCTTTGTATTTTATCGGACTTGATCACCTTTCTTTGTCCATTAGTTACCCGTTACAATTCACAATTAATAGGAGCAGAGAGTGAATACATTGTTGCAGGGTTGTTTCATCTTAAACGCTAAAAGGAGCATCTACATGAAGACCCATCACAATGATGTCGCATTTTCAAAATAAGGTTGTGTTTATAATCCTTAGGCGATATAATACGTACGAAAGTAATTTGAAATTGCTGAATTTCTTAGAGATTGGAGAATACTCAAAGGGAAACCACGTACGTATCTGAACTACGGACAAAATATTGTCCGTAGTTATATATATATCGGTACATATCTGAACCACGCACAAAGGAAAACCACGTACATATATTGTCTCAATACTCAAAATTTTACAATGCATTTTATCCAAGACGTCAAACACGCTGGCAGTGAGCCAGTTTTGAAATAATATGTATTTTCCGTGTGGACAATTTGTAATAAAAAAAGCAATGCACAAACCGTGTAAGGAATAATTTTCAGCTAATTTTCCTTTCAAAATAGGAATAAGGTATTATTAAAGTAATGGTTCAAAAAGGAAAAAAGGAAATTGTCTAGATTTAGAAATGCAGTTTTATTCAGAGTTAGATTAAAATAACTTTCAACATTAAGTAAACAATTGAATTCATGTGGAAAAGACTCTCGTTTATGCGAGAACCAATTAACCTAGTCTCCGGTATAACTAACACAGTCATAAGAAAAAACATCGAAAAGAACCATTGAAAAGCGGAACGCAGGAATTTATAAATTAGTTGCTGCAGTACCAAGCGGCGTGTGCGCTGGCCGATGCCCTAATCCCATGATTTTCTAGATTCCGTAATCATCGTATTCACTCGTAAAACGTTGTTTGTGTTCGTTCTTGCTACTTAATTTTAGATACACGTATGTAGATATGTGTACTTTTGGGGCAGAAGTGAACGTGTTTGTATTTTGATTTTTGAAATTAACTTTCAGACTTTCTTCGAGTGCGAGGTACTCTCAGTCCCAGTTGGATAATGTCCAGTCTACTGTTCGTCATATACGTGAATATTTGCACTTGTAAGAAGAAAATTTGACAGTTAATTGACTTTTTAATAACAGCACACACCGCAGTCTAATTGTTCACTTGTTCGTCTGATGCTCAATTTTTTCTAAATTACACACATTTTAATGAGGCTGATTCACTAGTTTTTCAACATCATCTTCCAAAACTTTTCAAAATTCGTTCTCGTTCGGCGTCATATGACATTTGTTAAAAATCCTTGCAAAACTGAAAACTATTCGAAATTTCTAAAGGTAATAAAAGTAAGTTTATGAATTGATAATGACATTTGAGAAATTTTAACAGTAGGAAACCCCTGAACATTATTAAACAACTAACACTAATAGTATAATAATATGCGTAGGGTCTTGATTACAATTGCAACAATGTTTACCATTACAAAAATTAATGTGAATTGCGGAAGGCAGTCTACCAACGATATAAGGATTGAACCAGTTCCAGAGTTCTGTAATATTGATAAAATATTCGTAGGGATTCATTATTTTTTTAGTATTGTAACTTTTATTAACTTCGCAATAAGATATTTAGCTGCAGTCATTGTTCACATAATCACAATAAAGTATAGATGCTTGTCGTTATTTTCCACGCCTTCCCCTGTGAAATTAATGGGATACTGAATTTCCCTGTTATATTGTTGCTCTGTCGATAGCAGTAACCTACGGTTCTCCATATTCTGAGGCAATTAACCTTCAACCTCATCGAGCTTTAATTAAAAAGCCAGCTTTCTCATCAGCGAGAACGAAAGTGACGCAGGAATCCCGTCGCACTTCGTTGTCCGCGCGGTCACGCAATCGCATCCCCTTCCTCATTGAATGCAGCCGCGCCGGTGCTCCGGTGCAACATAACGACCGTAGCGTTTAATCGGTAGCGGAGGCAATCTCTTAAATAGCCGGATTTCTACGTCGTAAAATCAATTTTTCGCGCCCCCCCTCCCCGGCCGCCACCCTTGTGCACTTTCGCGCCTCAAACGGCCTACGCGCGCGCCGGCGCCTGCATAGCGACGGTGATAACGTGATAACCACCTCTCGTGTATACGAGGTGTAAAATGGCTATTATATCGCGAGGGATTATCGTTACTGGGCGCAAGATCCCGAAGATAACCTCTGCGTTCGCTCCCGTTCGCGATTACATTGCCTTCGTTGGGAGCGATCTGCTCTCCCCTCCTCTCTCATCAGCTCTGTCCCCCCTCCTCACCCCCCCACGCCGGGCCCCACACCTCTTTCCTCCCTCGATTCCCCTCACCAGCACTTCCTCCTTCTTCATCTTCCCATCTCCCTCCTTCGCTCTTCTCTCCCATCCCCTCTCTCACCCATCGTCGCGTCGCCATCGTAGCAGCCACGTGCGCCTCGGTATAGTTTCACTTAACGCCCACCCGAGTAACGTCTGCTTTAGAGTTTCGGTGAAATACGAACGCGCAGCGCGCAATTATTGTCCAATTAACGCGCACCTATAACCCTAGCTGCGCGTCGCGAGGTTACGCCAGATTTCGCGTCGGCGCGAGTTTATCGTAGTTTTACCGGTCAGGCGGGATTGCCTCGGCCTCATAATCCCCAGATTTAAACGCGACGCAATCAAAGTTAGCTTCGCGGCGGCCGGGCGGCTGAGCTGCGAGGGGCCCCAGCCGGTCCGGAGAGGCCCCGAGGCTTAGCGTCCCCTCCGGTCCAGAAGAGGCATGGGTTCGACCCCTTCCGTAGGCATTACCATACGCTGCTGCTGCTCAACTCGGTCGTAATCCGCGCGGGGTGGGAAGCTCTGGAGTCGTGGGCGGGGGCGGGGTTGGGGGCGGGGGCGGGGCGTCGTGGTGGAGGCGTCCGCGTCGACGGAAGGGAGGGGACGCGCGGGAGGGCGGGGTAATCAAAGTTCCCGCCGCGCCGCAGTTGGCGAGTTAACAAGCTAATGACTTAACGAGCCTGAGTTTAGGTGGCGGTTAATACACGAGGAAGGTAACTCCCGCGACGGTCGCCGGCGGCGCGGCCGCTGCCGTCTCTGGCGGCGACGTCTCCCCCCACCCCACCCCACCCCACCCCTAAGGAGTGTCTAGCCGCTGAGCCGGTCTAACTTTGCGCCCTCCTCGTCTCTGCGTGGAGGTTGGGCGCGGCTTGCTGCTGTCTTGCCGCCTCTTCTACTTCTGTGGTCGCTTTCTTCGTCGCTGCGCGTTTTTATATTCTTCTCCGTTTTCTCTTACCACTCCGCAATATCGTCGCTTCGTCTGAGAACTGGCTGAGCTCATAACATTATTCATTTGGAAAGGAACCAACTGATGCGTCTTATGTGTATCGTAATGTTTATCGTTTGAGTGATGAATTCTGCTGTCAAATGGCGTTGCTTCTTTCTCGCTATGACTTTTCAATACAGTTGATGTCGTATTGTACCCCAAAAATGTCCTCGGATGTTCCGTTACTAAGGACATATTTCGCTTTTCTTATTTGCTGAGGTCCTCCCTCTACTTCGATTTACCTTTTTCCAATACACACCAATATGTCTGCCCACCATTATTTCATCATTCACTACTACATTTTACTTCGTTACATTTCATGTGCAACATCTACCAACTCGTGATACTGCATCTCCCTTTCCCCTTCCGAATTGCTCAATTCACCATCGCCTGTTCCTCGTGTCCTTCTTGCCATTCCCTCTCCAAGTTGGGCTATCCGCTTCCGCTTCTGCTCCTCCCTCTAAGACTTCCTCCCCTCAGTTGAGTCCCCGCCGCCGCGGTCGTCTCCTTGCGGTGCGCCTCCCGCGGCGACGGCGACGGCGACGGCCACGTCCAAACGAAAGGTAATTCAATATTTACATTTTATGTGCAACATCTACTAACTCGTAATACTGCATCTCCCTTTCCCCTTTCGAATTGCTCAATTCACCATCGCCTGTTCCTCGTGTCCTTCTTGCCATTCCCTCCCCGAGTTGGGCTATCCGCTTCCGCTTCCGCTTCTGCTCCTCCCTCTAAGACTTCCTCCCCCCAGTTGAGTCCCCGCCGTCGCGGTCGTCTCCTTGCGGTGCGCCTCCCGCGGCGACGGCGACGGCGACGGCCACGTCCAAACGAAAGGTAATTCAATATTTACATTTTATGTGCAACATCTACTAACTCGTAATACTGCATCTCCCTTTCCCCTTTCGAATTGCTCAATTTACCATCGCCTGTTCCTCGTGTCCTTCTTGCCATTCCCTCTCCGAGTTGGGCTATCCGCTTCCGCTTCTGCTCCTCCCTCTAAGACTTCCTCCCCCCAGTTGAGTCCCCGCCGTCGCGGTCGTCTCCTTGCGGTACGCCTCCCGCGGCGACGGTGACGGCGACGGCGACGGCCACGCCAAACGAAAGGTAATTCAATATTTACATTTTATGTGCAACATCTACTAACTCGTAATACTGCATCTCCCTTTCCCCTTTCGAATTGCTCAATTCACCATCGCCTGTTCCTCGTGTCCTTCTTGCCATTCCCTCTCCGAGTTGGGCTATCCGCTTCCGCTTCTGCTCCTCCCTCTAAGACTTCCTCCCCTCAGTTGAGTCCCCGCCGCCGCGGTCGTCTCCTTGCGGTACGCCTCCCGCGGCGACGGCGACGGCCACGTCCAAACGAAAGGTAATTCAATATGAGCGGCCGCCACCGCCACCGCCGCCGCAGAGGCTCGCCGGTGATGAGTTAGCCGCGTTACGTCCTTTTCATCATGGCCGCTAACCTAATCCCGGCCGCCCTGAGGAGCCGGAGAGTTCGGCCCTTGGCGCGCACGGCCGGGGCAAGGGACGGGCGGCGGTCTTGGGGGAAGCCCCACGAAAATATGAGCATTGTGATGATATGAGCTGTGTTGTGGGAGGTGGAGATTTCGTGATAGAGTCGAGGCTTTTACTCCGAATGCGTTCTTGCGTCCGGATCGTACATCAAAGAAGCCTAGCCTTTCCTTGTGCTGTGGTGTAATTCATTTCTTTGGGGGAAACGCACGGGTGGGGTATGAACGTGATTATATCACATCCCTCTCACCGTCGGCATGAAAGTCTCTTGCATTCGGTTTTACTTTATACTTTGTAGTTAATTTACGTAATGTTGTGCAGGTTTATATTTTACGTTTCGATACGTGCTAACACAGAATTAATTTGCAATATTTGTCTCAAATCTGTCCCTATTTAGTTCCTTTTTTGTCAAAATTTATGGAGATGACGTAATGACGTATGTCATATTTCAAAAGGGCGGCTTGCTTCGTTTTATGGGAAGAGAAGTGTAATGTATCACATTAGTTGCAAATGAATGTTTGAAGCTGTCATCGTATTTCAAAACGAATACTGAAGTGTGAAAATCATACTATTTTCTTATTATTCGTATCAATTAGATATTCTTTAGAACATTTCAGTGTTACTTGAGACAACTTGAACTCAAAATGTGTTCCGCTACAATATAGTCTTACAAGATTAGAATTTCAGTTTATCAAATTTCCTCAGGTTTGCTCCGATTCGTGTCACGAATTCGAGTGATGCAATGAGACAAATCGTGAGTAGTTGGTGAGGAACTAGAGTGCTCTCTTCTCCCGGTAGAACTGCACTGGAGTAGTGCTCCAGGAGAACTACAATTTCATGGCTTTGTTTTAGCAAGCTGTTGACGATCGAATTCCTGTCGGTACGAGAGTCAATATTGCATTCTTTTGACCCGGTTGAAAGTAACCACAGTTACCGTTCTAGAATGTTTTAGCTATACCATGAGCGTAGAAGATGAAAGTGAATTCCAATAAAGTGTTACCTTCACGTAGAATCTGGATATTAAAATTCCTTCTGATATATAAATAGCAATATCATAGTGTTCGTTAACCTTATATAATTTTTATCAGAGAAAATCATTTCTTTTTATTATACCGTGTGTATATACGATTATATGACATAAATATCTTAAGAAGACAGTGTATAAAGCAAATTCCTACTTCAATAAAAAAATTATAGACGGTTTTTATTATTAAGAACATACTGTAGTTAATTGTTACGGCAATAATTGTTCTAGTTCTGTTTTATTTGAAATTGTCGCGAGAAAGACTGTCTTTGCATTGTTGCCTATTTATTTCTTAGAAATGTTGTGAACTATCTTTTCAGGAATTAAACTCTTTATATCATCACGTCTTTGTCTCAAAACATCCTTTCGCACATTATAAAGTATTGAACTAGTGTATTTTGATCTTTAGAGATCTTGATACTCCTATACCATTCAAAAGTAAGTAGATCGCAATAATAATATCTATGAAGAAAATATATAATATGGAATTTTATTGGAAATTCTTAAGAACTTTTAATTAGTATATTAATTTGTTCTATGCATTGTTCAATGAAGATTAAAATATGTACATGCAATGATGTAATTGTTTCTTGCACATATCCAGTTAACACATTTTAAAAATTGGCAGTGGCAGGAGCTTTAGCTTCTCTGTTGCTAGTAAAGAGACGTTTTTGTATCCATAAATACGCAGCAATTTTAAAGTATCTGTAAGTACAGCGTGGAACATATTTTCAATGACAGTCTAATACCGTGACGAGCTAGTAGTGTAATTAATAAAAGCATTAACTATCCGTTTCACTACTTCATCCAATGTTCTCGGTCATAGAGTGATCACCTTCTTGTAACGGAAACGACTGATCACTCTTCATTGCTGGTCTGAAAGCAATTAACTGATCACTAGGGAAAATAAGGGGTGATTTGAATACCCGCCTTACTACAAGAATCACATCTAATTGATGACGATCTGTCTGCAGAAAGCTATTACTTTTAGGATAATGTAATGTTATTTTACGATTGCGAGATGTAAGTGGAGAAGGCTTTTACTAACCGACATTTAAGTGAGTTAATGATACGGTGGAAATTGCAAGGAGTTTTTGCCGCGAGGTCGTCAGTCTGGTTCTTCGACTCTTTTTCTTTCGTCTTTTGTCTCGAAGTGTAACAAATGTTGGAATGTCTCTCAGTTGATCATTACTACTTATACATGCAATAGTAGGTGAATTTATTTTGAAAATTATTTCCATTTCTAGACAATTTTGGATGTGTTAGTAGTTACATTTTTATTCAAATGTCAAATAACATTTAATGAGAGACACTCTGCGGTCTTCACCAATTACCTTTTGTGACCTGCTCTATACGTATCTGTTGTCCCTGTTAATTTGTTGTGTGTTCTCAAATAAACTTTTTAATCATAAAAGTAATGTAGAATCGTTATTAACTATGAATATTTTTGATTCCTATAATGCAATATTATTGAATTTCAAGCATTTCATTTTTATATTTGCCAGTATTGTCGTTTTTTGTCTTGTTTTCTATCATCAAACATGCATTTTTTGTCATTAAAAAGTGTTGAATTTATATGTAGTTAACGTTTACGAATTATGTTAACTTTCTAATAAACTTGGTAAATTCTTCCATTATGTAACATTCTGGTGTACAATACACGAAAATAAATCAAGAAATAAAACAAGTATTAAATATAAATACATTATGAATTTAAATATTATACGTTAGGAGTCACAAAATGTTATTCGCCTGAAATTGTAATTTTGTGTCTTTTAAATATTTATTAGTTCTTTGAATAAAGTACGTTTTGTCTTCATGGCACTTCCTCGATATATTCTAAATTCTCTCGTATAGCAAATAACCAACTACATATGTTATATATTTTTGTTCTTTTTCCGAACTGCAAATAATTTTGAATTGTAATTGAATTGTAATAAAAGCAATGTATCTGATGCGACAGGGACTTGTGTAATTACTTTGTAACGCTGTAATCTTCTTCTTCGTAGAAGTTGCTTCTCAAACGACTAGTTTCATATCAAAATGGGATGAACAGTAGGGTGGCTTGCGCAGGTTTGAATCAAACGCTACTTTCAGAATTGAGTAAAACTATTGTAATTGGGAGTGAACATTTTCTTACTGAAACGATTTTATAATCAGACCATTAAATATATAGCAATTCGCGTTAAACTTTGTTTGCCGGTGCATACCCAACAAATTAACTCGAACTGTTTTCATTTTCCAACGTTAGCAATTAAGAATTATTGCTGTTTTTCAAAATCTTGAAGTTTATATACTTTTCACGTTGATGAAATAAAATTATTTAATTCATTCAAAAAAATGCGCACGTTTCCTGCGTTACCCCAGAAGCCAAGCCGCGAGTTTCTTCTGGCGACGGATTCGCGCTGCGGCATCGGTGGCGGAGGCGCCTGTCCGCGATAGCATCGCCTCGCACTCCGCGATAATTGATCGATACGCGCGGCGAGCCGCCTCGACCCGACCGCCGGACAAGATCAAATGTTAATTGTCTATTATTCCAAGTAATTGATTAATTAATCGGACGCGCTATCTTGACAGCGTGACGTCAGCTCGGCGTCACAGGCGAGCGCTGAGGCGGCGGAGCCCGGGCGGCGCGCGCGGGGCCACGAGGCGACGGGGGCGGAGAGGGAAGCGGAGACCGCCGGAGTCCGGTTTCATGTCCGTTTCCAGCAGCGTAATGACTGAATGCTACGCTGGCGGCTTCTCTCCTTCCGTGACTGGATTACGATAGGGGAGGGGGATGCACGTCGGAGGGGTGGGATTTTGCAAGTTCTCCTCACTTACAGATCCCCGACGAACGGTTAGTTTATACCTATAGAATATTATTTTAATTAAATTTTTTAATTATATTTTAACATGAAATGTATTTCAAAGAATAATTAACGATTTTTAAATTCCGTTTTCTCTGATTCTTGAAGTGTACATGGAACTAAATACAGGAGAGTCGATTCAAGTGAAAAAAAGATTGCATTTTGCAGAGAAACACTTTGTTTCTGCCCAGCAGTTTCTTAACGATTCTCCTTCTTCTGTGAAGTCCAGAACGGTATATCGACTGTTAATCAAAGCCCTGAGGATAATTCTAAGCATTGTCGAAGTGGGAATCTCCTTTTTTCAGATACAAATGAAGAAAAACGAACATTTGTGAATTGGCGCAATTGTGGGTCAAATTTCGACAGATTTACATTGCGCGCGAACCTGTATTCCCTTCCGATTGAAGGCCGTCAGAAGTTTAATCCGCCAGTCGGCTGTCAGAATTTCAGTGCATTTGTTGACAAATGACGCTGACTTTTCGTGACTACAATAGTGCTACGAGTGATGGAAATGCACATAAAGTTCCGTTGATGATCAAGTTATGACGAAATTGCAAAAAAATACAAGAATCTTTTCTATGCTTCTCAAATGGTAAAGGAATTATTTATGCTAATGTTATGACGATCGTGCTGGTGTTTTTTTATTTTTTGCCTGGAATGATTCACCTCAAATTATTTAGTGAAATGAAGTTAACTTACTGCTTATTTAATAAAGGCAGGAGCTTTGTACTTATTTATTCACAATGCGTTTATAGTAAGGGAAATAAACAGAATCGTCCCTATTCTCAAACATTTTTAGTGTTTGACTTTACGAAGTCAAATCTTCCGATAGTTGAGATAATAAGATGATACAAGCGATGCCATTTAGGTGATGTTAATAGCTGGAGTGAGACAAGAGGTAGTCGAAGAAAAAATTACGATTAATAAATATTGTATTTATTATTTAAGGAAAAAGATAGATATTCTGTTAAAAAAATCTCTATATCCTTTTTGTTATAGACAATGCAAATGTTACTACTCCAAGAATCTTAATTTGAATTAATTTAAGACGGAGCAAACATTATTCTTTTTTCTAAAGAAAGGAAAGGAATGCGTCTGAGAAATAAAGGGGCAGCAACGGCAAGCAAAAACCACCACTCTCCTTACCTCTGCCTTTTTGTTTCAGGCTACCATCAGCATCTCGTTAAATCACTCCAAACGGTGACTGCTCGCAACTTTTACCGGAATAATTGTTATCCCGAGAGACCGTTGAAATCGAAAACCGGTGTTCGTTCACTTTTTTTTATTCTACATTTTGATCGAAAAATCGGTATTGAACTACACAAAAGTACGACCTGCATTGAGTCTACATCCCGTGTAAAAGTGGGTTTGGGAGCCGGTAATGGCAAAATTTTCTAACTACTTCGCGTAATATGTTCGTTTTAATCGAGTTTTGCGATGATGTCGAAGCGGATTCGAGTGTGTTGGGGTAATACGGTTTTTGTGCGTTTCGAGAGCGTTCGACCTGTGTTAAAAGCGCCGTGTCCATAGGTGTAAATTGGTGGCTGCCACCTCTGGGATTTGAGACTGTTGAGCGGTGGCGCGCGAACAATAGCTGTGCTTTGGTAGTGGGGACACGGCCGTTGCTGCTGTTCGCATCTGATGTATTTTGCTTTTCCCTCTGGGGGTGCTTTGTGAAATTGAAAATTTTGTACACTGTCTTAAAGATTATTACACTTTCTATATGTGAGTTTGAGCGTTTAAGAATAATAGTGCCTTGAAATAAGCAGAAAGTAAAAGACAAATAGTGAAAATAATTAGCAACAAAAGATATTATTTAAGAACTTAGGCAATCGTTATCATAACTCAATAACTCTTTTTATACAAAAAAAACAACAAAAAAACTTGGAGATAAAATACAAGTATTTCTCCGATTAATTATTAAAATATGTGTGACAGATTATTCCCTATTCATGCGTGAGGTTGGTTAAAATCTGATTAAAAGGTACAATAAATATTTTTTCGTTTCCTTATTACCTCTTTGTTTATGTACACATCCAATTTCTTTCTTTCCGAATCATATTGTGAAGTGACCTGCATGGGAAATGACGAGGAATGTTATTGACGGTTGCATGATAAATTTATTTGTAGTATTCAACTTTAATTGCAATCTCCTGCAGTTCAGACGCCCTATTCTATCGGAAAGGGACAACTTAAGATCCATTCATCCTAAACGGATGGTCAGAAGGGCTTGTCTGCTCTTTTTGAGGACCACCAGACGAGAATTCTGGGCTGCCGAGCGAAGAATCGGACTCGGCCAGAAGAAAAATTAGGCACACGCACCACTTTTTCCGAGTCGGCTGTCTTCGCCCCCCCCCCCATCCCTCTCCTCCTCTCGGCTTCTGGGCGCTCATCTTCCCCGGGGGCATCGCGACAGCGCTACATCGCAGCGTCATCTCTCCGAGCGAAGTCGCGGGTGGCGCGCGTCATTTGTCAACCGGGCGACTTTCGGCTGAAACGAAACTACGGCGCGTTTTCCTGTTTATTTTTTTTTTTTTATTTCTTCGTTTTATTATTTTTCGGGTACTTAATGTAATTACAGCCCCCGCCGCTAGGTTTCCGCTCCCCGCTCTCTCGACCGGCGCTCGGGGAACACGTAAATCATTCGCGTGCATTGTTACGCGAGGAGTGGTTAGATGAGGGAGAGGGGACTGCGGTGAAAGAGAGGAGGCACGCGGTGAATGAGGGGCCGGGGGCGACACGGAAAAAAATCCGCCGTGACGCGTTTAATGAAATAATCCATCAATTTTGTCGTCATTACTCATGTCCCCAGACGGCCCATTCACGACCTGTGAGTTTCCCGACTCGGCATTCCTGGATCCCCGTGTCTTCGTCGGTCGACACGGCGGAGGCGACGGCAGCTGGGGAAATGCGTGGAGAGGAAGACGCGGGTGTCGGCGGTGGTGACTGCGGGGAAGGTGATAGAGATGTTGGAAGGGATGCGGCAATGTTGAGGTTAATGCACGAGATAGTAACAATGAAAGAAAAGTGAGAGAATGCCGAAGTCCGAGTTAATGAGGATATGAGACGAAGATGGCGGCGGTAGTGGAAGTTTCCCGTAATGGGAATGAATACTAAAACTCTGTTAGGTTTGTTCCAGATAAGTAAAAGACGTTTGAAGGGGTATAAGATTCGTTCGAATTTGATTCTAATGCATTATAAGTAGAGACCGGGAAAATATGTAGTATTAAACGTCAAAATATGTACATAAATGTGTAATGAAAACAGTGAGAATAAGTAATAAATATGTAAAATCGGATATAATGTGTAATATTAAAATACACTAATTATTACACTCCTTTACCTAATAAGAAATTAAATTGATCAAAAATTCACTAAACAAATTTTAAAAATAATACATACGTTTTAAAAATCATTAGGAGAGCACAAAATGTTGCACATTTTGAACCATAGAACATTCCCGGAAGTAATAAAAGGTTCTATTGCTACCCAAGACTATAGTTTAGCAGCCAGACTAGACCCAATAGCTCTCGTACAAACTGCCGATATCTTCGACCAGTAAACAATCACTGCAGCGTGCAGCATTCTCATGGAAGTGTTACATGTGGGCCATCGCCAAAGTTTCTCGTAAATTAAAGTTAAATCACGAAACCCGGCGTCAGTAATGTTTTTCCTACCTAAAGTTGAAAATAATCTCAGTCGCTGACTCGCACTTCCTCCACTGAGATAACTCAAGCAGGCGGATCGGACTGAAAGAACATCCGACAACGTCTTAAGGTAGCGTATTTTTATTCGACAGCACTCGGTTATAATGTACGAAAAAATTCAGATTTTTAAAAAAATATTTCTTTTTATAAAAATATGTATAACACATTGGTAGGTATTTAAAACATGTAAGGATTATGCAGCATTACGTTTCTTCTCATGACAGTTGGTAACGCTGAATAAATTTGTTTTAGGTTTGTTACAGAACCTAGAATAAATATATCGCTTATCATTTCTACACATTCCTTTAGTGGCCACGAAATACCCCTCCTGATTCTCCCCCCCCCGTCCCCCAACATGAAACATTCTGTATATTTCTTTGGTAGTTGATCAATCAGAAATGAAACTCTTATGATGTCAATTGAAATATTGACACACGACATCAGCCTAAACTCACATTAGGAATTATATTTGAAGTGGTAGGGGGAATAACGATGAAGGTAATTTTTGAATGAATTTTAAATTACAGCTCAAACTGTTAGATCAATACATCAAGTTCCATTTCACATTATCATAACATAGTATAATCATAATCACTTAAATTGTTCATAGTCCGAAGGTATTTACAATGAAAGAAGTTTTAAATATTATTATATAAATATTTATAATTTTATATCCAAATATATCAAAATATTGGAAATACGACATTCATAGTTATTTCGCCAAGTCATTTACTACCTTAACAAACATAATTTTTTTATGTTTTTAAAGCAAACCTAATTCAGAAGAGTATTTTCAATGAAAATCCGTCACATGTCAAAGGATACGTACTTTGTGCAAACGTATCTTCACTTTAAAGAAAATAATTCGTGAACCTATCGTTTTCTGCATTCTGTAAATAAAAAAATTAATTCCAGAGAATTCTGAAATGAAAAGGTTTCAACGTTATGTTGCTGACTATTGAATATCCAGTGTCAGTCAGATACTTCCATCTATTGCAAATTTACAGCCAAACACAAATAATAATTTTTCATCAATTTGGTAGGTCACAGGAAAAAATATTTTATAAAAATAAGAAAGATTCTCATAAGAATAAAGTATGCGTTGTATTGTCATTATTTATCCAATTACTAAGTGAACCAATAGTTTGTAATTTTCAACATTTGTAAATTACAAACTATTTGATCACTTACAACAACATTTTGTAAATTATGTTTGGGTTTCCCAATGAAGGCCCCCCTTGGCTTCGGTGACAGGTCAACCCCCCTCCAGTGTCAAACTACAGCGACGCCCATCAAGCGGCGACGATTAACGTATGTTGATTATCACAACTCACATTAATTGTGTTTTTCGCAATAACGTACGCAATAAAGACGTCGCATTTAACAAAAATCATCAAATGCAGACGACTACACAAACACGATAAATGACTAATATGATCCCATTTACCGAAAGCGCTTCTGCGTCATCAATCTCCACTTTGCGTGAGTTACGATTGAACATCGCGCTAGGTGCACATCGGAAACGAAAACGTTCCACCGACGGGTCAACGCGCGGTGTCAAACTGCCGCGACCCCCATTCAGGCGACAGCAGTTAACCTCGGTTGTGCATTGCTCGGCCATCCACCGCATCACACCATACCGCCCCGCTCCGCGCTGTACTATACTCACCCCCGCCCTCCGCCTATTGCCGCCCAGCGCACCCACATCCCTCCACCGCCCACGCCCCCTCTGCTCCGCACCCCACACTCCCCTGCCCGCTCCTAAAATGCATGCAGACCCGCTCCTCCCTTTTCGCCACGCTCCTCTCTATTCCGCCCTACTCCACCCCGCCTTGCTGCGCGCTCTGCGCAGACCCGCCACCCCCACCCCGCTTCTCCCCGTCTCAATGAAGTGGCCCTTCCCCGTCTCGCTCCTCCTACTTCTCCCTCATTTCACCCCACACCTCCCCATTCTTAGTCACTTCGCTTCACCCCGCTCCGCTCTTCCTCCTTCCCTCACTTCGCTCTTCCCTGCCCCTCCCCATTTTCTCGCACTTTACCCCGCTCCATTCCTCTCATTCTCCATCACTTCGCCCTTCCCCGCCACGCTCCTTCCCCTTCTCCATCACTTCGCTCCACCTCGCTCCGGTCTTCCCTCTTCTCCCTTCCCGCCCCTCCCATTCTCTATCACTTTGCCGCATCCTACTCCGTTCCTCTCATTCTCCCTCAACTTGCCCTCCCCTCCTCACACCACTCCTCCCTCACTTAACCCTACCCCGTCCCACCCTGCTCCGCTCCGCACAGCTGCCCTCTCCACAATCCTCCCACACACCCCTCCCCGTCGACCCGCTCCGCCGCTCGCTGCCCATTCCTCCCCCGCCCTGCGTCGCTGCCCCGCACTTCGCCGCCCCGCCGCGCCAGCACATACCTGTCGAAGCGCCGGCCACCTCATTCCACGGGAGCCATTCGGGCACTGTTTGGTTTGTTTCAGATTATTGCTTCAATCTAGCCGCCCCGCTAATACCCGGAATCTCGTTTTTATTTTCCGTCGCGTTCCGCTGTATTGAGTAATTGCGCTCGCTGGCGCGGGCGTGCGCGAGCGAGCGGGTGAGCGGTCGCCGCTCGGCGTTTATCGCCGTGGCCCGCCGCAGCCCGGCCCGCAATTGTTTTCTGACCGGTTTTTGCATTTAGATGCGGTGCGGCGCGCCGGCCACATCTCGTGAATCGGCTTTTCTGCTGTGTACGAGGCGGATAATTTGTATTGTGTGTTCTTCGAATAGCAAAGTCTGTTAGAATATTCTATAGTTGCTCGTAAACTATTGAACGCTTTAGCGTAATAGAGTCCTCGTGAATGTGATGAAATTTGTCTATTTAATAGTTTAAATCCAAATTCAGTGGACAGTCCCATGACAGTATACTTTTTGTTCCGAAATAGGGATATGAAAGTGCGTGTCAATTTAACGCTGCAGACAAAAATCCAAGCAATTTATAAAATAGGAAAGTGTGAGATTGTAATTTTTGGATGATTTTGAAAATAATTTCCATAGGTTTTAGGATCCATCAGTGTTACATGATGTTCAAGAGAATTTTAATGCTAAATATTCTTTGCATTTCCAAGCTTGTTACTGGTTCTCATTCAAACAATTTCTTCAAAACCAAAGCAAAATTTCTTCCAGAGTATTTAATTATAATCTAGTGAATAGGGATACTGCTGTAGTATTTGTACTACACTCAATGTACATTGATTGCTTCAAATTCTATATTTTTAACGATTTATAAATTTTGATAAAATAAAGAACTTCGTTCCCTGGCTTTCTCCTTGGATCGCTGCAATTATTGTGTCCTAGCGTTGAGATGAAGGTAGGAATACGTCCAACGCAAGTTCTACATGGACAATTGTACAAGAGGCGCGGAAGCCGCAGCAGCTGCGGCGGGCTGGTGCGGGTCGCTAGTAGACGTCCTCAGGGGGCGGCTCCGCCTGGCACGAACGGAGTTATGACACGAGCGCCCGCGCGCGCGGGCTCCTGCCGGGGAGGACGGGGACGCCGAGGACGCCCCTCGCGACGTGAGTGAGGACGACACCGCATGCGCCCGTGATGGATCGCTTCGTTACCGGTGCGCGAGCGTCGAGCGCGCGCACGCGGCGGTCGGGGGGTTCCCCGGCGCGCGTTTTAATTCCTCCCGCGGCCGCGGGGAGCGGTAGGCACGCGCCGCCAACTTCCGTCCGTGCTCATTCTCCCTGCCGCCGCCGCCGCGCCGTCTCCCTCGCTGCTGCGCGCGCGCTCGCGGAGGGGAGCTCCTGCCTCCCATTACGGTCACGTCCAGGGCCCGCCGGATTTTTTGGAATAATTGGGAGGAGGTCGGGGTGCACTGCCGGAGCGGGAGAGTCTACAGTTGGGGAGCGGCGAGTCTTGCCTGCTCTCCGGTAGTGCAGTTGCTGGGGTGGACGGCGTAAGGGTAAAGGGAACAACATTTGGGAAAAGTGATCAAGGAGCGCGGGTTTTTAATGCTTCAAATTGACTCGTGTGTGAAGGGAACTTTTTTAATTATTAAGTTATAAACAATCAATGAAAACTGGAAAATGGTCTTAATATTTTCCTCATCCAAACTTATGTAATTTTACGAAGTGCCTTTAATCAAAGCACGTATTAAAGTTCATATTGTAAATGTCGTGCCGCTATTTAAAACAATGATCATGTACCAATAGACGGAAAATAACTGAGTTAATTTTTACGTTTACTTTCAAACACAAATTGGGTTTTTAATGCTACAGTTTTATGTTTGTTTCTTTAACGCATAAATGATTGTATTTTGGAAAAGACGTTTATAATGTCAAAACGTCTTCTAAGTTTACATTTTGCACCCTTTTATTTGTTTATGAGAGCAATGGCGCCTTTTCCACCATCCATTTCACGTAGTTTTGTCACTCGTGATTGTGAACCCTAATGATGCCCCTGGAGGTGCGATATTACGATTACGACGCTAGTTGTAACATGAACGGACCCGCAGAATGTCCCATTCCTTCGCTTGAGAAAAACAATGTTGTGCAAACTATATTATTTTATTACATGTAATGTCTCTTCTTCTTTAGCAAAGTTTTCAATCGCTTGAAAATTTTTGCATAATGGTGAGTTTCTTTTTGTCGGAGATTAGAGCGCTGCCGTTTGGGAACCACTGACGTGGGCGGTGGTCGCGACGGCGCGGCGGAGCCACGCCAGTGGTTGCGGTGGCTTGGGCGGCTCCCCGCGTGGCGCGCCGCCCGCCGCCCGCCGCCCGCCGCCCGCCGCCCGCCGCCCGCCGCCCGCCGCCCGCGCCAGGGCGTGGGATATTGTCTCCGCTCGGGAGGCTTGTTTTCGTGCCGAGACATCGCTTTACTCTTAACGTTTCGTTTTTGTTCGTTCCCCCGTGGCTTGTCCCCGGGCTGCGTGCGGTTGGCTCTGCGGCGGCGCGTTTCGGGCGTTTCTCCGCCGCGCCGCCAGGGCAGGAAGGGTGTTTCGTTCGGTTGTCACGAAACTCCGGGAATTCGCTTTCATCGGGCGAGCAGAAACTCCGTCTGTTCGTGTTTCTCGAATGTAAATTTTTTTTCCAAATCGTATGAAAATATACGGCACGTTTGCGTATTGATCCGATCAGCTTAAATCTTCAACGAACGCTTTTGGAAAGTGATAGAAACGTACAAAAGGGTAAAAAAGAAAATGGAGTGAGAAGAAGAGATGGCGGAGGTTTGCTGTGAAGTTGTGCGAAATACTGGTGGTGGTGGTGGTACTGTTGCTGCTACCCTGGCGAGAACGTATCGCACTTTAGAAGAACGAGAGCGGTGATCGACGGGTTGAATAATGTATGACGAGCTGTCAACCAGTTATGTGGGCGGTGTAACGCATTATTACTCGGTCGGAGAGCGAGTATACAAGTCGCTACAAAGGAACGGGAATGCGTTGGAACAACGCGGACCTGTCGATGTCGTCTGAACCGGTTGGAGGAGGGTGGTGCGTGGAGCGTGGGCGGGGCTCCGATGCACTTGCTCGCCGCATTGCTGCCTCCCCGCCCCGCCCCACGCCGGGTGAGCTCGGGAGGCCGCCGAGTTCAAGGCTTCTCGTGCTGGAGGCCCATTAAGCGCGAGCGGTTGGCAGACCTGGCTGTTACGGCCCTAATGAGCCTGACTGGGCGGAGCGGGGCGGTGCCGTACAACGCTACCCTTGCACCCGCCTCCGCCGCCTCCGACTACGCCTACGCAGCCCAACCGCTGCACCCACGCATTGCGCTCGCTACGCCTACTTTGCGCCGCGTCGCATAAACGACAACCGTTACAGCGCTGACCACTCACCGCCACTATTGTCTTCCTCTTGTTACCGTTATTTCCAGTGGCATTTTAGTGTGGATCAAGTATCAACTTACAAACATTAATCATCCATATTTTTTGGCTGTTACCTCTGATACTTCCACTTTGTAGTACAGCATTTCGTACTTCTCTCTCTTAATGTTTTAGCTTTCCTGAAGTCGCCAGCCCCCTCTACTTCGACACCCACATTTCCCTCATCATGCAGAAAATCATTGCAGGCTCCTTTACCATGGGTTTGCTTTCTCACACATTTTTCAGGGTGACATATTTTTCATTGACCTCTCTCCTTGATATTTCTACAACCTCCAGCCTAATGTTGGATCATTCAACCGCGACAGTTGTTATCAGTCCACCGATTGATTAAATTTCTTTCAGTATTTACGTATCAGTCTGGCTTTTTCCATTCACGTGTGGATTGTCCACCTCCACCTCCACCTGCACGTGTGCTTCTGCGTCCTCCGCGTCCCGCGTTCCTTTGTAGCACGCGATCCCGCGCGTCCACTTCCCCGCGCTCGCCGTCTCGCTGTCTCGCCCGCGAGCCCTTGTACGAACAGACGTCGCGATCGCGGGCATTCAGCGGTAAGATTAATTATGTTTATTGCGGCGGGCCGGTGTCGTGTAATCTTCGGCGGCCGTGGTCCCGCCCGCGCCCGTTCCCGCTCGCCTCGCCTCGCTTCGCCTCGCCTCGCCTCGCCTCGCCTCGCCTCGCCTCGCCTCGCCTCGCCTCGTCTCGTGTAGTCGCGTCTTTTGTCTGCTGGAGCTCCTCGCGAGACTGATCTGTTGGCCCGCATCCCCTGTGGACTCGTGGTCAGTTTACCGTGAGGTGGATTCCAGTACAGCTCCAGTGACAGTGGAAGCAAAGCGGTGATGACGACGTGTGGCCCTATGTTTGTGTGAGCTGTAGTGTCTCCTTTTCCTTGTTCTCCTATTCTTTCGCCTTCTCTGTCTCCTCCTTATTCTTCTCCTCGTCCTTCTTCATGCTAGTGTCCCACATTTACCGACGTGTCACGTATCTCCGACGCCTGCCAGTGATTTTCTGGATTGTTGGAGATAGGTCGTCATATGACGTTAGGGGATAAATCCTAAAGTTGAGATGGGGAACATAATGGGGAAAGTATTGCGCAAGCCTATTTTTCTAGACATGAATCACCAAATTGTTTATATTCCAAAATTGTACACATGAACATTATTACATGATATTCATATTCTAGAAGTGTCGGACACTGTCATTGTGCAACTCATTAATCCTCAGATAAGTTAATATCAGAAAAGTGATCAGGGGAAAGAAATAAATTTCATAAAATAATTTCATGGCCTTTTTCGTTTGCATTAAGTTCGGTTTCTCGGATAGATCTCGAGCCGACGGAAGAAATATGATATTTATTTGTAATGTTCAATTTAAACGAACGACACAGTTTACATATTTCATGCCTATCATCGTAAACAGTATTTGCAATTTGCAGTTCGCCGTGTGAAGGTTTTCGTTGTTCATCGATTACAGGATCGTGTATTTATCTTACATCTGGCGAGGAGATCAAGATACTCTCTAAAGCCTACTTGAGTTCTGAGATAAGTCATGTGCCCTAAAACCCCGACAATAAACACCGGACTGTGACTCAATTGAAAAAAGACGACTTTATAATTCGGGTCTTCTTGCCTATAATCAACCACCGGACCTTATTGCAATGCATTGTATCAACCAGTTCACCTTCTACTGTGAGCTGCAGTGTTTTCTAGGGCGATAAATCCGACGATTGAGAACCTAGCGGACGCGTTCCTTTCATCAGTGCAATGGAGTTAATGCTCTCCTGTCGTGCTCTTTGACGTCAGAGATCTATTATTCCCGTACTGCGTTATCATTCCGTATTTGGAGACAATTACTGTATGAGTAAGAGATGAGCTGTCACATACTTTAACTTGTTAGAGATGACAAATGAAAGGGACAGCCCATTACTGATCGAAAATGCTGTTCTTGAGAGGCGTGGCTACAAATTAAGGTGACGTAAGTAATTCTGATTACGTTCGGAAATTAAATATCGTGTGATAGTGCAGATAGTAATTTCAGAAGTAATTGTCTGTGAGTAGCAGAAGTTAGAGAACTGACAGTGGTGGGATACGGAATGATTTATACGTTCTGCTCTTCTGCTCGGGCATTTAATTATTCTCTTCTTTAAAAGAGGATTTCTTCCTCCTTTAATTTTCGTGTACCGAAATGAAACACGACCCACTTTATAATGAGGAATCTGTGTGGAGAAGACTCATAAAATTTCTTCTCTTAAGAAGTGGAAATTGTCTGCTTTTAAAGGAAATGTATTTTGTTGTGAAACCGTGCTAATCAAATATATATTATATTAGAAGTGAGTTGTGTAATTCTAGTTTCATTTTTACCTGTCTGGTATTTCATATCTTGAGCAAGTTATTGACAAATTATTGTTGAATCTCCATACCTGTACACTATTAGTACGCAATGTGCGTTTTTATGACACATGTGCATTTTGAATGCTCTGTAATTTATTCAAAGAGTTCGAGAGAGATAAAACACTAGTATCTTTTAATTATATTAGATACATATTGTCAGAGGCTGATCTAGGAACTTACTTGCTCTCAGCTATTCGGGAAACGCTTCGTCAAAACCGGGTTTAATAACGTTTTAGCCATCCTCAGATCATAAATGCCATTATGTAGTGTCTGTTTCGAGAAAAAATATGTCGGGTGTAACCACTCACATTTCTAAGACACGTTTAGTAACCTCTTACCCTTTGACAACAACAGGTGTATCATAGTAATCAAACATATTGTTTCCTTTATATTATTTAATAACTAAGAATTGACCATGAGCTCATGATTAAATAGTATTATTATAAATAATTATTGATGCTAATGAAAACTACGTGAAACTAAATCCTACAAATGTTGGAACCTGTCTAGGACAGAAACACGTGTCGACAAATTACAAAGAATAAAAGGTTGTCGTGAGGCCACGCAGACGAAAACCCGTCATGATCTCTCTGGTGGCTCTAGCATACAGTTCATTAGTTTCTTTAAATTTATTAGGCTCGTAGATACCCGATGTTAACGGATTTACAACACCCTGAAAAGCTTGGCGAATACTTGCATGATACCAAATGCCGCCAATGCCATTAAATATATCACCCGCCACAAATGACATTGCAACTGGAATTAGTCAATGATGCACTCGTGCAGTGAATGACGCAACACCCCAGTACGTCATGGAATCCAACATATTTTTTTTTGTTATTTAAAGTCGCGTCAACATCTAGGTCATTAGCGACCACTATTAGTGTTAACGATATGGTAACTAAAAGGATGAAACGATATGGTGACAATAAGGGGTGAAAGGACGAACACAAATACAACCATGCACGAGGCGGTACCCGAACCCGCGACCCTTCGGTCCCAGATCGCTACGACACTGCTGCCTTGGCGATCTCGGCCACCGGATCGGCAATCCAACATTTAGTTGTATTTATAGAGCGTCAGCACTGACACAACATACCTTCCGCCTTCCAACCAAACTCGACACGAAGTTGCGGAGCTGTTAGCTTCTTCCTTGGTGGACAGAAGAAAGCAATGCACTCTGGGTTCAGTGGTAAAATATGTATAAATCGTAATACACAGAGATTTTGAACAGTTGCTGAACAAATTATGAAACTAAGATTCAATCCATAATTTCACATAAACTGTTGTTGCAATTCTGTGCCCCAACGAATAAGTATTAAAATGAAAGTCTTGAGGCTGGAAGTTGCTGTCAAACAGAAATCTTGTCCGATGCGCAAAGTTTGATGGGCTTCTCAGGACTTGAAATGTGGGCAGGCGACGTCTAGCTCGCAGCCCTCAGAGATCGCGCAGGCTATTGTTGATAATCCGCCTCAGCAGCGCTTTTATTTAACTTAATGTATTGAAAGTTTACAGATCAACACAGCGTAACACAAACAAAATTTTGATATGTACCGTTATTAATTAGAATATTAAGGGTGTGAGACACATTGTAAAATATATGGCTGCGAGAACAGAACTAACATTTAAGAATTATGTTATGATAATTGTCTGTGGTACTGTCGTAATATCTTCAAAAGTTAAAAATTGTAGGAAACCAGAATCTTCTGGACCGCTGAATTTGATCAAATTTATACATATTTTAATATTAATGATGCACGTCAAAACTTGTAATTTCTGTAACAGACCTTCTCTACGGGTTTTTTATGTTTTATCTACCGTAGTGATGAGCATGTTTATAAAGGCTCCATTTAAATAATTATATTATCTGGATTGCATGATGTCCGCGATTTCCGTATTCAATCAAAAAATTGCCTTTGTTTGAACATTATATAATTGAAATTGAAATCTCGACAGCTATTTTGCCTAGTTCATTTTCTTGTTATTTAGTTTACATTTCTGTACGGTGTCTATTGAATTATTCAGCATTCTAGTATAAACACAGAAGTGTAATCACTTTCAATTTATTATGTAATGTAGTGCAAACAATTGCTGCAAATTGCTTTATTACATTACCTTTTATTAATGCACGAGATAATGAATAAGGTATAAAACAATGCAGTCATACATTGTAAACAAAGAGAGGTCCGTCTGAATTAATTACACAATCGGAAACAGATGTAACAAATAAGAAACCTTCATGTTTTACTTATTCAGGATTCATTCTTTCAGGTGAAAAAAATTGCCTTCCCCTCAATTAAGGAAACAAATGTTTCTATTGTCATTTTGCCGAGAAATGCTTAGTTTTTGCAGAGAAGTTTTGTTTCGAAATTCGTTGTGGAAGTTACATTGGAACACTTGCGTGCATTCTTCAGGGCTGCAACTTTTGGAACACTGTTGGAGATATTGCGACCTTGAGACGGTAAAATCTTACAACTGACTACGTATCTTCTACGTCATTTGCCCGGCTGTCGTTACGTCCACTGCTGTGTAGACCCTAGGGTTGTAATGGGCGCGCGTAGTCCGGATGGCCGATCAGGCCCTCGAAGCGGCAGACCTGGGGGCGCACCCCGCCGCCTGACTTATGCAATATCCCGAGCGGAAAGCGGCGCGGCTGGGCGGCGGGGCGGGCACCGGGCTCCGGGGTGAGCCCTAGGGCGGCCGCCAGGGCGGGGGCCGCAGGTTTAGGGCCGTTACGATACAGATAGGAGGTGATTACCTATTCCGTGAAAAGGGCTGCGCGGGGCGTCCGTTGAAAGGGCGCCTCGTTTCGCATGCCCTTTGTGAGAGGGCGCGATCGGCTTCGACCGCCCCGAGCGCTCCGCCTTGCACCGCCCCCGCCTCCGCCCCCGCTACCGCGGCCGGCCGCCTGGCTCACCCCCCGCCCCCGCCGCCCGTGCCCTCTTGGGCCGGCGGAAGGGCGCGTACGAATAGAGGTGATGGGAAGCGGAGGGTGGCTGCCAGAGCCAGGGCTGGCGAATGGTGAACAGGTAGCGGACTGGAATGGTAATCACAGTGGTAAAGGAGTTGGTTGGTTCGAGCATTCATAGCGAAAAAAATTGAAGGAATGTAAAATGTGCCTTGGGATGAAGGATCAAAATTGTGAGGTCGCTTTTACTTGAATCTGCAAGAAATGAGTGAGCTCTCGTCAATCAGCCTTGGTATGAAAGAGAACGAAAGTGGTATGAGGAATGATACGTGGATTGGTGCCAAAAAATGGGGTCTAAATAAGCTTCTGAAATTATTTGTGCACTTGAGATCGCTGTTGAAGATATCCTGTAAATATATGCAAGAAAGGGGTACTGAATATACTGAATTTTTACTACAGCTTCCACTTTCATTAAAACTATTGTAAAATCTTTTGGGAAACCTTTTCAATACCATGATGCTGCTGCAGACTTCTAGTAATTCCTATTTTATCCATGGAAATGAAGGTAATTAAACTTTATAATTGAACTTTGTAGTAATCTATTCTTATATTAATTGTCACAAATATTTTGTACATTTGTTGTGGTCGAAAATATTTAAGTTAGGCTACGATAATAAAGACAAACGAACAACTTATTACATTCTAGAAATCAGTTAATATTTTATATTTTTTCTTGTTTCAGGTAATTATTCGAAATAACATTCCAGTGCAAACACTTCCCTGATACTTCGTAAGTACTAAAATATTTTATTACTTTCTATCATATGGTCCCTTTCTATGGTGATAACGCCAACTCCAAATGCATTAAAACGACGGCACCGCTGAAATTTTCTCGCGTGCAGTCAGAAGTAGCCGTAGCGAGCGATCTGTCGCTTCGTTCATGATCATGAGCGAAGCGTAGTCAACCTATGGTTTACAGCGAAGTGAAACGAGAATACCTGTGTGTGTGTTAACACGTGACACAAACCATACCGTGGAAAGCGAGTGCACACGTGATCCCCGAGCGTGATCGTCTTAATGTAATGTGAGTAATCTACTCCAATCTATAATGTGTTTCCTTCCAGAGATTATAGTGCCACAACATTTTTTAAAGGAAACTGCTTGGTTTAAAGTTATGTACGAGTATGGTGAATTACCTGTTGAATATCATCGAGATCTGTCGAGAGACGTAACAAAGAACCTTTCAAAGCCGATCAATGGTTTACGGATTCACCGATGTAGGGGAGGGGGAGGGCAGTATTTTTTAAAGCTTGGAGCAAACTATACAGTGCAAGTTTGCACACGTAGGGCCCGCGGAAATGATAATCTTAATGTGATGTGAGCAATGTATCCCAATCTATTAGGTGCTTCTATGTGGTAATAGTGCCAACACAATATACAATTTAAAAAAAATTCTTGGCTAAAATTTATCTGCAAGCTATGTGAAGTAAACAAAGCGAATCGACATCGAGAGACGCATAGTCTACATATATTTTAAGGTGCGTGTCCACTTGTGAACTAAGCTCCCGCGAGTTTGTGTCGAGAGTGGATCCCTCCCCTCCAATGGACACAGTCCTGGGTGTAAGTAACATAAAGTGGCGCGATGCTCACGGAGAGCGGTCGCTCTCTCCGTGTGGACATGCTAGTGGACATGCCTGCGCGAGGACTCGCAGTGACTTTGCTCTCAGCATTCGAAACGCGCTCGAAGATTCAGAGCGTCTGCGATTTTTTGGTGATTGTTGCCTCAGCATGGCCACTACTAAACAGTAGACCCATGAGAAGGGATAAAAGGGGGAATATTCCGTTTATATCTATAATAAATAATAATGTCATCTTGCGTCTGATCTACAAAATATTAGGGCTATATTACTGTGGAACACCATCAGTTCCGACTTGGAAAAAGACGATGCATGCAAAAGGGTACCAGAAATGGAATGTACCATTGAAGAAGTAAACTAAAGATGTTACAGAATAGCAAAAACTCTTCGGACGTATTCATTCTACTCTTGCAGGAAATTAAAAGAAAAAATAACTAAAGAAAAAAAATGCTATTTTTAAGAAAATTTTCAAAATGTCTCAGAAGATTCCTGTACAGTCCCTTCCAAATTTAAAGAATGTTTTCGGAAACCGATGGGCTTCGAATCGGGCCAGTTCGACAGGGGATAGTCGTTTTGGGGAAAATCTCACGAATAGTTTAAATGCTGTTGTTGTTCAGACAGAAGTTCGAACGGACAGACAGACAGACGTTTTGAAAAACAAAGAAAGATAGAAAAAAATCTTTTACATTTTTAGGAGCTCACAAAACGTGAATATCCGTGGAAATTTCGAAATCGATTTTCCACAACATTGCATAACTTTCTCTATATTAAGTGTATTACTCCACTAATCAGTATACGAGAAAGTAAAAAGAAAATTCTTGATTTAGGAACCAGGTAAGAAAAAAGTACTCTAAGACCTCTGTTGTGTATTATTTATAATTGATATTCAAGAAAAACGTTTATAAAAGTAGCCCACTAATAGAAACTATTGTGCGTTTTTGAAATTTTGAGGTTAAACAATGTGCGTTGCTTACGAATTCTCTAAAATGTTGCGCAACCTGTATTTCAAATTCTTTGACAACTATCGAACAAGTATCCATATTTTGTCGACGGACAATCAACTTTCTCGCCCATAAAATTGTATTATAAAGAAGCGTATTAAATAACGATCGCCGCTGCTCTCTTCTTCGCTTCCATCTTAACTCAACTCCCTCACCCCCTTCGCGAGCTGACTGCTCTCCAGTGGACAGACACACGAAACATAAAGCCATTTCTGGGAATCGCTCGCAAGTGGACAGAGTATTGCGAGCTTCTGTCGAGACTAGCTCGCACCGGTTACTCTGTAGTGCACCCGTAACCTTACAGCTTCGCGATACGAGGGGCGGATACTAGTGACTCTTGCGATGGCGCCAGCCACATGGCGGCAGCGGCGGAGGAGCACACGCTGGGCCCCGCGGGCGTGCATCGGGAGCCACCACCGCCGTCGCACGGATGACCGGCGGCGGGGGCGGTGGTGGCGGCGACGGCGTTGGTGGCGGCGGTGGCGGGGGCGGCGGCGGTGGGGCCGGGGACGGCGGCGGCGGGGACGGCGGCGGCGGGAGCGGTGGCGGCGGGGGCGGCGGCGGTGGCGGGGGCGGCAGCGGCGGGGACGGCGGCGGCGGGGATGGCGGCGGCGGGGACGGCGGCGGCGGGGACGGCGGTGGCGGTAGCGGTGGCGGCGGGGGCGACGGGGAGGGCAACGGAGGCGGGGGCGGCGGCGGTGACGGCGGTTACGCAAGAGCGGCGACGCGTCACTGCCGCGAGGCCCGCCGCCGGCCAATGATCGACAGCCGGCCGCGTAATTGGATGGAAATCGGGCCGAAGGATCGCACGCGCGCGCGCGCTCCCTCGGGACGTCACTCTGCCCCGCCCCGCCCCGCCCCGCGCCGGACTCCCAAGTTTCCGCTTGCGAGCGGCGAGACCTGCGTGACGCCTCCGCCGTGCGCCGTGACGCTTCGCTTCCGTGTTGTCGTGCCGCCGCCCCTGTTGACGGTCGGGTAGAGCGACGAATTTGCCGAATGAATTTCTTTGGTGTTTGACTATTCGCGCACACCAGGCGATTTTTGAGAGTAAATAAGTCCACATAATCCATTTGTTTATATTTACCAGCAATTCTTGCATTCTGACTACTTAGGTTCCGGAAGCGGTAGCTCAGTGGATCCACTGTTGTCACTGCAGCGCCTCTGACCGGGAGGTTCTAGGTTCGAGTTCTGTTGGCGGCAGGATTTTCGATACTAGCTTTTTAGCTAGGTCGAATTCAGTCGCTGTCTGGAGGAGAATTGTAGTGGCCGGCTGCTCTGATCAGTAGTTTTCCGTGATTTCTCCGATCAACACCAGGCGAATGCCGGAGCAGTACCCTACCAAACGGGCCACGGACCGCGCGCGATCTGTCCTTCCTCTTCCTTGTCCTCTCCTCTCCCATTACACACACACTTACACTCACATGCACTACACTACCACATATTCCGGGAGACCGGTCTGGAGCTTTGGGCTTGTCCCGGTCGGCGCTGGATCTCCCCATCCAGCGTGGGAAGATCACCGCCATCTCCCGCTGACAAACATGCACTACACGTACGGGACTAATGACCTAAGCTGTTGACACGCCCAGAATCACTAATCAACCAATCAACCAACAAGTTAGGTTTTGTGCTTTCATTTAATATTCATTTTATACAAATATATTTTTTTTCTTGTGCTGTCTTGTCCTGCCTAATCCTTTTCTAATTTCACCCGTAGTTTCTAGTTTTTCCCGTATTTCTTCTTTTCTAATTAGATACTAACTGTGCCATTGTTGGAATTTTTTTGCATTTACGATTGATGTAAATCATTCGATGCTCACAAAGTATTACTTCTTCAATTTGTTTCATATTTCAGAAAACATTGCTTGTCATGCGTGTCAAAATACGTGCTCGGTCTTCATTTTTTTATTTTTCCCGATAGGTTATCTTTTGCCCTTTAGCTTCCTTCTCGCAGCGATCTGCGTTGCCGCGGCCCCATTGGCGGAGCAGCCGCCGCGCGCCCTCTGCCCCCAACGCAACCGCTTTCAATCGATGGCGCGATCCTTGACGAAAGCGCCCGGTCCCGGAAGAAAATTCGCGTAGAGAAAGGGGAGCTCGCGACGGCAGAAAGAACACGAGAGAGAGGGAGGGAGGAAGGGAGAGAAGGAAGAGGGAGAGAGCATGTGCGGGAGGCGGCACAAAGAAGGGAAAATATCGAGATCAAACGGCGGTGCGGCGAGAGGCCGTTCCGTGCGATCGCGCTCTCGTTCCGATGTTTACGCCACATCTCCCGCGCGCCGTGCGCTCGGGCCGTGCGCTGCGCTGCACCGCGCCGCGCCGCGCCGCACCGCTCCACTCAGCGCAGCTCTGCGCCGCGTGCGCAGCCACTTCGCGATCACTTCACGGTAATTTAGCGATTCGACGCCGCCGGCTGTGGCCGCGCCGGAGCCGGAGCCTGAGCTGGCGCAGAGGCCGGCGCTGCAGATGGCGGTTGTGGAGGAGGTAGTGATGGAGGTGGAGGTGGTAGTTGGGGAGAATTGGGGGTGGAGGGGCTGAATTAGGGGCGTTTAGTGGAGGTGGGGGGTTCTAATGGGGAGGGGGGTCTTCATGAGTTGGAGGATGGAGGAGATAGTGTTGAAGATGTTGGTGGGGATTGGGGGTGGAGGAGATGAAGTGGAGGTGGTTCTCATGGGGGGGGGGGGCTCAGGAGTTGGGGGATGGAGGAGCTAGTGTTAAAGATATTGGCGGGAATTGGGGAGGAGACGCTGAATTGGGGTGAGGGCGTGAGTTTAGTGCAGGTAGGGGTTATGGAGGAGAAAATGATAGTTTTTCAGGTGTTGCGGTGAGATGATTTTGGGGCGGGGGAGGGTAGTTGTAGTGGCGGCGGCGACGACGCGAGAAGACATGAGCGGGGAATGTTGGCAGCGGATGCGTCCCCGTCGGAGGTGATGGCTAATGGCGATAACGGTGAAGAATCTATCGTGCCGCCGATGCAGTGGAGATGGAGATACAAACGGCTATGATGTCGAAAAACTGAAGATACTCTCATTGTAGAAATAGACGTACGTGTGTGTTGGTAGGGAAAGAGGTGGAAACGAATGCGGAGACGAAAGACACACGCGGGGTCGGATGTGGATTAGGAAGTGACAGCGCACATAATGGAGATGAAGGAGGTGCTGACGAAGATGGAAGAGGAGATAACTCAGTGAGGTAGATAAAGAAGGAGGAAATGACAGAGATGGAGCAGGACGTAGCGAAGTCATCGGTTATTGTGAACATGCGTAATGAGCCATGTAGAATAGACTGTTCCATTGAAATTAGAAGCGGCGATGGCTACGTCAGTAGTGTCTGCTGTGGGATGCGAGATGGGCGAGCGATGGCGGTTGTAATGGCAGTGAAAGGAGCTGAAACTTCAGAAAATGTTTTGAAGACTTGGTGCGTGTAACACCTGCAGATCTACTAAAGAATGTTGCTGTGTACTACATCCTACTTCCGCCTCTAGTTCACTCCCGCTTGGTTGATAAATTCCTGATGTTATGTCCCTTTCACCTTGTCAGCGAGACAACTCTCCTGATGTCCTAGACCCTGATAGTGTGGAGTCCACAAGGAGTCTCCTAGAACCGTCATGTATTTCCTACCCTGCGCCTCTGGGTCTAACAGCTCGTGCGGTTTCGCCGCCGAAGGAGGGTGGTGCGAGAGAAGGCGTGGTGGGGATGGGTGCTGAGGGGAGAGACGGGTGGGGCTTGAGGCAGCGAAGGGTGTGTGCGCCGCGGGTCGCTGGTTCGCGAAGGCGCACAGCCCGCTGGTTTAATTACCTCGTTCCCCCCCACCCAGTGGCAGTGGCGTCAGTGGCGGTGGTGGTATAGTGGTAGCGGGGCGGGAAAGCGGTGTAGCGGTGGCGGTGCCAAGGTGTCGGTGGCAGTGTAGCGGTGTAACGGGGTCGGTGGCGGCGTCGGTGGGTGCGTCGGTGGGTGCGTCGGTGGGTGCGTCGGTGGGTGCGTCGGTGGGTGCGTCGGTGGGTGCGTCGGTGGGTGCGTCGGTGGGTGCGTCGGTGGGTGCGTCGGTGGGTGCGTCGGTGGGGGCGTCGGTGGGGGCGTCGGTGGGGGCGTCGGTGGGGGCGTCGGTGGGGGCGTCGGTGGGGGCGTCGGTGGGGCGTCGGTGGGGACTTTGGTAGGGGTATCGGTGGTGGCGGCGTCGGGGGCGGCGTCGGGGACGGCGTCAGTGGAGGCATCGGTGGCGGAGGCGCCGTCGGTGGTGGTGTAGCGGTAGCGGTGACAAGATGGCGGTGGCGATCGGGCGGCACGGGGAGAGGACAGGCGCTAAACAAGGGAGCCACAGAAAGCGCCTTGCGTCGGTTCAGCACGTGGCACAAGGCGCATCCCGCCCCTGGTGCACCTTCTGGGAGCAGTGCGCTGAGAGCAAGTTATCTGCAGGTTATATGTGGACTCCACTCGGTGGCAACGAAACCGTTTTGGGCTCGGAGACCGGTTAGAGAAACTATGGACCTACAACCTCTCCTCTGCCTCTTTCGTTAATTAGAAGCTAGATATTCGCTCATTAATCTCTTGATGACATTCCGTGCTGATAGAACTGATGTTAGTTAAAGCTTTAAAAATTAGTTTTTTTCTTTATGTTTTAAATAAAAATATGTATCCGAAGAAATGTAGTCGTAGCTGACTCCACTACCCTTGAATGTGTAGCTTCGCTTTTGCACTTCCTCTCGCCTCATTTCTTCTTTTGTCAGTCTGCATGGCCCGTCGTATAATGCTCTTTTTCACTTGGCGTAAATAATCTACTTTCTACTCCGAATCTCGATTGTACCTTGTCCAGTGCTATTTGCTTTTTCCATTCTTCTTAGCTGCTTCCCTTAACTTACGATAATTGATGACAACTCCGTTGCACTCGTTCCTATTGCTCTTTGTATTCGTCTCCGACCTTGTTGCCTTTTCCTCCATCTCTTCCTCCAACTTCGTGGGCCCATTTCCGCCTTGTCGAGTAGTTGGTTCACATGGGGGAATTTACTGTTTGGAACAACGTATGTAGACACAAGTTCGAGCTACTGCAGAACTTGTGATGTTCCAATTATTTGCCAACGCAAATTGCACCTAGTTTCAGTCGAGATAATTGTTTGTTCGGTGTTGCCTTCTTGTGCTGCAGTAAAGCATTTAACATTTATGATGGATTAAATTATACGTTTGCGAGATTGCAGTGTTCGTGTTTACTGTAATACCGGTTTGAGAACCTTCTCAGAATTAAGTAAATTAATTATACTCCAATAATTACAAGAACAAAAGAGTCGTGTTCCTTGATAAAAACTACTTTTTCTACTATTTATTATCTTTCTATGGCTGCATTAAAAGAAGGTTTTATACCGGATATTTGAAATTAATTTCATTTTCTTCTCGGTGGTTTTGTTAAATTTGGTCAAATTAGTGATATTTTAAAAAAAATACTGTCGCCTCTCAACAATTTGTGGCACAAAATGGGACTTCATTAATGTACTTTTCTTCGAGAAACAAAGAAACTAAATATTACAGAAATAAAACGAATGTAAAATGCAGTATTGGCCTCTTGAATCTTCTCAGCGTAATTGGATAGTTCTCATCAATTAAATATCCAAAGCTGTAACGCTTTAACAGAAAGCTATCGAAAATTAATTGACTTCCTTCGAGCTGTTGAGACTTTGTTTAGGTAGGTATCGGGACTTATGAAACTTTAACCATTGGCCACATATCTTCCTCTCATACTTTACGTCGTATTTGTAGTTTGTTGTGATATATCTATATAATTTATATTCCTCTCTTGATTCCTCTTTTTCTTGCATTGTGATGCACTTACCCTTGCAACTTGGTATTCCTTACGTGACACGTGCTCTTCTGTCTGCATATATTAGACAAAATTGCAGCGCCTGATTCATTCTGAATAAAGTCGTGGACTGTTCGAAGCGAAAGAGTTCCAGTCAGGAGCTCTTTTCTTTTTCTAACGTTCACTTTAAACAGGAAGTCTTACTAATCTATTATTTATTTATTATTTTTGTAATTGAGGTCACAAGATTAAATCAAAATATTGAGACCGCAGTTTACTGCGGTCCACTCGTTTTTTTAAATACATCAAAGTTACTCATTTAGTCTCTTTTATTTTTTCATACCTTTAGGCTTACATAAACCTTATTTTAAAATTGTGAATTTTTCGTGAATGTTTTCCACATTTTCCCCTCTTTTTTGTTATCTTTATCGCTCGTACTTCCAAGGGACTTAATTGAGTATTGGGATCTGATCTAAAACTACGAAATTAATTACACGAGTCAAAATTAATAAGCACAATTGCATGTGATGCGCATGATGTAATTATATTTATTCGGAGTTTTATTGATATTGATGTAATTTTTGAGCAGAGTAAAGAAACTATAGTACTCGTGACTCTGAAAGACAATCCACTCGGTTAAATTCCACTTGGTCCTTTCCAAGGACAAAAATCTTGAAGCCTGCGCCCGGCCTGGGGTGACGACCGATAGCCCCCGAGGGGCAGCCAGAAATAACCCGGCGGGGCGGGCGGGCGTAATAGGATCTGCGGCACTCGCCGCCCCACCGCCGCCAAAAAGGCGCTTAACCTGCCCTCGCCCCCCGCCCCCGCGCCGTCCTGCGAACCCACCTTTCTGCGCTGCGCCCCGCCCCCTTCTCCGCCTCCACCGATTCCTCGCCTCCACTACCTTCACTGCCTTCAGTGCCCGTAACGTCGTCGCCAACGGTGCATCCCCAACTGCCCTCACCCGCTCCCCTCCCACCAACACCCTGCCATCCCACAGTCCCACCATGTCACATTCCCGACATCCTCCTTCCCCAGGCCCCGCCGTCCTTCCATTGATGAGTTGAATATAAACTTTGAAGAACTGAAAATACTACAGCCTTTTTACAATAAGTTAATTCTTAGCCTTTTACTTATTAGCTTGTTTCAATAGGAAGCATACTATAACTACAAAAATGTGGACATTTTGTTTATGTTTAAGTAAAAGACTCGCCAGCGCCATCCCCGCCGCTGCCATCGTGCCACCTGACCACCCGCTGTCTTTCCTGTAAAGGGTTAAACGTACATTCTTAGGAATTGAAAATGCTTGAAGTGATTGGGTATTTGTAGACCTCAGCACACTCACCAATTCGGAATTTACGAATCGACTTCAGAAGCTCTACGATGCGTAGGAGGGAGAAAAGCTGATAGAGAAATTTCGTCTGGTGGACCTGTCGCACTTGATATTGACTTTTTCAGCGCGCGGTTTCCTATTCTGAAACTTTCATTCCGACTCGTTCTTGATCTGGCGCTCCGCGCCTCGAGATCTTTTGAATAACGTCGATCAGCGAGCCGCCACATGCCCTATCGTCTGCGATTGCTGGCGCGCCGATCGCTGCCAAATATTTCTTATGATACGCAGTATTTCATAGGTCCAATCCGACCAGATTTAGGCGGATAAATTGAGATTTTTATTTTATTTATTTTTATTTATTTAGTCAAAAAAACAGACAAAAACTGTATGTGACGTATGGGGGAGAAAATCATTCGCGCACGCTTCTTTGGAGTTTCAGAATCACTTCCCAATAATTTAACTATTAATAGTTGAATAATAATAATAATAATAATAATAATAATAATAATAAAAACAAATTAAAAGCGAGAGAGATGTAAATGAAAGTGATGATTGATTGAAGAAACGAGTCAGCCTCCAGACTGCTTCACGGGCTAGGAGTGAGTTATCGCGACCGCGAAGTAGACTTAAGAATTTCGTGTGCCGACGACCGCATTTTCCGGCGCGCCCACTGTGAACTTCAGTGATTCCTACGGACGCGAGGCATTGCGTCAGTGGGACTAAAGGCACAAACGCAGCCGCCATTCACCGAGCCAGACCACGTTCGCCTGAGAACGGTATTTCTTGTGAGAGACCCCTGCCGTAAATATCACGACCAAAAGCATCGAGGAATCCTACAATGGCGGAATTCATTCTTGTAAATGCCTCCTGGATCTTTCTCAATAGATTCAATTAATTGATGTTTGGCGGACTAAGAGCAGGGGTGTCTCTGTTGACTGTGTAGTAGTGTGGTTTTTCTCTCCTTTTCATGTAATTTTTCATGAAAACATTAACTTTTTTCATGTTTTTGTATCATAAGTTTAGTCAGTTAGTTCCTCCTTTTCTTCTGATTTTTGCCGATTAAATTATGTATTTAAATTAACTTCTCTTTTTTTCTCATGATATAATGGAACCACTTATATTCTCCTTTATTCCCTGGCAATTGCGTAGCTTTAAGGTTAGAAAAACAGGTAAGCGAGGTTTTGCTTGTGTAGCGCCACCGCCCTACTTCACTGATTAGCCGAGCAAGCATATCAGTGCACATCTGGCTCTCTTCACTCTTGCAGTAGCGTTGTATTTCAAAAATATTTTGTTTCAAGTCAGTATAAAAGGAGGCAAAATTATTGACCACAGAAATATGGAAATCAAGCTTATTCGTTATAGTCTTTTTAAAATGTATATTTATTCAAAATGTAACTCTAAACGAATGAATTTTTGTAGTTCGGTTGATGATCGCGGCGAGATCCAATATTAGGTCATTTCGAGGAACAGAGGGTAAACAAATATTTTATTTTTAATTCATGGCGAAATCAAGCGCTTTGTGAATATATACAGTACGAACGTACTATGTTTTTATATCATCTTATTCTGCTCATGCGTTTTCGCTCTTTTTCCTTCCCTTCTTTTTCCTCTTCTCTCTCCTCCCCACATCTCTCTCTCCCTCTTTCTTGCCCACTTCGGCGTTCCCCTTCTTTCTTGCCCCTCCCTCTTTTCTCCTCCCCTTCTCGACTCGACTCTCTTCTCTCCCATCGATCGTGGCCCACTGGGCACCGGCCCCGCGCCGCGGGGAAGCGCTACTGGCGCAGCGCCGATGGGTTCCGCTAATTTGGCTTTGATCGGGGGCGAAATTGTTGCGTTCACAAAGTTTGCCCGGGGCGCATCCGCGTCATGCTGTTCAACTCACTGTTGCCAATCTTCCCGGTTTTGAACACTCTCACCTGACCACTGTTTATAAGAGAGTGGCAGAATTACAGAAATTTTCTTTTTTTTTTGGTGATGAAATTTTGAGTTCTCTGACATTCGAGCTCTAAGAAACATTTTCATACTGTGCTCTGAAGCTGTTTTTTAGTTCTAGCAAGTCGTAAGAAATAACTAACAAATCGAAGCATTACAAATTCACAATCAATATTAATTAATTAATTAATTAATATAATCAGAGTCTAATTCGGAATCTTTAGCAGAACAGGTGGGCATTTCCTAGATAGAAATTGTCAAGAAGACATGAATTCCTGCGTATTCTAATTATTCTCTTATTCTTTTTATATTTTATGACGGGGTTAGAATTTGTTGAAATAATTCAACATTTAATTACATTATTTGTTGCAAAAGGTAATATTATATTACAAATTATTTAATAGCAATATAAATTGACGAAGAGTTCTCAATATCATTTACCAAAGAGGTGGAGAGGGGCTCAGCAGTATCGGAGCCCGTCAGTTGAACAGCGCTCCCCGTTGGCTGTGGAAGGTCGGGCTTCCAGCTACTGGGCGTATCAACCTGCCGCCAAGGTAATAATTTATGTTTATTCATGAGTGTAAACTATATGGAAACCGAAACGCGGCCCCATTATCACGTAATGATAAGCGCGTTCGGAGCGGTGGTGGCGGGCGCGGTGTTTGCACGCCGCTGGCGGCGGCGGCGGTGTTGGCGGTGGCGTTGGCGGCCGCAGGAAACGTCCGCCTCTGCCCGATCACTAAATCTCCTGCCATCTCCACCACATGCGAAGCCATTCTTTCTTTGTCCATTTCAATACGCTGCGTGTCTGTTCGATTTCTAGACGTAGCAGGCTTTCGGGTTTCTCACAACTAACCATCACCATCATTATTCCGTTTCGCTATTTTATTGCAGTTACTGTCATGTCAATCTCCCTTCTCTGAGTGCACTTTAATCCAATACCTTGTCGGCTTCCTCGTCTGTTGGCATTGCCTGTTTTATTTGCATAGTGAATAAAGCGTTATGTCATTAAATAATGACATGTCTGCCTTTTTCAATCTCATTTTCTATTATAAACATTCCTTTGCAAAACTTCCCGGTTTCATCTATCTATAATTTTTTCAGTTTCTTTCGGCTTTATTTTGCTTTTGTTGAATATTCCTTCATTTCTTTCCACAGCCAATTTTGGTAAGCAATTGTTTTCTCTCACCATCTCTCCCCGACTAGTTCACTTCTGCGTATGTGTGAGTCGGCATAATCATATTTCTCATAGCGTGCTTCCCTCGGACCTACAGCTTCATTTTCACCTACACGTATACAGTGGCTCTATTTTCATCTCCGTATCTCCGCAACGATAGTCTGCTGCATCCTGCTACCTCTCCCTGGCATTTTCTCTCTCCCGTCCGCTTTGTATCATTCTATTCCATCCAAACCAGCTCGACCTCCACCCGCTCCGCCCCGTTCTGCAACACATTCTTCCTCTCTCCATCCCACCACGCCCCACCCAGCCCCATTCCATTCCACTTCTCCCGCCCCGGCTAGCTCCACCCCTCTCCGACCAGTTTTCCACCTCGCCCTCCCCAGCCCCTCCTCTCTCATCACCCCGGCGCACCTCCCCGCCTCTTTCTGTCGGCGCGGGGCGTGGGGCGCGGGCTCACCCTAATCAGGGAGCGAGCCGATTTCGTTAATTTCGTTGATTACACGGCCGGTAAATCCGCTGCCGGCGTGTGCTGCGCGGTGCCGGTCGGGTCGTACGCTCGCGCCGCCGCGCTCGTTCGTCAGCTGCTGACAAACGCGCATCGCATCCAGTTGCGCGGAGCGGCGCTGTCGCCGGGCGCCGCCGCTGTGTGGCGGGTTGCGTCGGCGGGCGCCGGGCGTGTGCGCTCGCTCGCTCGCTCGCCATTCGGAGGGGGGCGTAGTGTGTCGCAGAGGCCCCGGCGCTTTCCGTACTCGACACCCTGCCCGCTCTTCACACCCGCACGTTAAATAAATGAATTGCTGAAACGATCGCTTGATCCTTGCTGGGCTCTACGCGTTTCTGGCTACCGTACGTAAGCGGCCCCGCAATCTCCTGTCATTTCTCTCATTCTGTATAGGCTTTTGTTTAATGTAGTGCGTGGTTTCTGAATTGATGTATGGGCACTTTTTGCTGACATTTCTAGTAACGTCCAAAGAGGTGTGTTCGCGCGAGCTTTCAAAGAGAGTAGGGGCAATTTTTGTTTCCATTCTGTAGATGTGATGGAATTCGTTGAGAGCTAGGTTGAACGTTCATTGAATCTTCTTTAATCACGTAAAGGAAAAAACAAGCTTTGGAGAAAAAATATTGGAAATATCTCCGTCGATTTTTTGCGTGAGTCATTTTACACTGCTCTTCTTCCTTCTGCTTTGCGAAAAGGCGTCTTCTCCATTGCGCACAAGCTTTCGTCTAATATCATATTATATTCAATCAGGATAGTTATTTTTTTCGTTTTGATGAATTTTGTAATTTCTTCTTTGTCCACGAGAGTAGACTTTACTCCATCTAATAAAAACACTGCTTGTCTTCTTAGTTACTCGCAAAGACATACTTAATATCCACGTCACTTGCTTTGATAATCGACCCAACCACTCTGATGAAATTCCTTTCTTATGCCATTGTTTCTTTCCACTTCATCACTTTCGCTGTCAGTTTCATTTCTGGATCGGCTCGCACTGGAACCGGTGACTCGCGGGTTCACTGCAGTCCTTATTGACCCAGCTGTCTTCAGCCTGGTGAGTCACGTTCACAGAGATTGAAAGCTTCTTGTTCACTTGTCTCTGTTGCTTCCAGAGTCCGCGAGTCGCTCCTTCCTTTCAGGCGGGTTGGGGATGCGAACGAGGATTTGCCATTTCAAAGAGGTGTGTTCGTAGGAGCTTTCAAAAAGAGTTGGGTCATGGGCTACTTTAGTTTCCATTCGGTAGATGTGGTGATGGAATTCTTTGTGGGCTAGGTTGAACGTTCATTGGATCTCCTTTAATCACATTAACGGGAAAAGCAGCTTTGAGAAAAATTAGAGGAAATATCTCACTGAATTTTGTTTTCACGAGTCTTTTTCGAAACACAAAGAATTTGCTCTCTTGGCCTTCATTTATTATAATAGGTGTATTAAAAATGTGATGTACGATTTTTTTACATTACTAATTTTTGACTCCGTGAATTTTTAATCTTTCATTTACCTGTTTGTTGAGTTTGAAGAAAGTTCATTCAGAAGAACTTTATTGTTATAATCCATTTTCTTCTTTCTTTTATAGAGAAAGAAAATATCATACACTGAAAAGTGTCATAATATCATCGATTTCAGAATCAAATACCGTGATATATAGGGATGAATGTTGGCGTGATTTCGATCATCTGAAAATCTTGATTTTGTCTAGTTATGTACGTTTTAGTTCATTTTATAAATATTCTGTTTCAGTACATTAAGCTCATGTCTAATAAATACGCAGATACAGATCTTTGTTAGAGCTTCTGATGAAATCCGCTCAAAAAATATGTGGTGCCGCTTCTTCCATAATTTACCTAGAACTCTGTCCAGTGTATGTGTTGCTGTTCCTACCTCCACTCATAGTTCATTTTATGTCGTCCTCCTTATCCTTTTGCACGAGAAATATAAATGTGGAGCTCCTCCTCCTCATTTTCAAGTATTAAGATTGGGATATTAAATGTTAAGATTATGTTAACTTCCATATTTTTCGCATAACACCCAAACTTTCCTCCCTCGATATGAAAATTCTTATATGTCACTCGCGGAGATATCGGTCTGCGTTGGGAAGAGTTGGCCAGACGGTTTCGTAGCTGACTTGGACTCACCATAAAGTACATTAAGCCTACTTACCAAAGTGAACAGAATGAGTTCAAACGCATTGCTACATTTTCTAAAAAGAAACAATGTTTTATTATTCTGGAATTTTGAAAAAAAAAGTGTTTCTTTTAGTTCGCTGCCGGGACTCGGAAACTGTCTGAAAGAGTTGAAACCAGAAAACAAATCATGACTCATTGAGTAATAAAATAAATTGAAATTAATAAAAATAGCGGCGCTATAATCGCTGTATTAATATTTTTGAAAATAGAAATTTTTGAAATTTTTTAACTCTGATTTTCCGGAAAAACGCTAATTGCACTGATTTTTTCAATACTGCATTATTTGCTGCACTAAATTACATGTATGTAACAACTATCCCTCCATGTTTGAAGCCGTCTTTGCCCTGCTGGCTGAGTGGAGGGTCTGTGCGGCTGAGAGGCCTTCGGTCGGCGCGGCGCGGCGCGGCGCGGCGCACGGAGCCACTTTTCACGCGCGCGCCCAGGCGCGTTGTGACGGCCGCGCGACCGCGCCTGAGTGCCCGAGCACCGCGCCCGCCACTCTCTCCCGCCTCCTCCCACATGCGCGCCTTAATTCTCCGTGCTTATCAGCTGCTCCATTTGGTTATCTTTCTAATGGTGGTTTACTTCGCGGCTCTGTAAGCTTGAATGTCTTGTTCCTTTCCTAACTTATAGATTTTTTTCTTCAAAATTCTTAGATTACGTATAAGATATTTTCTTTAATAAAGGCAGAAATAATATACTTATTAGTGTCTCACTAATGAAAGCTTTCGGCTTCCTACTTTTCGTGATTCGTTGTCATTGATTATCACGAAACATGAATAGAGTTGATAATATGCGTGGAGTTATACCTCATCAGTTACTGAAGTTTCTTATTCGCCTATTGTAATGTAACCATGAACAAAGAATGAGTTACGAGGTGCAAATACGTATAATTTCTACAGAAATTTTAAAAAGTGAAGTGTGATATAAAGGTAGCTGAGAGGAGATAGTGTACAAATTTTAGGAAATTTTGTGCAGAATTTGAGTTTAAATAGTGAGTCGAAGCTAGAAGAAAAATCATTCCAGTATTTTGATCACTATAAATTACTGAGAACTGATAATAAACTGACGACAAACCTAAAATAATTGGAAATGGAAAGTTAAAATACTGGAGATGATGATACAAATAAAAAGAAGATACTGGCAATGACGATGAAGATTTCACAACCACGATTAGTACCCAATGACGGCGATGACTACGTAATGACGATGACTACATAAGGACGATTGCGATTACGCAACGACGATGATGTTTACGCAACGGCGATGATCTGCTCATTGTAGCGGCTCAACTCCTTCGTCACCGCCCACCCGCCCTGTCGCCGGAGCGCGCGCCGGCGCGGCCGCTCCCAGCTCCCTGCTCACCTTGTCGGCGATCGGAAGGAGCTTAAAGGCGGAGTCACGAGTGGCCGCTTATCCTTCGGATGAGTCCCCGAGCGCCCCGGCGCGCCTTCAATTGGATTACGTGCGAAGGGAGAGCGTTAAAGCCCCCTCATGTGGGAAAAGACGTGTTGGAATTTATTAATGCGATACGAAGTTTTGAGCGAGTTCTATCTTGTAGTCGGATGACGTTGAAGTGACTCCCCTCTCGGTTAGGAAACAACTTCTTTTCTAGATATCTTAAAGCTGCCTCTCACATGGTGATAGGTGTCAGACTATATAAAAATCTGCTGTGGAAATTGCAGTTTAAAAATTTTAGAGATCCTCTTACACAATTTTTTTAGTTCATTTTCAGAGCAGAGTACGATATTTTAGTTTTATTAATTTTCTTCAATACATTTGCTTTTGTCATAAATTTATCAACTAACATCCTTCGTCGTAAGTGTAACAAGCTGCTGAGATATGTTGAAAAGAAAAAAACAATCAAAAAGTTGCGTATTACTATCTTCCTGAATCGTGTCAACCACCAACCAATATATTCAGATTTCCGGTTATTTATCTTTACTTACATGTATGTCCGTGTACCGACTCCCTCTGTGTTGCCTTGCATTGTGCCTGCGATTACGTGTTACATGAACTAACACAGTATGCGTTTCCAAGATGTAATCTACTGCGTTGTCACAGGACACTCGAGAGCCACTTGAACGCCCAGCGTGCGGTGCCATTAATGTTATTACTGGTGCATCGGGTCCCCGCTCTGTCCTTCGATTCCCAGAGCGGCGGACCGACCTCGACGGCGCGGGTCGGGTCGGAGGGCAGAACACAGACGGGAGAGGGAGAGATGAGGCTGACAGAGCAGGTTGGAGAGGTGACGGGTGGGTGGGTGGGTTCGGGATGGAGTAAAGTGGGGGTGTGGCGGTGCACAGTGGGTGAGAGGAAGCGGAGTTGGGTGGAGCTGTATTGGGCAGGCGAGGTGGAGTAGGAAGATCCCCAGTTGCCCGGGGAGAGAGAGGATAGGTTCAGATAAAGATGGGGATGGACGAGGCAGAACGAGAGCGGGGAGAGGTGAGACAGAACGAGGGAGGAGGGTCAGGGAAGGGTAAGGCGAGGGAATGCGGGTGGGGAGTCGCGGAGCGGGCCGCGGCGTAGCGGAGCGACGCAGAGATGGGGCGCAGTGGGCCGATCCGTGGCACGCAAGACCGGAGATGTGCAGTGCGGGGCGAGTGGGGTCAGTCGCCAGCCGTGCGGGTCAACAGAGCCCAGGGTCATCGACGTTCGCGATCTCGCGCGCCGGCGCCGCTACCCTCCGAGCGACCCTCAGCAGCCAGCAGCGCGCAGGTGCGCCAAAGCGAGTACCGCACGTGCGCTAATATTTGCGCTGTAATGTCGCGGAGTCGGGATCGGCGACGGAGACGAGTCGGTGGTGGAGGTTGGGCCTGCGGTGGAGATGGAGGGGGTGTAGTGGTGGGGAGGAGTGAGCGGACAGACGTAGAAGTGGTGATAATTTCAGTAAGGGGCCATTTTGAAGGTAATGACAAAAGGTTACTTGCAATGAGACAGAATGAGATTATGTTATCAGTGTAAAAAATGGTGGATGGTAATAGAATATCGACGTTGCTAATATCACCTGTTATCTTTTCGAATCCACTTCCTAGAAGGTTGTGACGTTGAAGTGTCGTAGTGTTGACAAAATGGCTTCTTGTGACATATGATATTATGAATTCTTTGCGAGTAGTATCGGAGAAAGTAGTGTTGGCATAAATCCGAAATTAATTTACGCTTATGCGAACGGCATCAACTTCGTCAAGAGATACATTAATTTCTTCAGGTGTTTGAGGATAAGCAGACAAGCAGAAGATATTACATTGACGATATAGTAGTGATGGTTCCCTAACGAATTGTGAGATATGAGTAACGAATTATGAGACATTTTCTGATAAAGACAAAGTTGGAAGTTGGAAAGTGGCGAGAGATTTCCAGTAAGGCATTACAAATTACGACAGAAATCAACGTAAGTGGTGACCTCATGAAGATGTTGACGATGTGGGTGGCATTGACAATTGACACCGGCTATGACGGCGGAGGTGATGAAGTCCATGGTGAAGGTGCCCACGAGAGTGAAGGAGAACCCTGACGACTCCGCAGTGGCGGGTATGGCAAACGCGTCGTTCCCAACGGCGGCGGTGACGGCGGCCGGCGCGACGGTGCAGGGGCGCACGCGAACGGACGTTTAATGTAATTGCGAGGTCGCCGGTGGCGCCGCCTAGGGATGGCGGAGAGCGTCTCATACGCGGGGAGGCGAAGCTCGCAAGGGAGCGACCGCTCGCCGCCAAATGGCGAACGCCCCGCGCCGCGACGCGCCTCGCGCCGCTAATGAGGGAATCAGAATGCGACGTTCGCGGCCTCGGAATCGCTCCTTTCGGTGATCCCCCCCTCGCTGATTTCATTCTCTGCATAATCAATAGAAGCGTTTGAGGGAGGGGACGGAAAGTGTTCTGCCATGGTTCTTGCTTTTGGCTGTCCGCGGGGCCCCGTGCTGTTGGTTGGGTTGCCCTTCGTTTGAAAATCCTAACATGGTGGTTTTTAGGGCAGAAATGCGCCATCTTGGACTTACCCGTTGTAATTGGCGAGAAAGCTGACGAGAATCGTCACGCAGTCAGTCCTTAGAATGGCCGACACGTTGGACAACTACAGCCAACTACGACTAGCCTATGACTTCGCGGGTTACTGGTTTCAGTCTCATACAGATATTACTTCCCTAGAATAGCCTTTCATGGCAAATATTGTTGTTGCAAAGCAAATGAGTTGAGTTTTGATAACTTAATGTTTGATAAAACTTTAAGCAAATATGGATAACTCGAGAATTGATACTAAAAGGGCACTCATTTAACACAAACTTCTTCAATTTGATTTGCATCAATGTTATCGTTCTCCTAGAAAGTAATTATTTCTTCCCTATACATATTTTATTAGATATAATTGCAAAAAATACACCGAAAGACTGATTTAAATTTGTTTTGATTGAATGTAACTCTTACTACTCATACTATTACATACTCATACTACTCCGTGATGAACGTTTCTTTCATCGTTGAAAAAAATATTAAGTGAATCTCTAGGAAGTAATTTGCCTTCAAAGTGCTAAAAGATTCTCAATTTTCGAGTGGACGATAGTAATATTCTGAAGCGTTTGTAGCCCACTTTTCACTTTGAAGAGAATCATTGAACGTCATCAGTAAAACGACCATTGCCTTTGACTGTTCCCCAAAAGCGAGCTTTGAGAAAAATAGTAGCGACGTGAATCGAAAGCGGACCCGTCCTAAAGCAAGCTTTGATTTGCAAAAGTCGTTTTGATGAATCCTCATAACTCCCACTCCGCGTTGGGAAGTCTCTCTTTACAGAGGGGAAATGACCGTTAGCACTGGTTGCGCGTGCTACGTTATTTACAGCCGTGAAACATTTAGTAGCGCAACGGGCAAAGAGAAGGTTAACTGCTCTTTCCGGCGTGACATTACGCATTCCGCCGTTTCACGGCGAGTTCGCGGGCGCGCGTGCACGCACGCAAGGAGGCGAGCGGCCATTGCGTGCGAGCGCGCGGAGGCGCACGCGGGTCGTCCTGTGATACGCGCGCGCCACTCAAGAGAGCCTTGTGCGGGGCGCGCTTATTTCATCAACGTCTTTTCCACTGGCGACGCACATACGCGTCTGCTCGGATTTACAGCAGCCACTGCTTTTCAGCGGCCACGTCAGAGGGAGAATTCGAAAACTCCAAGAGCAAGAAGGAAAGAAAAAGAAAAAAAAAACGCGTAAAAGGAAACGTCGTTTCACCCTTCATTATCAATTCCGCGAAACCAGCAGAGTAATACCCCACATAATTTCCCTAAAAAAGCAAATCTTATTTTCGGCTGGGGTCTCGTCGGTAGTCTGGTCTTTTAACGAAGCCCGACCGGCGTGTTCGCCGCCGTCGGGCCGTGTCCGCTGCAGGTGTCTGTCGCTGTGCGTCTGTTGCTCTCTCTCGCCTTTTTTCCGCGACGTCGCTCGCTTTGAGCTCGTTCAGCTCCTGTCACGGCCTCCTGTGCGGGGAGAGGCGACCGGTTCCGGTTAATATTTCAGAAGGCGCCCGTCTGCGCGCCTGGGCAGGGCGACGCGCGTTGGAACGGATCGCGGTGTCCGCCGGTGGCCATGCCGATGATGTTCCTTATTGCTCACATTAATGATGTTGACATTTTATTCCAACTGTAGTGTACGGTAAGCGGCAAATAGTCTCTCTGACTTTGTGATGGGCGAAATTTATTCGTAGAAGTTATTTTTGAGTTTTTTAATGTTTACCAATTTCTAACTTTATCGTCTACCTAGACATCGAATTTGTCATTAACCATTGCGACCAGAAATATCCTTCGCTTATTCTCTAGATTATCACGTCTCATTTTGTAAGAAAATGCACCTATGTGTACGCGCGCAAACTAATTTTGCAGGTCCTCACATGGCTTATTGTTTCACTTTTCTCTCATGAGTACGCTGAATCTATTTTTGTGCTGATTTTTTAGATATATTGTTCTTTGCAAGATCTGCCTGACTGAAGTAGAGAAGCATAATGGTATTTCCACATACTTTTGTGTTTAGCCTTCAAAATGTTTCGCATCGACCCTTTGGCGCTACATTGCAGCTTTCCTAGAGCACTTAGTATTTGCTGTTGCCACGATATTCTTAGAAAACGACCTTTAGAAGTGGACGTTACCTTTCAGAAAGAATCCAGCAACCGAGATTTACGAATCCGATCTCTAACCCTCATAAAAATACAAAAAATGAAGACAGTGATTTGAACAACATCTGATGAGTAAGATTTTTATAGCTACATATAAAAGTTCAAAATTCGAATTGTTTTCTCAAAACTTAAAATTAAATGTTGGTTGAACAGCTATATCCAAATAAGCTCAATAAAATACGTATTTACAAATTTCAGTGCTGTAAATGCAATGATTATAATTAAGAATCCAGTTATGCATTAGGCTAACTACACTATTAACTTAAGAATTGTGTATTTCATTCATAGTTCTTAAAGATTATTGTAAACTAGGAATATTGCTGAATTCACAGAATTCTCAAAAATCTCTCCCTAGTAATTGGAGAAAACAAATATTTTTGAGGAGTCGTTGAAACGCACTCTGAAAATCCTCTGGCCTCTTATTCAGGTTAGCATTGTAGCCTAGAATATACATGCCCACGAACAGAAAAGAACCCCAGGAGGCATGATCAGATTATGAAGAGCTAATAAAAACTAATGGAATTTCCCCATGTTTTTATTGTTCTTTGTATCTGAAGAAGCTACATCATTAAGCGACAGTTTACTATCCTAATGAATGAAAACGTATTAAGTTTATATTTTGGGCCGGATTGTAAAATGGTTTATAGTTGTTCTAATGAGAATTGCCGCGAGTTAAAGATGAATATACTGCGAGAGATTGAAGTACACGTATAATATTTTAGCCACTGCTATTATCCTCAAGTTTACACACTGAAAGTGACATTGGACTTGAATACACAAGAGATAGAGAAAGGATGTTGAAGGGAACATATGAGGATAGAAAGAGGAAATCTAAACACAATTAGGTGAAAGTAGGTACTTTATGATCTGTGCTACATAACACATTTCAATAATTAAGGAAGTTCGAAGTTCGAATAAAACTTCAATTATTATCTCTAATCAGAAACAGGTCGTGCCAATGAATACAACTGTGTTCGACATTGAAGTTGGCATTGGGAAAAATCCAGTGCATTTTTCTAAGGTCAAGTCAAAAATAACAATCATCAATAAAAGAAATTTCTATGTAATAAAAATTCACAAGGAATCGAAAGGGAATCGCACCTGCAGGCGAACGAATGTCAGATGTGGAACATGGAATGGAAACGAACTTCCCCTTGGGCGCTCGGGGAAGGAAAGGGTGCGCGGACGGCTGCTCGCGGTGCGTGTAAAACTCTCCTTTACTGGCGGTGCGCTCACGTCCCAACATTTTATTGATTCTAAAAGTTTTAACGCACCCGCGGTCGCGGCGACATCAGGCGACTGGGTCGCTTTGGGCGGCGGGCCGCGTAGGCCACAGCGGCACAGTAGCAGGATCAGGAGTTCCCCAAGGCGGAAACTCAACTCAAACATCGTCGCTTTTCCGGAATACTGTCGAACGCAAAAATCCGCTTCTGTACAAGAGAGCGCGATTTAATTTTCTCGGAACGTCATTTGCTTTCTCCTAAAAGACGATCGCAAGATATATCATTCTATTGGTTATGTCTTTTGGTTTTTATTTATTGAAAAGGGTTTTCTGAAACTGAATTTTTGGTCAATATTTTTTCATAAAAAATGGTGAGCTTTGTCCTTGAAATAGCGATCCATCTGCAACATGATACAGAAGCCAGAGCATCTGCATGGCACGGGTCATCTCACATATACCAATCGCTTGTTGTGACTTTTAATGTGGTCTAATTGGGGACTGTCTTATTTCAGTTACTCCCATTTATGCTTCATTTCGTTTCACATTGATCCAACAAATTAATTCGCATCTTGTAAAATTGATTCAAGTTTTCATATAATTTATGCTAGCCACTTTTTTAATACTGCAAAATAATTTCGATTATTCCCCAAACATTACAAGAACAATGAATAATCAGAAATTCAAATTGGGAATTTATAAATTTGTTTATCCAATATTGTCTGTGTACTAGTTTTGATATTTACTACAAGAGAGGTTGAAACTTAAAAGAAAATGTTTTTGAAAAAATGACATATGATTTTTGGTACTTACAATGCAATTTCATATTGTATTTTTTTAAACCGAAATATTTATTACAAAGAGCCAAATGACTGTCTTTGGATAATGTCGTACAATTATAAAGCTCTTGAAATATGTCGCAATCAGTACATAAATGCAATTGAAAATCCTATCTTTCACTTTCAAAACGTAACCATAGAGGTCATATTTCTGCTAGAACGCTGAGAAAATGTATTAATTATGGATAAGACGCAACATTAAGAAATATCAAAGTGGTGAATATGTATTACAATACTTTCTAATGATGTCCTACGACTTCTGAACGAGAGTTTGTTGAAATGGTGCTTGACAGAATATGAATTAGAATTCCCATTAGAAAATTGTCGTCAGTTCACTGTATGGCTTGACCCCGACCGCACACAAGAGTAGCCTCTGCCCAACGGAGCCAGAAGAAGAATTTCAGTCGTTACCAATTTTCCAATGGTATTAGATGGAGCAAGAATCTCCAACGGACTGGAACGCCTCCCGCGGGCGCCGGCCGAGCGATGGGGGAACGGAAGGTGAGCGGGCTGCGAGCAAATGAATTGGAACGCGAATCGCTCGCGAGAGGCGAGACTGCCAAACCGGTTTGTCCTACGCATGCGCCCCAGAGATGGATGAATGTCGCCTCTCGCGTCTTCGGCCGTATGATCTGTTCCGCCCCGGCGAGCACGGTTTTATCTCCCGCAGTCATCCTGAGACGCGCGCTATAGAGATCATCAACCGGTAGCACCCGATCGGAGCTGTGTAACTTGGGTCTATCTCTGGGCTATCATCGCCAATGCTTTAATGCGGCTTCAGCAAACACGCGGTCCGATTCCAGTCGTATTCCGACTTCCGCCGAGCAGGTAGAGAAATCCATATCATTTGCCGCTCGCCTTTGCACCTGGGCCTCCGTCGCTCCCATCTCCTCCCCGCCTTTGCCATCTGCGAAAATGTTTTCTCTCTCTCCTCCTTCGCAGCCGCGTGGGCGTGTCTCCCTCCGATGACTATGTAGCCTCCATCACCTTTTCTGTTTTCACAGACACCGTTTCTGATATGGTTCCTACCTTGTCCCTCTTACCTCATATGTTACTCTTTTCTCTCTCGCCTTCTGTGAAAACGTATCGCTGAATCCGTCATCCCTGGCTCCCTTATCTTTGTTAAACTTACTCTAGTGACCCTCATGTCACCGAAGCACCCATTTTAGCTCTTGCAGCCTTTGCCAATCGCCCTTGCTCTCAACCTCGCTTTCCCGGGGGGTTAACTCACACCTTTTCCTTATCCTCTTACTTCATTGCTCCTTTGCCTACTTGCTCATTTCCTCTCTTGCTCTTTTATCACTTTGACCACCATTACTTTCCTTGTGAGCCTTGTCACCTTTCTCCAGTCTCTCCAACGTTGTCATTGCTACCGTAGTTCCCTTCTAAGCCTTGTCACTCTACCTCCCTCGCCGCCTCTCTGGACGGGGAATGGTGCCTGAGAATCCAGAGGCCAAATCGAAACCCGTTTGGCGTTCTCCGGAGAGCCCGCCGTTTCCGAGCCGGAAAATCTGCCCCATCGCCCGCCGGTCCCCTAAGGATTCAACGATTCCCGCCCGATGGCGTTCTCTTGTTCTCGAGAAGGAACGGGTCCGCTGGCGGGGCTTCCGCACTGTTACCCCAGGCGCCGCTGTCGCTGTCGCCGCCAACGCGCATGGACCGAAATGAACCCAATGGGCATGTTTTGTTATTCCTAAGCTAAAATCGGAAACTTCTAAGAGAAAAAGAAAATCAATCGACAAATTGTTAGCCACGATAACAGGGAAGGCAAAGGAAATAACTCAAGCGCGAAATAAATATGTTATTGTCGTCAGATATAGTTCACTTCCCTAGATATCTTTCGAAAGTTGGCCAATTGTATCACTCAGACTGAAGAACTCCGTTTCGTGCGACTTTCATTGTCCCATATTTAATTGATATTTTAAAATGATATTTTTATAAAGCACAAAATATTCAGACTTTGACTTTGTGCATAAAAAATATTACTAGGTAAAACATGACTATGTACATTTAAACAATATTATTATTATTATTATTATTATTATTATTTAAAATTGTAATATTAAATATTATAATAGTGACAAGCAATAAGAAACATTATTATTATTATTATTATTATTATTATTATTATTATTATTATTATTATTATTATTATGATCAACACACACTCTTAGTGAGGTAAAGAACTTTTCGTATATTAACTAAAAGTTCTGCATAGATCGTTGCATTCTGCATTCTACATAGATCGATTCATAATGTTGCACAAAAATAACATATCCTTAAATCTTCCTTTTCTGGATAATATAGGTAAATTTGAAATTATTTAATTGTGTTTTATTCGAAACTTTGCGCCTTATGACGCAACGTGCATGTACTCTGCGCGTGTTTCGGCCCTGTGCCACCCAGCGCGCTTCCCCCGCCGTCGCGTCGCCCTCTAATTCCGAGCGCCACGCCCTCCCACCTTCGCCTTCCCACGCGGCCGCGCGGCCGGTCTGGGCCAAGCGCCGATGGAAAAGGCTTGTCGAGACATCCTGAGAGCGCGCGCGAGCCCCACGGAAGAAAAGGAGGAAAACGCGGATTGTGTTCGCTTGATCGGTCACGCCCAATCGGCCTGTCGTTTAATAGAGAAAATATAAATGATTTCCCGGAAGGATAATTTTCACCTTTTTTTCCCTTTTCTCTTCTGTTGTTCAATGATATTCGTTTCGCTGCCAGAAGTTTGAACCTGGCACTGGGATCTTGAACAGTTGCTCTCAAGAAATGATTCTCTGCATGTTCTTTTGAATTTCGTAAACCGTTCATTCGCTACAATTCGCGTGTTGTGTCTACCTTCAGCTTTATTGCATTTCTTGAAAAGCTTTCCGTGGTAATTTCTTCTTGATTTAGTTGTTTTTTGAACATTCTGTTGCAGAGTTATTTGTAGCTCAAAGATAATTGAAAGGGTTCGTAATTAAAATTGTTCATTTACGTGTGTAGTCTCAAATATTTTGCATTTAACTCTTAAATGTGACATTGCAGACCATTATTTCACGTTTTAAGTACACTCAGTAACTCCATTATAAATTCTTATTTTTGTAAAATATATTTTGATATGTCTCATTCTCTAAAATGTATTTAATTTGTAAGCACGTGACCTGCAAACCAATCAACCATCCAGAAATTTTACTGAGTGAATGTAAGTGCGATCAGTGTAAGTAAGTTCCATGCAATTAGGAGAAATCCTAATTAAAGGTCCACGTCCTCGCTTTATGTGCCGCTGTAACAGGAAATATAAAACCAACCCAGAAGGCTTTGGCCCTCGAAATGCGGTGCAGTTCCATCGAAGCAAACTTTTGTTGATGGCGATGCATGTTAACGGAAATGTGCAGGATTATTGGAGATGAAAACAAAATAATGAAAATAAAATTCTGAGATCCCAGTAACTTAAATGCATCGATAATACGTTCATTTATACACTCGTGCAAAGACAAGTAATAAAATGCCTAACAAAATATCACAAAATATTAAACCAAACAAAATCATTTTTTCCTCTTTCAATTCTTTGATTCGCTCTATTCAGCTCATTTTAAATGCGCTCAGTAATTCTACCACGAACTCTCATTTTGCAAAATCCCCCCAAAATATTTTTAATTTCAAATTATTCGAGTTGCATTTCAACATACAACTCCTCTTTCCAAGAATTTTATCCACAGCCTGTTTACTGGCTAGCACAAGGGATCCCTTATATAAACATAATATTTATTCAGAAATCGATTTCAATAAAGGTGTACTACCTCGCCCTGGCGTCCTAGCGCCTCACAGAGAAAATATAAAAGCGGCGTTCCCGGAAGGCCCCGGCGCTGCACCAAAAAGCGATGCGGCGCGCTCTGGTCAAACTTCTGAATGCGTGGAACAGGTTAATTGCGGGCGCGGTTTGAACAGTAGCGCGCGCGCGTTCTGCCCTAATGAACAAACACAAACTCGAGCCCGTCGCGCTTTTAAATTTCGGGGCGGCCCTTGTCGTGCCGCCGCTGTGCTCGTAACAAAGCCACATTGTGGGCTCGAAACAAGGTGCAGCGGCAGGTCGGTGTTTTATTTTTATCGATTTTTTTTGCCCTCATCGTCGTCCTTCCTGCACGACGTTTCCGAATGGAATCAACTATTTGCAAGAGATGGGGAACTGGAAGAAAATATATTTTGATTGGATTGATATCTGTATGTATTATTGGTGGACATTTTATTTGTTCTCAAAAAAATAGATGTGTGCAATGTACTTTTATTGCTTTACGCGAGTTGTATATAAGAACAGGCCTTTTTTACATCCACTTCCCCTATCTTTTTCTTGCCAATCAACTTCCCTAATTCTCTCTAGTCCAGGTCTATCGATATCTATCGCATTACATATGATCAAACCGTTTCTAATGTGCATGACGTGTAACTTTCGGAACATCAAATGAAAGAGGAACGATGTCAAAAGATACGAATAAACAGTTAGCTTCTAAAAATAAGAAACTAAGGAACACCAAAGATATACTAACGTTGTGAAAAAATCTACTTGAAATGTTCTAAAGATCTAATATTTAGTGCTAGATAGCATTAAGAAATTTCTTCCTTCAGTTTCTCCGTTTAGTTCTCCTCTATTAGTTTAAAAGGGAAACACAGTTTCTAAAAATTTGGAACTTTCTGCAAAGTTCAGCATTCGTGAGATTTGAATGAAAATCTGTTCTGTACCATCTTATTAACAATAACCTAATAATGCTATTTCTGTAGCTGTAAAACACCAGTGGGCAAAGGGGGTCGGTCCTCAGAATAAATTGCAAAATATTTAAAGAAAAATCTATAACATTAATTTTGTATACGCGCAAAAAATTGAGAGAGAACTAAGCAGCCCATGGCCATTAGAGAGCCGGGTTCGTTAGAAGTGCATGGTCTAAAAAAATATGAAATGTTTTAATTTGGACTGAAAAATGGAAGTACTTGATTGTATTATTCTCGTTCTGCGCACACCCACAGAATTTTCATATTTAGTCTGCCACTACTTATAGCACAGCTGAGGTCATGCGACTACAAGGTTCCAAGGAAAAGATAACCAACTATTTGCTATTGACGTGTTGCGTTAAGGAAAAAATATATGATATTTTTGGGTAAAAGGAACTGCTGTACTGCTTTTATGTCTATTCTATTTAATGCCAATGCAAAATTTCTTAACACTTTTTAAAAATATTTGATTGGAACCTTTGTAATGAAATACGTGTTATGTCAGAGACTATTTGTTTTTCTTGAGCAATATGTGTGCTACTTTTTAGAAAAAAAAATCTGTGATTTTGTTCAGTAGTATTTTACTAGTGTTCAGTAGTATTTTATATTATATAAATAATACTGTGTGTATTTAGCAATATATTACAATCATTTCCTACAAAAATGTGTCAAAATATTTTCAATCTTTGAGGAATGGCAAGAGTGTATTTTGAACATTTTCAGTACTTGCGGTCCATTCCCCGGGGGAACAGACGGCTATATCGACGATCTATAAGAACTTGTTCATCATTCAGCATGTTACTACGTGCGCAACTGTTCTGCGCATAGAGAGATTCTAAAAGAAGATTGAAACATGTGCATTAGCAGGTCCTTGTAACAGAACGGCGAGTTTCCACGAAGGAATAACGCATGGCGACGGAGCATTGAAAGTGACGATTAAGGGAGTCAGCTCCTAGGCCGCTTCAGGTGAGAGGCGTGAGTTGTCGCAACCAAGAAATAATTTTCATTGCGTCTGCCCACGACCGAATTTCCGGGCGCTCCCAGAGTGAACTTCAATGAACTACGGGCGAGAGGCATCGTGGCTGCACGGACAAAAGTTGCAACATTCAGTCGCCATTTTGGCGCCATTCACCAGGTCGGACGAGCTGCTGGCCTGTGAGCGATAATGTCACCGCCCCCTTCCGTGAAATCCACGGCGAGAAGCTTAGAGGGAAATTGTAATGTCGGAGGGCATCCACCTGCATGACTAGTGGATTCATCGCGATTGAGAAGAATCGATTAATTTATAAGAGAACTGGAGGAGAGATGCCTATGGATTATGTAAGAATGGTCTTTCCGTTTCATGTATTTTGTTCTTATCAGTTCAGTAAACTTTTTTAAAAAAATTTCCCTTCCGCTTTCGCCGATTAAATGCTTTATGAAAATCAACTTCTTTTTCTCATGATTTAATGACGTCGACACTAGCCACCGATGCCGCCGTAGGTCGCTGCCCTTAGTCTGGTTCCCTACTCAGCGTCCGCGTTGCCACTGACAATGCCCCTATTTACTTTTTTAGGCTATCACCTTGTCATAGACTACTGACAAGCAGCATAATTTCACAGCACCCGTAATTCTGTTACACGCATCTCCGTGAACTCAAGATGGTTTATCATTCATTAAATTCTCGGTAGACGCGCTCTAGGCTCCTCGTAGGGCCATGATGCTCGAGGCGGTTCAAAACGAATGATCTAAAAACTGTATAAAACCACGTTTTACGCAAGCGCGACTTGGGCGTACCACGAAGTGTCCAATTTATTCCGCTACGTCACCTCTTCCTCCAGCGGTTTCGTTGCATTACAAGTTGTGTTCAAGTGCCCTCTACGCGAGGGGCTTGAGGAAAAAAGTGGTAACGGTTTCTTTTCATCTGCTAACTTTCATACTCCGCGCCTCTCTCCATCGAAGTACGTCGCCTTTTCCACCTCCTACTCGCATGTTGTAATTGGCGGAGGCGCAACGGCCAATTTCGTATCCGGTTCCATGTCTGATTTGATTGGTCGTCTGCCCTTTGGACGTAGTCGAGTCGAGTCGCTGACGAGCGAGCTCCGGCTTTGTCTGTCGTTCGGTGTTGCTCTTTTGTTCAAACAAAGGAGGGCAGGTCTCGTTCCGAGGTCGAGCCCATGTTCTCCTTGATACTTTTTAATTCTTTGTTGGCTCCACGTCCGTCATTGAATTTTCACCTTCCGTCCTAGTAAGTCCCATTTGACCGCGTTCTCCCCTCGGATCCTTAAGTGTCGGTGGCCCTTTCTTCGAAGATGCGAAGAACTATTCTTCTCTTCCTTCGCCTTCGGGTCTGTTCTTACAACTCTGTGCCTCGCAAAAGTCTCTTGTGTCCGTAACTCGTCCCAGGGATGCGTGTACCGCGCCCTCAACGTATTCTTTTTGCGAGGTTTCACTTTCACTTTAATGAAAAAGATGTGTGTGAAGATTGAGAAATTGCATTGTCACCTTCGGAAACAGAGTCTTCAAAAAATTTGCGTGTAGTGGGCATGTTCGATACAGCGGTAAATGAAACGCGTTTTCTAAGAAAGAGACCAATAGCTTCACTTCAGTTTCTAAATACGAGTATCCATATTACACATAAAAATGACATTATTATTTGCAACACTTAAGGAAAAAAAGATCTCGGAGATTTAATGAAGAACAGAATTTAGAAATAGAACTTGTGTGATTTTTCCCTGAATACAGATCGCTATAATTTCAAATTTTTGTAAATGATGTAACAAAAACAAAGTTTATTTTAAAATTTCCAACTGCTTCAGGGATTCACTATTTTAAATTTAATGTTTCTAAATTTCAGCGAATCACGTACCGTCTTCTTGACCGTTCCAGGAGGCACCGAAATAGGTTCCATGGCCACATAACCAATGGTTATAACTGACTGGCAACCAACAAATTCTTAACGCTCGTGTCTTGTGTTTCTCGTGGAAGAAACGTGAAAGTGGCAGGCTCGCGCCACGGAAGCAAAGAGTCGAGAACAGCGCCTCGTCACAAGGCGTCGAGAGCCGCCCCTCGCCCTGCAGCGCAGCAGAGCAACACAGCCGCCTCCGCTGGGTCTGCTTGTACGTGAGATGAAATGAGTAAATTTCGCTGCAGGTTCGCTGCGCGCGCGAGCGGCGGTGGCGGCGAACAGCGAGATAATGAAACGAGCCTCCGCGCTTCTCCAAGTTGGGGGAGGAAAAACTCAAACAAATGACACACGTGCGCTACCCGCTCTTCCCCTCCCGGAACGCCCCATTTCTTCCTCCCTCTTCCTCAACGCGAGAATTCGTTGAGGAAGTCGTGAAGACTTCTCCTTCCCCGGCGCCCGATCCGCCTTTATCTCGCCTATTTGTTATGATATCTCCGCCGCGACGGATGCTCCGGCGGCTGCAGAAACCGTGGAGGAGGCGCAAGCGCGCAGCCGATGGGCCCTCTGCGGCGTCCTTGAGGAACACCACGATCGGCAGTTTGAACGCGTCTCTTGCCGCGCGAGTTGGGAAGTGCTCGCGAGCGGTTGGTGGGGAAAGAGTGCACCGCTGGTAGCCGTCGTTGCGGCTCCGGCAATGGTTCCTCTGCGGCATCCTTGCGGAACCCCACGTTCGCCCGTTTCCGACGGAGCGCCTCACCGTGCGAATCGAGAGGTGTTCGCGAGCGGATAGGCGAAGAGGGAGCGCGCCACCGGTGGCTACCGTCACGCCGCCTGGTGGCGCCTCCTGCAATTAGAGGCGGCGCATACAAAGCGGACCGCTTAATGCAATCTCGTCAACTTAAGGGCGCCCGGCGCGCGCGTCTGCGACGGCGCCGCCGCCGGCGGAGGACGACTTATATTAAAGCAAACGACTGGAGGTTAAGTTAAATTATTTTAAATGTAAATTGCAGTAATTTTAAAGCCATTATGTGCAACGTGCCGGGACTGTCACGTTCTGAGAATCTCGGTGTTGCAGCCGCTCCGCTGACGTCGTCAGGGCGACGCGAGGGGAGAAGCCGGCGAGGGGTGGGGGAGGGCGTATGAGACGCGTGTGGCGGATAATCCTTGTGTAGGGGAGGGCGCTGATGGGAACGCTTTTGTCCCCGCGACGACTGTCTGCTGGCGCGGCAAACTAAGTAGTTGTAATATTACGCCCATATACCTTGCTGTCTTCCCCCTCGCCTGATCTTTCCTCTCCGCACCTTGTTTAATATTGTCTTGAGTTGTATTTAAGAATTTTTCTTTGTTTCCAGGTAAGCTGCTTGATTGCTGTCGCTGAGTGCGGGAGAATGGACCTGAATTGAAAATTGTGAGTCAAAGGTACAATTTTGTTATAAAGATTAATTTTCTCTTGGCTTTTGAGATTTAAAGAAACGTATGTTGAATTCATGGGGTATTCAAAGCAGGATGCTGGCTTGAATTTTTTTAAAGTGAGAAGCTAAGAATTTATTCTCAAATCAAGTTCTAAACGTATTATCTGTCATTTCTCGAAAAACAGTGGACTTGTTTTTTTTACGCCGATAAGAGTTTTTTTTAAAGAATACTACTTTAGTAAATGTGAGAATGCGCTTTTACAGAACAACTAAAAATTAAATATATAACTTACGTTTCTATAATTATAGATAAAAAATATGGAGCCATCGGTTCCATTCCTGTCCCTTTTTATTTTGACCAAATATACGAGTATCTACTACCCCTGTCACAACAGATAAGGGTCTTGTCTCGGATTCCCTCGTGCAAACATACTTTGGGGACCTTCCTTTCTCACCGAGCACTTTCACGAAGTCGCTCTCTGTGGCGAAAAGAACATTTCTCACCCCCTCGGCCTCACTTTCAGTTCTATTACGCCACCTCAAGATCAGACGCTGTACTGTACGCACACACACGTCGGCTCGCATATGTCGGACAGTAGTGCGCGTTTTTTGTTGTTTGTTTTGTTTGTTTTTATGGTTTTTTTAACTCAACCTGAAGCTATAAAATCACGAGTATATATTCAAAAATAAATTAAGCAAATGAATGTGTACTTTATGAAAGTGGCCTTTAAGTATGAACGTGTAAAAAGTGTTTTAACCATTGATTTTTATCATAAAAATATCATCCGAGCTACTCGATTTGTTTTCACTTTTTTTCATAATAAATAAGCACTTGATCCAGTCCATTTGCCAGATCCTACCTGGAATTATCGTACAATCGTTATTTTGGGGACACTCTTGATCTTCCGTCAAGTCTCGTTCCCTTTTGCTCAGTGCGTCGTCGCTGAGCCTCGCTCCTCACAAGGCTCCTGCTGCGCCGACTGGTCTCCCCTGCAACGCGGCGGCCTGCAGCGCGCTCTATCTGCGGCGTGTCTTTGCTTAGTCGCTTGATTTTTGTGCGTACGTTAACTGCAATGGTCGTCATTCCCGTTAGAGTAATGAATGTTTTATCCCGGGGGATCGCGGTGATTCCTTACCGCCTAGATAGGGAGATCCATCGCGGACATCGGCCTGCGAGCGATTTAATCTCCAGGTATCTCCCCCACGGGGCGCCGTTCGGAGGAGCATCAAGCTCTCGGCTGATCTCCTGACATATTAGGCGGTAGCGTAATACATATAAATGTGTGTGTAAGGGGAGAAGAGTGGACAAATGTGAGAATGGGAAGATCGTGAGCGGTTCGAGGCCCTTTTAGTAGGTTATTGCTCTGGCATTCGCCTTGTATTAATAAGCAAAAACGTTGGAAACCGTAAAACTACCAATGAATTGGACCTAGTTGTCTAGCAAAAGTCGAAGTTCCGCTACCGTCGGGACTCGAACCCTTGCATCTCCTGGTCAGAGTCACTGCAAAGGCAGCAACAAAGCTAGCTGTGATATAATTCAACAGTTCCGCAACTACGTATCCCGCGTCACACCACGCCGTCACGTAGCCCGCATTTGTTGTAATACGTGACTTTATGCATTAGGGATTAAATACATTTTAAAAATGAAATGTGAAAATTCATGCGTTATGAACCGGCAAGAACTCAGAAACGCGAAAGGAACATTTAGAAAAAAACAACAACGGACATTCAAAGTAGTTTTAATTATTTTCTCTTTTCATTTTTATTTTCCGGTAGAGTCCTAAATACATGGACTGCTCCGACCACCTTTTAGACCAAATATCAAATTTTCCTTCAAAATTTCTCGTTGACCTCCCCTTTTCCCTTCTGACGTTTCCGTGAAATGTCTCATTATAACTGGAGTCCCCTCTTCAGTGCGGGGCGGACTGATCCCTATCCTGCACCCGCCACGAACTGTTGCGCCTATGTTTTCACATAACGTACTGATAAACACGCCACAATAGTTTCAAAATAAATGTTCCGAAATTCTGACTTTAGCATAGTACTAAGCATTCATTGATATCAATGTGCAAATATAATACGATACAATGTATCATGAGTATCGAGAGACATCTTATTACAATTAGAGATTGGAGAATTATCAAACGAGGCTATTAGGCCGCGTTTTGAAAATCAATGGAGTATGGACTAAGATGTCACAATAATAATTTCGTGCGTTTTGCGCACTTTGTAAAATATCCCAATGTACTATAATTTTCGTTTAAAGACTATTCCTCCTGTAAAAGTTCATAGTTTTAATACGGAGGTGATGAATTAGTTTTAATATCACATTACGAAATTGACTGTTGTTTAATAGTGGGCTGGGTTTTGTTACAACACCTGTGTTCTGATAAGTGTATCAAAAAAAAATTAAACTCAGTGTCTTGAAGTTTGACCTCATATTACGAAAGAGAATAAAAAAAAGAAACAAAATAAAAATCATATTAGTAATTGGATAAACAATTATTTACTATTGAGCATTTTTTCTTTCACTTTTACGTACAAGAGCTTCCGATCCATCGCTTCTTTCGGCAGCAGATAGATTTGATGCAAATTCTCATTATCTGTTATCCCGGAGCTCTCCTTCCTCCTGTAAGTCGCCTCTTCAGCGCGGCGCCGGGCGGCCCGCGAGGAATACGGCTGGCGCGGCGATGCCCCCCACCCGTCCGCCCCGCGCCGCGAAGTCTGTGCCGCGCGGCGCGTCGCGCTGTCGCATTGTCCCGCGAGTCCGAGGCCCGCCATAATTTCCCGAAGGACTTGTCGGCGTCGCCGGGGGGCGTGGCGGGGGGCGGGGCCGGGCGGCTGGAGCCGGCGTCGCTAAGACTCGCGCGGGGGCGGCGCCGGGCTGGCGGTGGCGCCCTGCCGCGGGGCCCCTTCGCGAATCCTCGCATTACCTGATGAAACGAAGCTCGCGCCCGCGCCGGTAATTTCGTAATTGAGTTCCTTCCGGTCAGCCCCGCTTCTCAGTCGCCCTGCCCCGCCCTCCCGGGTGGGGCCGGCTGCTTTCGTCGCACTCCAGGACGGCCCCACGCGACGGCCGGTTCGGACCTCGGCGCCAGACGCGTGCAAATTGGCTTCCGAACTAATTTGAGTTGAATAATCGCTTGCGCGGAAGTCAATTTCACTGGCGGAATGGGGAGGGGTGCGAGGCAGAACTGCTGCGAAACTTTTGTACTTGTCTGACGCTCGATGATTGTACGAGGGAGATGGGGAAAATGTGAAATGTGTCGGTTTGTATCCAACCGCGTGCCTTGAGGAAGAGAATTGATTGAAACTACTTAAGAAAGAGAATGTACATTTTTTTTTGTAGATTTCATATGCGTGCCTTGGTGAAGTGAGTTTCTGTTTGCTGTAACATTAATATTTCATTTATGTTAATATTCGAACTGTGAGAATGCCGTGCTTCATTCATCGATTAACCAATCCCCTAAAATAAAGTTCGAAATAAACAAGAGTGAATGTCAATTTTCTGTTAATATCTCGAAAACGCGAAAGATTAGAACCGTGTTCCGTGCTCCAATTTCCGTTCGGTCTCACTTTTCTCGCATCATCTCAATTCGATTTTTAAAAGCCAGAAAGATTATGAAAATTTACATATAATTAGATTCCAAGTTGAAAATTATATATTTCTCATTTTTATAACTTCTGACACATACCATTAAGACATTTTACACATCTTCATACCTACTTCGGATATTTTGAGATATGATAACCAAAATGAATCTCTTATGAATGTCCTCATTGAAACGATAATCATAAAAATTAATACAGATGACGGTAAGTCCAATGGTAGTTATTCCGAATTTAAACATTCGTCAACTCTTTTCGTTTCGTACCTTCTAACACGAACGATGGAACCTTTTTCACATATCTCCCTCATGCCTGTTTCTGACATTTTGTGTTACAGGTTCCATAACGAACTCATTATCTTACGATCATACAAAGTGGGTGGAGCAGCGCGCGGTCGATAGTCGCAGTTGCATTACTCCGGACTGAAGAATTTCACATCTCTTTTTTTCCGTCCGATGCCTTCAGATGCCGAAAGCTGAAAGCCATTTTGCATGTCTCCGCCACGCGGGCTCGCAGCTTCCGCCGACCCCTTCCCTTCCTCCCCCCGCGCAGTGGTGCCGCCACCTTCAGACCTCTCGGTCGCCGCGGGCGTCCTCGCCCTCTGCCTCCACACCTCCGGGGCGTCCTCGCCACCCTTTCCAACGGCGGGGCGGGGCGGGTTGGGGTGGACGGATCCGCGTTTGATCTCCTGGGAAAGATATTAATTTTCGAAAGGGAGTGAGGGAGCCGCCAAGGAAAGGAGATCGGCCGGGCGAGCGGGCGGGCGGGCGCTTTCCTTTAAGGGAAGCTCATCATCCGTGCAGTGCCGGGGGTCGCCGCCGGCGCGCCGCCCGCCGCTCCGCCCTCGCTTCCGTGCCCGCCCCGCCCCCGCCCCGCCCCGCCCCGCCCCCGCCCCCGCCCCCGCCCCCGCCCCCGCCCCCGCCCCGCCCCCGCCCCGCCCCCGCCCCGCCCGACTGCCCGAGGCGCCTGCGGTTCATCTTGGGCCGCCCGGGGCACCGCGTGCGTCGGACGAGCATCTTAGGCCACAAGAAGGGCGCAAGAGCTGCCGGATTAGTGGTGGCGAAGAGAGTGTCCTTTGGAGGGTCCGAGTGCGCCGGATTATGTGGACTCTCCTCATAGTGTTCGTCTTGTAACTTGTTCTGTTAGATTCAGAGAGAGGCGGCGCGGTGTGAAGGAGAATTTATGTAATTTCCGAGTAAGTCTGCGCAGTGTTGAAAGCCCGCTTGGTATGTTTCTGGACCAGTCCGTCGAGATGAAATAAAGTACCTACATGCCGACCTATTCATCTATCGTTTTGAGATATTTAGTCTGATATACGTATGGCATGTATATCGAAGATCACTTTAGATCTTCGGAAGGGTGCAAGATTTGTTGGGTTTGTGGTGACGTGTTCTTTGGAGGGTTCGTGTCCGCTGATTGGGTGGTTTTTTCTCACAGTGTATGGGAACGCGTCATGTGAAATGTATTGTTAAGTTGAGTCTCCTGTAAATGTACAATTGTATTGAACTATAGCATGTAAATGCTACTGTTTCCCTTAACTTTACCACTTAATGCATAAGATATGTACCCCTTTACAAAATATTTTCAGTGATGTTATGTGTCAGACTATTTCTGGGCATCTCGTTTATATCATAGTCGTCAATCTTTGCATTTAAAAATACCCTTCGAACTTTCGAAACTTGCAATATTTGCTTCGCCAATTGTAACTTCAAGCTCACGTGTTTACTCGGACGACAAGACGAAATGTCGACTGCTTTCAGTAAATCGATTACATCTCGCACATGAAGTAATGAACAACTGACAGCAGACAAGCTTTCTTCCTAATAATTAATACATAAGGTTAGAAACTTATTGATTATACTTTAAAATCGATTGATAAGAGCAAGTGGTAGAAACTAAGAGTAACTACTTTTCATTGAAAGAAAAAAATCACGTAATTTGGTGTGTAAAAAAATTCAAACCTGTTTCGAAGCGCAATCTTTTAGTGTCTTAAATGCAAAGATACACAAAAATGAATTGAGGTCCGGTAAATTAGTAGTGGTTTTGAATTTCACTTGATTATATGCTATTTTCCCTCGGTCGTCATCTCTAATCATATTCTCTTTTCATCGAAAATGTGAAGATGATTTTAATCCGTATAAGATAATAATTTACAATCCAAAAATCACCCCTTATCTCGTCAGAGCAATATGTTAATCCATCTCGCTCACACACAAAGCTCATTACACTCGCCCATACACAAAGCCCATTTCTTAATGCTACAGTAAAACTCGAGTACTATACCACACCACGGCTCGAAACCGTCCTGTTAGGCCTCACTTTATTATAACATGCTCTATCGTGCAGTCGGTGCTTTCCGCATTCACGCGCCCCTCCCCCTCGGGCCATTTGCGCGTTCGGGGTCGGCGTCGCCGCCGCCTAGTGTCTTTTCCGCTCGTGTCGCGCGCCGCCGCTTCCGCCCTTCCGCGCAAACTTCCATTTGCCTCCGCCGCGTAAATAAACGCGGCTCTTCCGACCGCATCCCGTCGAGAGATCCCGCGGATGCGGTGACGTCATTTCCGGCGCCCCCATCTCCTCCGACCAACCGACCCCGCGGAGACTCCGCCGCCGCCGCTGCTGAATAAATTGGAACCCCCCTCCCCCCCTCCCCCCGCCCGCCGCCAGCCCGTCTCTTTTGCGAGGTGTTATTACCTCATACACGCGCGGGCAGGGTGTGTACGTAGCTCATAGAAGGACACACTATATTCCCGCCGGCCCCACAAAAGGGGTTTTGTGCTAAAGTAGCTCGCTTAGCGGATGCAAAGTCAACGTGCGCGCACTCGCGTCCATTTCGCCGCCCTCTGGGTTCGGAACAATGCCAGAATAGACCTAATTAAGGTAGCTCATGTGTGTGTTTTGTTCTCGTCCGCGGATTCGTCGCGGCCGAGTGCGTATCCAGCTCCCCCCTCCTCCTTCCCTCTGTTCGCGGACCCCAAACGTCGCTCGGCGCTCAACTAACTGAGCCAAATGAACGCGGTTATGGAAGAGTCTTTTTTTTTTTTTTTTTTTTTTTTTTTGTGCCGACGGATTTTTTTTTCTTGTGTGCTGCGCGAACGCCTTGCGAAGCCGAAATGTGTGTCAAAGTAAACTGTGAAACGGGAAAGGGCTGAAGGCGATTTAATGAGCTCTCCGGAAAGCTTCGATGTGTGTCAACTCCCGGTTTTTTGTTGGGGCAGGTCGAGTAAGGCGGTGGAAGAAACGGTGGCGGGGACGGGGTTGGTGGTGAAAGTGGGGGAAGGGGGCGGGGGCAGCGGGAGGCGATAGCGGGAGCAGGGGTTGGGGCGGGGTGGAGTAGGGAACGCCAGTGGCGGTGTCGACGGAACCAAGAGCTGTGAGCGTCTACACAAAAAAAAAGTAGTAATTAGGTCTTTCACGGGTAGGCACTGTGCATACACGGGTTTTTAGAAGCTTTTAGGGCTGTGCTCTGTGCAGTTCGCCCGCCACACTCGCTTTCGACGGCGCGTTTTTCTCGTCGCCCCCGGCGTTTTCTTTACGCCATTTCGCGCTTGCTTCGGGCAAAGGTATTGACGGCCGCCTGCAGAGCTCAATGCAGATGGGAGCCTCGGCGCTCCGTGCCAAAGGTCGCACTCGCGGAACTCGACGGCCACTTTCCGAGCGCCACCGCCAGAGCAGCGCCACCGAGGGCGCAATTTTCATCGCTCTCCGAACATTTGAGTTTCTGCGGCTCGGTTCCGTGTATGCCAATCCACCAGCACGTGTGTAGTTTTCCTCGCTGAAATCTTTATCAAAGTTAACCAATGTCTATTCTAACAAGTTTACTTTCCGTTTCTCGCCTTTACTTTTGGAACTATGCTTCATCGTTCGTTCACGTCATTTTCCACCCCTTCTCCTCTTTTTTATCCTTATCAATTTCTCCCAACACCTTTATATATCTGTCCCTACTTAATTCAACTTAAGCGGTATATCATAATATTCTTTACAATTCTGTTCGACTTTTTACCCAATGAAGTACCTGAGCCCAAATTATAGTAATTGTTACTAGGTATATGTTTTTATGCATTGTCCTGTATCTGTTTTTTAGACAAATCGGAATATCCATAGCCATTTCGTTTCCCTAAAATGGTCTGACCCAACAATCCGACAACCCATATATCTACTCGTCGACGTTTTCCAACATTCCCATGATATACTAGAGATCTGTCCTCTGGGATCTCGCTTTCTGGGCTTCACTCCATGATGGAAAATGAAAAAAATTCTTTTAATATTCTGTGTGTCGAGCAATTCTTAATCACCGCTGGCTGCCGGCCCCTGGTCACCCATCACGCGCCGTTGCTTCGCAGCGTGGCATATGCGCGCGGAGGCGATGTATTTTTAAAAGGGACGCCGCGCCTTTTGCGACCCGATGCCAGCGTTTGCATTCAACTCCCAAGCGCATCTGCACCCACCAGTGGTGACCTATACTTCCGATCTACGGCAGCAGTTACATGCCTTCACTTGGCTTTGGCTCCGAGGTTAATCCACACTCCAAGTGGAGTCGCATTGGAGTCTTGCCCACCCGGTTTCAGTGGGTGTCTCCGAGTTTCCTGCGATGTTGCCAGCGGTGTTCACGTCAGTCATATTCTCCCTAAAGCAACACCTTAAAGTGATTCCAATTGATGCACTTGAAATAGTCACTGTATGATTATTAAATTACGAAGACAAATATATCATACTCTCTTGCAATATTCTTCACCTGAAGCACAACAATCACTGTTCAGAATATTTGTGTTTTATAAATGGAGCATTGTGTCTTGAATATTCGCCACCATCTTCATGTATTCATTTGATATTCAAAATAATCATATTGTTTAATTCGAAATTCTTTCCATGGTAACCAATTTCAAATTAATCCACCTGTGCGCGAAAAACAATATTCTAATTTTCATTAATATTTACAAACGTTTGAAGAAATGTTACAAGAAACAACATTTAGATAACATTTCAGATAACATTTTGACCGAAATAAGGGTTTCGGAATATTGTAGAGCATTGAAATCTTTTCCTATATTCTTCCTTTTATTCCTGAGGAGAAAATTGTAGACTTTGAAAAAATTTTGTCCGAACATTTTCGAAAATTTGCCATCTTTAGTTCTCCTATACTCTATGAAACTATCGTTAAAATACTTTAAAGCTTATGTATTGACAACCTATTAAACAATAAAATATATCTATAATGTACATTTTAATGACGTGAGAGATTTAAAGAAAAATAACATGTGTTCAAAATTTGAAAAATCAAAAGAATACATTAAAATGGCTTTATGCCACGATACTCAATGTAATTAGTAAATCCATTCAAAATTTAAAGAAAAAATATAGAACTTTTTGTGACCACCTTTCTTTTAATATTGCTCATAATTCACTAAATTTGCGCGAAAACTACTAATATTTTCAAAAAAGTATACATGACATTAATTAAAGAACTAATAGTGGACAACGAATTTCATGTGAAGACACAGTATTTATGGTCAACAATATAGGTCTAAGAGACGGTTAAAAAAATGTGAAACTTTTGCGTTTTTCGAAAATTCAGGGTTAGTAGTGGAAATCGGACATATGCCATCTTTAGAAGTCGTTATATTTCAATCTGTTCCTTTCAAGGAAGTTTAAAAAAAATTAGAAACATGATTAGCAAATTTTGAAAATGTCCCAGGGGCTTCATGTGAATTACCCTCAAAATGTAAAGAATTATTTTCAAAGTCGCAGAGCATGAAGTCTGTTCAGATCGATCGAGGAATATGGCAAAAATCCTACGAATAGTTTAGGATGGACGGACGAGACGGACGGTAGAATGGACGAGACGGACGGTCGAATGGACGAGACCGACAGACAAACTAACAGTCGGGCGGAGAGACGGACGGACGGACGGACGGACGGACGGACGGACGGACGGACGGACGGACGGACGGACGGACGGACGGACGAACGGACGAACGAACGAACGAACGAACGAACGAACCGACAAATGGGCGAATTCCTCTATATTTTTGGGCATGGGAATGATCGAGAATCACGGGAGATACCCCTTTCTCTGGATCTGCCCCCAGAACGGACTTTACGAACAGCAACGTGGTGGTCACGGACCTTGCGGAGGACTTGGGGCACTGTAGGAAATACGTGGTGCGACTCGGGGCCCCAGCGGTTCGGTAGGCCATTCATCTCGCATAATTACGGCACTTCGCGTTTTATGTTTCCTGCCCGAGTCGCGGCGCCCCGCCCATCGACCGCCCCTTGCGCGTATCGCCCGCGTTTTGCGTTCAGAGGTCCCGCCATCTGGACGCGCTTCTGTCTCCTTTGCATTTGCGTCCGCTGCGACCCTGGTAGTCGTTTCTTCTATCGGCATTGCCGCGTTTTGACTCGTCGCCTCCGTTATTTCAGTTGCATCGTTTTCTGCCTCGTCAATTCTACCGATCGAATGGGATTAATTGGTCATTATCGTACTCTCATATTTCTGTTGTGTTTGTCATATCTACAATACGGAAGAAAACCTGCTTTGTAAATCCAATGGCATGATAAGTTCCTATTAGTACTGTTTCTGTTTGAGATATAACCATTTCTTATTTTCTGTTAAAAAGTCAGCTTTTCAGACGAGTCTTCACTGCTGTTTCATTTCCAACCCATAACATATCTCATGATCGCAACCTATGTCGCGTAGGCTATTTCCACACTACCACTATTAGGTTTTACTACCGTCCCATTTCTGACATTATTGTCATTGACACATGTATGGCATTATCTTGTAAATCACTATCATCACTTCAAGTCTACCACCGTCACCGACTACGTTCGGACATTACGCCGACCGCAACGGCTACGCTGGAACCATCAGCACCGGCAGGTGAGGAAACTCATTTCCAAGTCCAATACACAGCAGGCGCAGGAAGAGTCCGATTGCCGCGGAGCGCACGCTGTTTTTTCATTCGTATCGCAGCATCGCATCGGACGTTCCGAACTTATTCACATTCCCCTTGCTTAATTACGCTGAATTTTATTTAGTTACCCGCCATTTCTCTACTTTCGCCCCCGCGCGCCCGCACCCGATAAATTAGGCTTATATTAATGCAGGGGGCGCACGAAAGCCGTGGATTTCCATGCTCCCCCTCGGATCGCTTCATAAGTGAAAAATCCGTTTCCGGCCGGCCAGCCGCTCGCTATCGCGGGCCCTGTTAGTGTTTTGTTTGGCGAGTTCGACATATCGCGAGATCGCGCGGTTGATACCCCCGGCGCGGTGCGGTCTGTATCTGCGGAGGGGCAGCGGCGGTGCGCCGAAACGAACTCGCACAGACGGACCCATGCGCCCGTGCATTCGTCTATCTCGAAGCATATATTTTTCCCGTGGGTCATAAATATCCGACACACAAATGGCGCATCAAATTAGGGCTTATGGACTGTTGAGGGTCGTATATAAATATGTTATTGTATTGATTTATCGCGGGCTGCGCGAAAGGTCTGCCACTCCCCGCGCGCCGGTCGTTGCCTGCCCGCGTGGAGCGCCCGCCCGCCCGCCCGCCCGCCCGCCCGCCCGCCCACCCCACCGCTCCCACCGCGCCCACCGCGCCCACCGCGCCCCGCCCGCTCGGCCGCCTTATGCGCTCGGGTCGTGGCGCGGCGGCGCGGGCGCAGGTGGAAGAGTGGGCGGCGAAGGCATACGGTCCAGGCGGGGCGGGCACGCGTCTCTTGTCGCTGATGTTGATTGTGAAAGGACAGTTTTCAGGGATATGGCGGAACTTGTGGAAAACAGTCCCAATGAAAGGGGAATTGAGAATAGGAATATTTATGGGTTCCCCAGGGTGCAAAACATTCAAGCTAATAATGAGGTAGAATCGGTGTTGGTGAAGTTGAGACTGGCGACGGTGATGTTGAGACTGGCGACGGTGATGTTGAGACTGGCGACGGTGATGTTGAGACTGGCGACGGTGATGTTGAGACTAGCGACGGTGATGTTGAGACTGGCGACGGTGATGTTGAGACTGGCGACGGTGGTGTTGAGACTGGCGACGGTGATGTTGAGACTGGCGACGGTGATGTTGAGACTAGCGACGGTGATGTTGAGACTGGCGACGGTGATGTTGAGACTGGCGACGGTGGTGTTGAGACTGGCGACGGTGATGTTGAGACTGGCGACGGTGATGTTGAGACTAGCGACGGTGATGTTGAGACTAGCGACGGTGATGTTGAGACTGGCGACGGTGGTGTTGAGACTGGCGACGGTGGTGTTGAGACTGGCGACGTAGATGTTGGGACTAGTGACGGTGATGTTGAGACTTGCGACGACAACGTTGAGACTTGGGGCGTTGAGACCTACGATGGCGATGTTGAGACTGACGACGGTGAGGTTGCGGTCGGCGACGGCGAGGTTGAGATCTGCAGCGATGATGTTGAGACCTGAGACAGCGACGTTGAGCGACGGAGAGGTCGAGATCGGCGACGCTGAGGTTGGGGACAGTGTTGACGCTAGAAACGTTGACGGTATCGGAAACAGTATGGGTAGTTTTAAGAAGAGATGCGAAATAGCATTGAATATTCTTGAAGATACGGAAGTGAACTAAAGTATTCGTTACCTCTGTAGATGAAGATTGAAAGTCAACGACAGGATTTTTTCGTGAGGAGAATATTTATTTATTTATTTATTTATTTATTTTACATAAAAAAACAGTTAAAAACTGCGTATGACGTGATAAAATAGAAACGAATACAGAAAAAATTGTAACAATTTGCGAAATACTACTAGGAGTCTATGAATAATAGGCAATGAAAGACGGTACATAACAGAGGCGATTTTATATCCAAACAATATTACCATCATGTACTGTGCTTTTGTCAAGGCACGTTTTGTTTCTCCTTCCACAGAGCATTGGCCAGCGCCGACCTTTCGTAGGAATGCAGTTTAGAAATCTCTTTGCTCTTGTTAGGTGTTTTCGGATCGCATGAATATTTTGTGTATGGTTTGCGCCGTATGTCTTTGCGACCAGCCAGAGGAGCAAGAGCGAAAATGTTCCAGTGTTCTGCGAGTCGTTCTCGCTTGTGATTTGCGTGCCAGTGTCGTGTGCTGTATTATTCGTGCTGTGCGTGCTTCCTCTGATACTGTTCCTCGATGTAGACGAATGACTTGCGTGACTAACTGGCAGTCTCCTCTCTTATTTAGTAGTTACTTATGAGAAACTTTACTCTGCACGATTACTGTGTTTGTTTATCTTCCAACAACTTGCTTGCAACTGTATTGAAGTAATTCTTGTAGTGAGACGGTGTGAAATATTTAACCACGTGTCGGAAAATCTCCTAATAAAATCTAGAAGTTTCCCTTTCCTTTTACAAAATATTGTTCTTACATTTGTGCTTAAAAATACAAAATTAACATAATTTAATGCATTCTATTAAATCTTTATATACCAGGAAAAGTTATATAATAATTGAACTAAGTTTCATTCCATTCTGACGTATTCAGTCTATTAAACATTAGAGAAAAATTACCTCATGAAATTGTTCTGTTTTATTATTTACTATAATTATATATATATTTATTATAATTTACTAACGATTTCGTTCAATTCCCACCGTTATTCGTTGTGCTTTTTCCAACAATACGGAATAACTGAGTAGATTATAGCGATAAAGTGAATGATGATGACGGAGAAATTGTGGAATTCAGAAAAAGATTGGAATGCAGGGGAAACGGAACGAGAGAATCTTCCACCACCACAAATTCCTAATGGGTTGGTTGGGGTCGAATCCGAGTCCTAGTTTTGAGAGGGGAATGCTCAAATTTATAAGCTACGAATATACCTTTTTGCATAATACATTTTAATGCGTTTCCAACAATATTGCAATGCATTCGTTTGATACGTTTTATGGACACATCAAGTATCGTTTTCTCAAATTCTGAAAAACTTTGCCTGAATTTTGTGCTTTGCCATTATAGCTCGACACACTTTAAAACTTAATTCCGGTTTAATTAGGTAATTGAACTGGAGTGAATGTGCTATTTTTAGTTTATCTATTGAGGTATTCTGTGTTAGTAAAACACGTAGCCAGTTTTTATAAAATGCACAGATTATAAGCGAAATGAGATTCTGAATAAAAATTAACATTAAGTAAATGTGATTCAAAACCTCTTTAATGTTGGTTTCTTTATGAAAATTTTCTTTGAATGTCTTTAATGCTCGTTTATTGCAATCTGTCGCACACCTAAAAGTGAACGTTTCTTTGAAACCGCAGACAGAATTCTTGAAGACTTTTTTATTTCTTATTTTTTCTTCTTACTGAACGACTTTCTTTTCACGATCTAGTGACTTTTGATTTTAAATACCTTAAGGCAAATTAACTTCGTCGAGCCGTTTAAGGGAAAATTGCAGACGCAGCGACAAACCACGCTGCCCCGTCCGGGCCCTGCGGTGTCGCCATCTTGTGTCGTTATAATCGCGACTCGTTTATAGCTGCAAGCGCGCCACAGCGGTGACAAAGTGCCTTGATACGGCTCCGCATTTATTAACAATTGTCGCTTAAATTTTCCGCGTGCTTTTCGCGGGACGAGATAAAGTTTCCTTGCGGCGGCCAGTGATGTATGTTCCATGATTCGGCGGCCCGCCTCCGGTGCCGCCAGGCGCTAGCGTTGCTTTCTACCTCACCGATATTGTTGGAAACTGTCGCAGGACGTTTCACGGCTTAATTATACCGTAGTAATTTAAAACCGAGAGCTGTATCTCAGACTGAGAAACCAGTCCGTCTGCGGGGGTTACAACGTCGCTTGTCGCCGAGAATTCCTCGGAGCAAATTACCGTCCTTACGTAAATAACAACACGTTTTTCTCCGAGCCCATCCATTATGCGGCATCTAAAAACAGTATTTTTTTCCGGCCGATATAACGCCGAATTTCCCTTTTCCGAGATTTATCTTCGAGAGGTTAACTTCGTGAAACGTGAAGATTGTGAGAATCCCCTTGGGATTGTTCTGGTAATGACTTAATTATTTCGCCATAATTCGAAGTCGCCCTGGGTAAAGATGCTATCGGGTTTCCCATCCATCTCCGCGTTTGGCGTGGCGGCGGCGGCGGCGGCGTCTCGCTGGGCGGGCGGGCGGGCGACGGCCGAGCCCGAGCCGAGAAAGCACGAGAGGGCGTGAGTGAAGCAGTTGAGTTCGAGGGGGGGGGGCGCGAGACGCGTGAAAATGCGTTCCAAAGAAGTCGTAGGGAGTGTAATGTTACGATTCTCAGTTACCTGTTGGAGGTTGGAAAGAAAAAGACAGGTTAGGAATGCTGGAATTTAATAAGCAGGTACTTGCTGAGTTCGAATTAAATTGGTCGTTTTAGAGAAGCTTGCAAAAGTTACGGAAAAGTTACATAAAAATGAAAATAGTGCTAATATGTACGTAGGTAATAAAATAAAATTTAAATAACTTAACGAAATGAAGGGGCAAAGAGATAATACCGGGCATGATACAAAAGACTCTGATTCGCTGTAATGTAAGGTAACATCGCCATTACCGAGATTATCAATAAGTGATCTAACAATTTTAGATGACTTAAGAATTATCAGTAGATTTTCACAATATTGTCTCTACTTTCGACATTAAAGAGCTCAGGTAATACATTTATAAGACATTTTTCAAATAGAATCTGTATATTAATTTTGTTTCTATTGAGACAATTACCAATATTGAAAGTGCAAGAGAGTAACCAAACTGTTTCAGTAGCCAGTACCTGTGAATAGCTAAAGAGCCCAGCTAAATGGCAGATTCGCAACCTACCATTTCCTGGATGAGAATTCTAGAGAGCGGCTGCTCTCATTGAGCGTTTCTGGAGGTTCCTCGTAACAATTTCAGGAGGATGGCGGAGCAGTCCTATTGACAACGGGCTTCGGACCGTACGAGGGAAAAAAAAGCTTAACTATCGTTGGAGATCCGAGATGCAGCGTCCAGCTCTTCAGTTCCTCTGGGCATAGAATGTCTCAAATTGGTTATCCTGAATAACAGAAAAAAAGAACGAAATTTTTATTTTTTTCAAGAAACGCAGAGGATGTACTAGAGAGTCAATATATAGATAATCTCTAATTTTTAATCGAATGAATTATTCACATAACATATCTAAGGTTCAATAAAGTTTTCGCGTAGAGTACGATATAAAGATAAGAAATACATCTTTGTTTATGAAATATGATGTTCGTTTATGAAAATATTTCATTGTGTAGGTATGGAAGAAGACAGCGTGATCGTAATGCATATAATAATGATTATTTATTAATATGATTATTTAATTTTCCATAAAGTTATTTAATATCTATCGTATCTATCGTTGTTCTTTTCTATTAGTCAAAGATTTACATCCATATTGATACGAAAGTTGGTAAAACATTTATTCAGGCAATGTTCTTCGTGTTCTTTTCAAAATGCCTTATCGCTGTCTTTTCAAAATGAATTAGCATATTCGCTGTTTGCATGAGAGAAAGCACTATTACATTGGTCACGAATTCGTTGAACACAATTTTTTCTAGGATTTAAGGTTGCGCTGAAATTCTACGGAATTATACATCATTTCTCAAACACGCTTTTCGTGCTTTCATATCCTTATAAAAGTACGAACTAACAATCGCATTATTAATACGAATTGTATTCTTGGTGCCATTGCTCCCATGCGCTACCTGCAGCCTCGTAAATTACATGGTGTTTTGAAGGACGCCTTCATTAAATCCATAATCTTATTTGTTTATGCAACAAATGGCTCTGAGACACGGGCGTATTTCAAGAGTTCGTCCGCTGGTGGTGTGGGGCGATTTACAGTGCCACATGGAGTGCAGCGGCCGAGCGAGAGGGGCAGCCGCGGACGCAAGCGCTGGCGGACGCCGTGGTGTGGATTGATTTCTTCATGTTTCCGAGCGCGTCAACTGCTTTGGTCATTAGTCCCGTTAGTATAGTGCATGTGTTTTCTCGGGAGATGGTGGTGATCTTCCCCGCTGAATGGTGAGATCCGGCGCCGACCTACCGTCGGCTAGTGAGGTTTCCCCCTAACCAGCACTCACCCACCAGCGGGGCACCGCCCCAGTCGGGACAAGCTCTAAGCTCCCGACCGGTCTCCCGGAATATGTGGTAGTGTAGTGCATGTTAGTGTAAGTGTGTGTGTAAGGGGAGAGGAGAGGACAAGGAGGAAGAAAGTGAGATCGCGCGCGGTCCGTGGCCCGTTTGGTAGGGTACTGCTCCGGCATTCTCCTGGTACTGATCGGAGAAACCACGGAAAACTACTGATCAGAGCAGCCGGCCGCCTGAATTCTCCTCCAGACAGCAACTGAATTCGACCTAGCTGAAAAGCTTGTGGGGATTGTTTTTTTTCTTGGAACGTGTATCTCTGCATATTCCCAAAAGTGAAGACTTTCACTAAAATGTGGGTTGCCAATTTTAACAGATTTACTCTTGTGACTTTTTGTCAGGACGAAAAATCTTTGCAGTAACTTATCTCACTGATTATAGATAGTCATGAAATGTGTGGTTTTAATTTCTACGATTGCGCCGTCTTCAGAAATAAATGTCTAATACACTTGCGCCGTCTCCAGAAATGTTCAAAGTAGAAAATATTTATAAATGTGGGCCGGTTGGTGTCGGCAGAATAATGGTGTAACAATTGTGCGATGAGAGGCAGATTGAAATCCGATGCAGCTGGAGCCTTGAAACATATTTGTCCTTTTTATACATTCGAATTAGATCTGGACGTGAAACACAGAAAGGGCAACAATATGTTCACTACCTTGTAGGATACTCCTAAGCATCATATCGCCGGCGTCGATTCAAGACGGAATCTTCAATATCGCGTCTGGCCTCAGCCGCTGCTCTGGGACAGTGGAGCGCAGACTACATGCTGGCCCGGGAGGCCAAGGGACGGCTCGTGTAATCCTCACTCGGCAGATCGCGCCCGGTGTAGGATTTGTTTTTCTGAGGAGTGCCGCGCGCCGTGGGTCTAGCCGGATTGGATCAGACTGTGCCTGTCGGCCGGGAACACAAGAAAACACTCCGGAAAGGGGCGCTGGTGGCTGGCGGCGGCGGCGGTGGTAGTGTCGCGCCCCTCCCGGCCGCTCGACCACTCGACCACTGGACCGCCGGACCACAGGTCAACGTACGGTGATGACAGGCGCTTCATTCCCACCTCGGGGAGTCGACATCGTGACGGATGTTTGGGCCGCGCACTTGGGAATGAGCACGAAATTACAGCGTTGAAAAGAATCAAAGTTAGTCTCGCGCTTTTTATGTACTGGCGAGGGCGAGGGGAGACTCCACCTGGGCCTAATTTATCAGCGAGGAGGGAAAAGCGGGCCAGTGTCCATAAAATAATGTGAAAGAGCTGCCTCACGGTGGAAACACGATCGAGTTCGGTCGTAGAATGTGCCATAAGCTGGAATAATGCGTATTATTACATCTGTGTGGGGTTTTATATATAGCCTAATAAATACATCGAATTATTACGGAACTCAATTTCAGGACCGCACGAACACAATATGTGAATTCCGTGCCAGGATCCCCTTGATTTATGTATGCGATGGCAGCGCCACGCCGCGGCGCGCCACGCGCGCGCGCCCGCTTGACCTCCTTGCCTGCACGCGGCCGCACGAGCGTCTTCGCGGAAATAATTTTAACATTTCAGCAATGGAAGAGAAAATAGTTTTTAATGTATTGGTATGGTATTGTGATTTGGTATTCTCTCAGCGAGGTGGATTCAGAGAAATCGGACAATGCCATTGCTCTCAATTCTGAGTTGTATGATTCGGGAAACAAGATATCATGCCTCGTAGCTAGTCAGGATTTATTTCATGCTACATGATATAAAGCAGTCTGATTTACGGAACGCAGACCCTGATGAAGAAGGCAAAATGAGAAAAATCTATACAGGATCATCCAGAAACCATGATCGTCTAGATAATATACATACTATTGAAAACAGCTCAGAAATCAGCGATGGTGTGATGAAATTTCAGGAGAGAGAATGCTTATCCTACAAACATATGTAGACAAATTCTAGATGAGCACTTCTTAAGTTTTCTGAGGTTGACAATCCAGTATCAGATTCTCTCTCGATACAGGAGATATTAAATAAACAAAAATTAACAACAACAACAAAACACGCATGTGTATATCTGTATCTTCCAGAAGTGCGCGATTCAAAACACAGGAACATCAGTATCTGCAGCAATAAGAGCAGACTATCCTTTCGGTTTCCGTAAATTCTCTCTGCTTCCGCCTACTGCCCGCCGGCCACCACCCACCGTCCTCTGCCCACCACCCACCACCCACCGCCCACTGCCGATTGCTCATCGCCCGCTTCCCTCCGTCCACTCGCCCACTTCCCACCGCCCACTGCCCACCACCCACTGCCCACTTCCCACAGCCCACCGCTCACTGCCCACCGGCCTCCGTCCACACCCCACTGCTCACCGCTCACTGAAAACTGCCCACTTCCGGTCACTCGCAGCCTTCTGCAATCATCATTCACGTGGTCTTTGCCTCTGCCAAACAGCCATCAAATTCATCGTCAACAACACCGTTGTAATGGCAGTTATCATCACCATCGTCTCCATCCATCATCATTTCCACTCTTACCTTCTGCTTCTCATCATATCCTACTTCCTTCCCACCTTATCGATGCTCTCCCCCAATTTCCCGCTCCTATCCCACTTCACATCGCCCACTTGCGCCAACTTCACTGCTCCTCTATCCCCCACCTCTGGTCCCGCCCCGCGCCCGTCTTCCATCAGGCCGGGAGCGCGTCCACGGCCGGGTCGCCGACTTTCCATATTACGGCGGCGCGGTCCGCTTCGCCTCGAATACTAATCCCTCCCCCTCCCCCTTCCCCTCCCCTCCCCTTTCCCACCCCGCCCGCGCCGGAACGTGCCTCTCGCCGCCGGTCGCCGAGGAGTGCTGATGGGCAGATGTAGCGCTCTCGTATGCATACAGCGTGGAGCGTCCTATAAAAACAGGCGCATCCGTATACACTCAATATGTGTGCGCTCCGACGAATCAATATTTTCCTTCGCTGCTCGTAAAAGGAAATGTATTGCGCTACTGTTCCTGTTGAGAAGGGAAGACAAAACGCGTTTTCTCGCCTCCAAAATAATGTGAAATGTTGCCTTACAGCTAATATTATAAAAGGTAAATTATTTACGTAGTTCCGAGACGATTGTTTTCTGAAACTTAAGCATTTGGTTTGGACAATTCTCCCATTAATTCAGCCGATATATTTGAAAATTTGTTACTCGAGTTGGAAAAGCTTTGAAATATATTTTTTTCATTATAATAAAAAAAAATTTTATGAAAGTTTGAGTGAATTTTTTTATAAATATATTAACAACCAGCTTTTGCTGATTACAAAAATTTTGCAACTCTTTATTTTCAGATTCATCGTTTCATTTTTCATTTGTCATAAAGGGGATCGTCGAGCGAAAAAGAGAAAATGATAAAAGTTCAAAGTTAAAATGAATGGTGTGTGAATGAAAGGTATAAAACAAAGTGAAGGTGTAATTAATTAACAATTTCCCTTGTTTTATTCTTAATGAAGTTGGCTGTGAAGACGAAGAAATGTAATGTGTGTGTGTGTGTTGTCTGTGTGTGTGTGTGTGTGTGTGTGTGAGAGAGAGAGAGAGAGAGAGAGAGAGAGAGAGAGAGAGAGAGAAGTGAGGGGAGAGAGGGTGATGAGGGAGAAGGGAATGGTGAGTGAGAGAGTAGTAGAGGGAGAGAGAGAGTGGTAAGGGAAAGAGAGTGGTGAGAGAGAAGGGAATGGTGAGCGAGAGAGTGGGAGAAGTAGAGAGAGTGGTGAGGGAAATGGAGAGTGGTGAGGGAGGGAGAGAAAGAATGGTGAGGGAGAGTGAGAGTGAGAGTGAGGACTTGGGAAAGAGGGAAAGAGGGAGATGGAAAAGAAAACAGCATTCCACTCCAACAGGAAATGAACCACTCGTACAATCGCGGCGAGACACTACCCGAAGAAGCCCCCTACCTCGCGGGCAGCGCTCGGCACTAAAGGTCGGTACTCGCGAGCTGCCACCCTGCCCTGCCGCTGCTGCGCCGCGCGCGGTTGCCGTCAAACGAGAGGTCGGCAAATAAAAGCCGCGAAGACGCTGGGCAGCGGCCGGCGTGGCGCGGCGGCGGGACGCGCGCCGGCGTTGTAAAGGCAAGAAAACAAGCCTATAACTCAAACTTGTCATTAGCTGCCGGCGCGGCGCGCGAGTACCGGCCCCTCCGCGCCGACGAGGCCCGCCTGATTAATACCCACGGACCCATTGCGGAGTTATCGATGGAAGCGCCCGCCTGCGTATATTAGGAAGGGGTGGCAACGGAATGTCGTAAATATGCCGTGTAAATGTTCGTGTCTGGAGATTTGAATTCGTAAACCCTCTTTTCGGCTGCATTGCGACCGTCTTTGATGGCCGCTTGTGCTGAAAATGAGCGCTGTACAGCCGAAAAAGTAAAAATGAATTGAATTCATGTAATGAGACTCGATCTTCTGGGAACAACACACACACACACACACACACACACACACACACACACACACACACACACACACACTTCTTCCTACTGTTTGTAAATTGCCGATAGTGTTTCATAATATTTGTAAATGATTTGATATAGTATGTTTGCTTTTATAGAGAAAATAATTAATGTAAATGGTAGACTGGTGGAAATCATGTAGTTCTGATGAATTTATTACAGGATTTTTTTATTTGTGGGAATTTAAAAAATTCTGATCGCAATTTTCATATTTTTAGCAGTTCTCCGTTCCGGACATGAATTGTCGCACATCTGAATTGAAGTTTAGTTGTCAGTAATTTACTAAAACATTAAAAAAAACGATAAATGTGAAAAATACCCTCCTCTCATTTCTGATTGCCTTATTTTTAACAATCGCGGTGACTAGTAGTTGCTAATAAACTGAATTTCTTTTGCGTCGATAAATCAAAGATGTTCGCCCAACCACGAGAGCAAAGAGGGAGGGGTAACGATGTACAAAGGCTTAGAAAATCTGTCCAATCATTTAATCAAATATCGGGCACTCATTTATTAGACCTTAGGTGTAAGCATAAAAGTAGTATTTTCATCAAAAGAGACAGCAGAAGAAGCAATTATGGAAGAGGAATGCATGATGAAAAAAAAAATTGAAAAATTACATTACAAGTATATCTCAGTCACTTTAAATGTACCTAAAGGAAGGATGTAAAGGTTTGCGTACAAGTGGTGTGATTTGGGGGCGAGAAATCTCCATCGCCAATTCTCCGACAGCCGTGCGCTGCCCTGGGAGCGCAGGCGTGCGTCGGCGGCGGGAGGTTGACAAGTGGAACGCGCTAGGAGGCGCTGGGGACCTTTTATCTGGCTAATGAATTGCGGATAGCGGAGCCAAAGGCGACCCTGCGGGACGCCGCCGCGCGGGCCGTGGTGATGCATTCTCGCGTACGTTCCCCTCCCCGCCTGCGCGTCGCGTCCCGCGGGTCGCACTCCGACGAAGAATACAAACTGGCACTAATTATCTCACGCCACGGCTGCTCCGCGGAGGTACGGTGATTGCGAGAATGTTGTTGGACGCTGAAGGAAAGATACTGTGATTATAGATCTAATGATGTCGGTGATCAATGCACGATACTACGGGCGTCATTGATAATAAGGTGATTGTGGGTGTATATCGAAGATGTGAGGTTCAAGTTTGCATGACATGTCTGCGCACTCGACAACCGTTATAGTGCGAGCCAATGCTCGCATTTGTTTTCAATGTCGCTTTTTAACAACTTCGTCGTATCGTGATCACTGTGATTGTTTTAACTGTAGGGGGAACTGTAGGAAGAGCACGTAAGGACCACAGGTATCTACAAGTATCACAGGTACCTACAAGTATCTACGTCCGAGGCGGGATTCGAATCCGCGACCCTCGGAGTCGAGGCAGCTACGGTCCTTCAGCCTTGGCGACTTCCTCTATCCAGGCCGGCGCTCGCGTTTAAATCGCCGAGTACACTGATACCTTGTTCGAACTGTACTGGGAAGAGCACTGTTCATATGATTACGACTAATGAAATGGGAATGGATTCATCTTAAAATATGGAAAAATCAAGAACGTTTTCGGTGGAAAAATGTTCATAAAACTTGGATACTTTGCCGTGCACAATGTGCAGATAAAGTAATAGCTGTAAAACAAGTAGGTGACTAACTACATATAAATGAGCATAATGAGTAGATATTTTTGATATCGAGTACAATATTCCTCGGTCAGTAAATAGAGAAGAAATTAAACAGGGGACAGTTGTAAAGCTTTTCTCTTGAGTAAATTACTCAGTTGTGAAATATTATCTCCTCGTCGAATATACACACTTCTTTATCAAATGTTTTTGACATAAATGCAAATAGTTGTAAAATGAGTGCATTAATACAATATGTATATTTTTAGTCTTTCTAAGACCAGTATGAAGTTGCCTTCCTCTTGAAAATTTTGATGTTCATTGAAATCTACAAAAAAGATACTGCGTATGCACATTTTCGAACCTGAAATATTTGGGCTTCAAGCTCTCCGAGTAACGTAAATTTAAAAAGCACCCGAGGGTGGGAATGGACGATGAGGCAACGGCTTGACAGTGCGTTCAAAGGAAGCTCCCAAGAGGAAACGAGAACAGGGAGCTCTTGAAGGAATCGCACTCTTTTGCGCCTTAATTTATTTTTTAATTCGCTTTCTTTCACAACGTACAAAGACGGACTTTAGCCTGTTTTGGGAACACGCAGGCGCTGAAATGCGCCCTGTGTTCACTTTCTACTAAGAAGACTTCACTTATGTTCTGTTCGCGCTGGAATCGGATTACCAACAAAACGAGAGCCGAGTATTTGGCAGCCCACGTTGAGTTCCGAGATTTAAAGAAGCAGCAAAGTAACGGAGATGTTCCTCGAGAAGAGCGGTTCGTTGAGAATGCATTACGTTAACATTTGGAAGACCGATTATTTAATTGGATGCTGACGTAGTTCCTCTAGAATATCTCAAACTACTTTACTTCATGCACAGGTATAATTTCAGTTAAAACAATGAACTGTATTAACAACTAGATTACAAAGGCGACCAAGCATAATTACAAAGGCCTAGTCTGACAGACTACTTTGGGTAAAAATAAAGAAAAACTCATTTTTACAATGAAGCACTAAATTTAATGAATTGAATATGTATGATACTGAGTTACAAAATACATTTTAACGGTTTTTGTAGATGCACCTAAATGCACCTAAATAACTCTCACAGCACACACTTGCTTAGTGCACAGCACACACATGGCTTTTGAGAAGCGTCCGCACTAGTACTTCGTCATGCGACCTTTGTTATGATTGCTGTCGTCTCATTATGATTGCTGAATGTTCAGCACAAAACTTAAATGCTACAAGACAAGATATTCATTATTCATTTTTGAAATCACTATTCACAAAATTAAGCAATATTGCGCCAATAAAACTGACGTTATTAAAAAGACGTAGTCTACTGGGCAACGCGTATTGGCCTATACTTGAAATAGCGTGCACCGAAATAGGCTCGTGCACAACGATATTTCACTGGCTAGTCACACAATGAAGGTACACAGTGTTTCAGAAACGGGGAGTGTGGGGAAGGGGGTGGCGGAAGCATTCGGCACTAGTTGCGTCGTCTGGCAGAAGACGCCATTGTAATCTAGGGTTAATCATCAAAATATGGAATTTATGGAATTAATTGCAAATATTTAAAGAAATAATAAAATGATATGATTCATTTCGGACTATCAGTTAGAGACAATTATAATTTCCAGCAACTACTACCCTACTGTTTCAAATTGTTTCATTACTGATTGTCATTATCTGTTATTCCAACGGATGCAATCTACAGTTTCTAAAAGGTTCTTTCCTGGCTTGTGAAAAAAATTGAGCTTTGAATGAAAAAACACGTAAGAACGGTATCTCTGACGAAATCAAAGTATAAATGCTGGAGTACTTTTCTATCACAATAAGAACAGAAAATTATCTGAAATTAAATTTCAAGGCAATTTTATTACATTCAACTTGGTACATACAGCTTACACTTGAAAGTGATTTCGTATTAGTGTATAAACCTATGGAAACTGATTATATACAATTTTTAATATGTATTGTAACAACTTACCACTTTACAATGTTGTTTTCAATTTTAGCATGAGTAGCAGGATAAGCTTCCGTCGCATAAACAGCAAAATTTCATTTTTCGTTTTGCACTGCGTATCGGCACCGGAAAACTCCATAAACGAATAAAAGCGGTAACGGAAGCTCCTGCATAAAGCGGCGTCGCTGGCAATCATAAAAACGGAGAATGAAATAAATATGAACGCCGGCACTTTTTATTCAAGCAAAACGGGACCGCGCCCACCTAGGTAGCGACGCCGTTCTCACATACGTCTGTGTTTCGGAGGCTCCGCCAACACTAAATTCTAACTAGATCCCGTAACGGATATGGAATGTACGCGAACCCGGCACAAGAACGTGCCTCGCGTCCTCGTTCTTCACTCGCCGTCTGCGAAGGGGGGTCACCTATAAATCCGTCCCTGGGCAAACGTACGGCGCAATCCGAGTGGCCGTGACAGCTTCACGGCCTGGTCGAGCGTTACCGCCGCGCTTTCCGCGGTCCGTGCGGCCACGATCTTCGCCTTCATTGCGCCTGTCGACTGTCACCGTCACCGTCACCGTCACCGTCACCGTCACCGTCACCGTCACCGTCACCGTCACCGTCACCGTCACCGTCACCGTCACCGTCACCGTCACCGTCACCCTCACCCTCACCCTCACCCTCACCCTCACCCTCACCCTCACCCTCACCCTCACCCTCACCGTCACACTCACCGTCACACTCACCGTCTCCCTCACCGTCGCCCTCACCGTCGCCCTCACCGTCGCCCTCACCGTCGCCCTCACCGTCACCCTCACCGTCACCCTCACCGTTACCCTCACCGTCACCCTCACCGTCACCCTCACCGTCACCCTCACCGTCACCCTCACCGTCACCCTCACCGTCACTCTCACCGTCTCACCCTCACCGTCACCCTCACCGTCACCAACATCGTCACTGTCACTGACACCAACGTCGTCACCGTCATTGTCACCGTCACTGTCACTGGCCACCCGGCACCTGCATCATCACCCTCCGCACCCACACCCTCAGTGTCACTGTAGAATCTATCAGTTAGCTGAATTATACCGTTGTTACAAGTGCCGCTAGTATTATGCAGCGCCGTACTAGCAATAGTGGAGTGGATATTCTTTGACTTTCTAATGGGATTCGGTTAAGGGATCAAGGGATCACGTGTTTTTAGTACAGGTTTATCTAAAATGTATTATTTTATTTTGTTACGAAAATAAATTAATATGCGAGAAACAATGACGTTTAGGTAGAAAGACTGTTTAATATTTGTGGTAAAATTTATGTTTTATAAAATTATTTTCTATCTCACACTGTCAACAAGAAATTTCGCATGAAATTTGATCTCCAGTACCTACAGGCAATTGAATTAGTGTCTGACAAAGGGAATCAGCAGAAATGTTTATGGTTTGATTACAAATATCAACATTAATTCAACATCTAAAGCTGTAACATATTCATATCTTTTCTAGCTACGAACGCTTTTGGCATAACCCCGGGCATCGCCTGAAAACAACCAATCGTCTTGTGGCGGGTGTTACCTCTCGGCAGCTGCCGCCGCGCCTCCGTCACTCGTTCGCAGCTTGTAGACAACCAGACGGCCGGCGTGGTGCGAACGGAGACGAAGCGAGACAAGGCGAGGCGAGACGAGACGAGTCGGGACGGCTCCCGCCTCTCGTCGGCGGGATTACATCTGTAGGAAGCTCATTCATTGTTCACGAAGAAATCCGTCGCGGACCGGAGGAAGAAAAATTGCGCGCTTCTCGCGCGGCGGGTCGCTGGCGAGTTGCGCGGCGGCCGCTAAATTTTTCATGCGCCGCAACGTCGCTACCGCCAAAACGCCTCCGTCGCCGCCTCCACCGTCCCAACGTCGGCGTCGGCGTCGCCGCCACCGCCGCCGCCGCCGCCGCCGCCGCCGCCGCCGCCGCCGCCGCCGCCGCCGCCGCCGCCGCCGCCATGTCTTACGTAAATAACCACGCAACAGTGGAAAACAACCTGCTGCCGCGTCGTGCATTCGCGAGATTACGGCCAGCCTGGAGACGACCACGTGGAATAAATTTTGCTCAACTTCGCGGCCTGAAAGGCCGATGCGGGGTTTCCCTACGACGTGCTTCTTTTGGGGGCTGCAAATGAGTCAATAACGCATTCATAAGGTTGCATTTTATTCAGGATGTTTGGAGAAATGATTAGTGTTCTTCTCTTGTGTTTCGAAGTTGACTGCCGAGGAGGGAATATTTGAAGGAATCATGCTGTAGAAAGCTGGAGTGGTTTTGTCTGGAAATCTATTTTACACATCGAGGGTATCACTGGAATTATCGGATGTAGTTCAGTGTAATGAGAATTCGTCTTCTTACTATTAAGATCAGTAGAAAAGCATTTATTAGATAGAGCAGAGTTCAATTGTTACAATTACGTAACGCAGTATGTACCCGTATGTCGATTTAATTGAAAGGGAAATTGTAAATTCCTTGTCTTGTGTCAGAGCTGCATGGCTTATTGTGTTTTTATTTTTACCATTAAAGTAAACATTTGTGAGTTAATAAAATATAGTTAAATTCTTGTGCTTTTGGAATAACATTTTCTGTTTAAAATATTCTAGTAGAAATAGTGTGAAAAAAAAAACACAATTAAAATGAGAACATTATTTTAACAGACAAAAGAGACTACATGAATTTCCAAGACGATGACATATTTAGCTGAGGTACCACGATGACCACATCTCCAACGAACATTTGCAATTCAAGTGTCAGAACCGGTTAGTTTTGTACTCTTGTAAACATTCAATCATTTTCCCTCTTTCCCCACCAAACAAAAATACCCTTACCATTCAATGAGCCTATTTTTCTATCCAAGACCTTCGGAAAAATAACGTTAAAGAGAATAATAGCTACCCGCACATGACAAAAACAGTTTATAGATATTCACAAATAAAATATCAACGCTGAACGAATTACCTACAATCTCCGAACACTTTTACACAGTTCTTCAGAAGAAGAAAAAAACTACACACTAGCAATATTTGTAGATGTCACACAGGAATTGGACCAGACCTGGCGCCATTTATGAATGAGGTCTATTGAATCAGCACTCCATACTACATTAAATCAGTCATCCGTAGCTTTCTTAATTAAATAATCACCAATGAACTCCAAGAACGATAAAAGTAGAACTTGCACTAGGAATCCCACTCTCACACATTATTCACCTGGTAGAAGATATCCCCAAACTAAACATGATCCAAATTGCCAATTTGCAGATGATGCGTGAATAGCTCCTGATGCAAGTCTCTCATTGAAATCATAAATAAGGCACAAGTAAATCTCAATTTAATTAATAACTAGGCAAGCAAAAAAAATCCAGTTAAATTCAGCCAAAACAGAAGCAAAAATATTTTCACTCAAACTCTTTTCCCCTGCCACACCTAACAATAAATAATAATACAAGAAATTTTCTCACCCCCTTGTAAATCTATCAAATACTTTTCTTAAACCTAAACTCTACACTAAATTGGAAATGACATACAGAATCTAGCATATTACAACCCATATAACATCCTATTAGTTATCTGGCCACTAACTAATTTTCCAATTTACCCCAAAATTCGGTTGCAGCTTACAGATTCGGCAAACCTCCCCACTACAATGCAGTATTAAAAAATAGATAACCTTTCCGTACATCAACTAACAAAAAATGTAAATAATAAAAAAACGAATGTAACTACGAAATGAAAATAATTACAACAACCATAAGCATGCACACGGGTGGGGGGAGGTCTGTATATATAAATATATACAGAGAGAGAGAGAGAGAGAAAGAAAGAGAAACGAAGGCGATAATGATGACTTCAATGAATTCTGTTATGACAATGAAGACTATAATCAAGGCGACAAAGCCACTGACGACGACGACGACGACGACGACGACGACGAGGATGATGATGATGATGATGGCGAGCTATGTGGCAACGACATCCAGGGTGAAGGCAAGGAATCATGTTACTAGGTGAGGCAACATGGACGATGAATACATTAATGATGACAACTGGGAAGACGATGATAAGATTACCAGTGTCTATTTCAACTTCAACGACTAGAACAGTCGCCCAACACGGTGCGATGCAGCTGCGAGATAAGCTGCGGTGGTGAAAATGCAATGAGCGTGTACCCGCGCGTAGGAGTACATAAGCACCGGAAGACGGTGTTGCCGACTACAGAAACGAAAATGATGATGAAGAACGCAATAAACTTGGTGACTGAAACGACGGATTCGACTACAGCGATGAATTAATTCTACGACGACCATGCAGAATATAGTCATGACGACCAAACCAGAAGCCAGTGACGACGATTATGACGAGCGACATCGAAAACGAAGGCGAAATTAAACTACAGTCACGGTGATAACTGAGACAACGGCGATGATGAAGACTATATCAGTCACGAAGACAACAATGACGGCGACTGCTTCAAGTGTAGCGCTGACAACAGCGACAGCGGCGGCGGCGAGCGCTGCGCGATGCAGCCTCGAGATACAGTGTGTTCGCTCGGGGAATGAAAATGTAATAAGCGTGTACCCGCGCGCAGGCGCACGTAAGCGCCGGAAGACGGACGGCGGCGTTCAGGCGTCGCCGCGCGCGGCATAAATCTCGGCCGTCTTCATCTGCACACAGTTGCAAGAAGCGCGCGGATCCCATACGTTGTGATGTCTTGTTTTATGAGCAGCCTCCCGACGCCGGCTGGCAGCGCGCGCTTGTTCTTTTTGGGGGCGAACGTACAGCGGGAAGAGGCTTGTTACGCGGCGAGGCCGACACGGCTTTTTGCGGGCGTTATCAAAACGCGTTTATGTACATCGTCGGCGCTCGGAATCATTAATTTTGCCCCAAGAGGTGGTTTTGTCATCTGCCGCGAGACAGGGAGATCATTTCTTCGTCTCGTTAAGGACTACTTATGGCTATCGACTACACTCGAGGTCGTGCGCTGCGCCGTGGGATGCCGCTCCCGGATTCATTAGCTGTTCTGCTCACGACTCGGGCAAAGCGCAGTGGCATTTGTGGAGTGGCGATGCAGCATTCAAAGAAATGTTCTATCTGGTTGCGTTCTGAAGCGCTTTGGGTAACTTTTTTATTTCAGAAGGGCATTGAAAAGAAAGCATCCGGCTCCACGTCGTTTACCAAGGCTCTTTCCTCGATCTGTATTGGTGATTGGGTACATTATGTCACTAAGTTGAACATTTCTTTATTGTGGAACTCTTTTGTTAGCAATGTATTATGTTTTTAAAACATTCCTCCCCTGCTTCTATAATACACCAACTCCTCAAGGACGCAGAAGACGACTTTTTTACAAAACACTTGCCTTTTGAATGGAATTCTCATTTTGAGGCTACAGATACATGATGTATAATATCTTTATTTCTAAGATAATTGCGTTTAGAATGTTTTATTTTCTAAAATTAAAAACTAATTAGCCGAATTAGTTTTTGAAGAATTTTTAATTGGAATTATGCTAATCATTTAATTCAGAAAAAAGCCTACTAATGATACAAAAGTAGGGCAAGAAATGAAATATAAAATTAACAGAACTAATATGCATTGATTTACAGCTATAACACCAAAGGGTGTTATAAGGCTTTTAAAAATCAAGCGGCAACAAGAAACCCGAGGGCCTTTTGACCCGAAGGCTTTTTGTCGCCCGAGGTTATTAGAACCAGTTAATGCCCGTGATACATTCAAGATTTTATTTCTTACCTGTTTTAATGATCAGCTTATTTATTTACTAATTAACTAGATGTTAACTTGCCTTGGTTTGTCTTTTCCTATTTCCCTTCCGTAAATTCCTTTGATAACTCCCTTCATAAGAGAACATGCAGCATCGTTCAACTGTTTTCATATTTCCTTTGTAATCCCGAACCTCTCGATCCTGGTAAGTTAGGCAGCATGCACCGAGCTCTGATTTCAAAGACAATAACGTAGCAGTAAAAACGAATTTTATGTATGAACTAATTTGTATTAAAATGTAGTAAATTCAGTAATCTGTAGCAAAAGTTCGATCATACCGTGAAAAAAAAATTGTTTCTTCATTGCTTGGGAGGTAAAACTTACAGGCGGTTCAAATGTCCACGTGCTTATTCATCATCACGCTCATCTGCATCAAAGCTGCAGCACAGTGTTCCAACGTAAAATTTCGATGGCTGAAACCCTCTCGGCTCCGCCACTCCCTCCTTTGAGCGCCCGGGTGTCGCGATGCGCCGTGTCGGGGACGGTGCCGCCCTGCGGCGCCCCCTGCGGCCCCGCCCACCGGCCCCGCCCACCGGCCCCGCCCACCGGCCCGCCCACCGGCCGCTGCCCACCGGCCCGCCCACCGGCCTCGACCCGCGGCGGCGTCAGTCGGGAGAGACCCCGTCCGCCCGGCGCGGTGCGGCGGTAGCTTCGCGAGCTTCTCCTGGCGGCGTCGCACAGTGGGCCTTGGACGACGGCGCTTCCCTGTCGAGTGCTTTGAAGGGAAGAGGAAGAATTGGAAAAATTGCTGGACTTATGTAAACATTCCAGTTTGTCTTAAAATTACAAATAGCTAAGTGCTGAAACCCGACTTCGAACGACCGAGCTTTGTGAGAGTTGTGAACCCAGAGTTGTGAACCGAGAGTTGTGAACCGAGAGTTGTGAACCGAGAGTTGTGAACCGAGAGTTGTGAACCGAGAGTTGTGAACCGAGAGTTGTGAACCGAGAGTTGTGAACCGAGAGTTGTGAACCGAGAGTTGTGAACCGAGAGTTGTGAACCGAGAGTTGTGAACCGAGAGTTGTGAATCGAGAGCTGTGAACTGAGAGCTGCGAACTGAGAGCTGCGAACTGAGAGCTGTGAACTGAGACTTGTAAACTGAGATTTGTGAACTTGTGAGACTTGTGAACCGAGACTTGTGAACCGAGACTTGTGAACCGAGACTTGTGAACCGAGACTTGTGAACCGAGACTTGTGAACCGAGACTTGTGAACCGAGACTTGTGAACCGAGACTTGTGAACCGAGACTTGTGAACCGAGACTTGTGAACCGAGACTTGTGAACCGAGACTTGTTAACCGAGACTTGTGAACCGAGACTTGTGAACCGAGACTTGTGAACCGAGACTTGTGAACCGAGACTTGTGAACTGAGACTTGTGGAGACTTGTGGACTGAGACTTGTGGACTGAGACTTGTGAACACGTTCGTAATTTCGTTGTATTTGGCATTTTTGGATCGATTATCCAACTTCGCCGTCTAGTTACCGTTGTCCCCCATGCCCGGTTTAATTCGCACTTTTGGGAGGTAAGAGAGACATGTTGCGAACATGGCGTGTTACCTTCACCGCAACTAGCAAACTCTGCCAACCTGATCTTGTCTTCGTTACACAGCTAAAGAAACTAAGACGATTTTAAAGGAGAGCTACAACTCTGTTTTTGCCTCGACCGCGATTCGAACCCGAAATCACACTACGGGAAGCTAGTAGGCTGCCCATGGGCCATCTTAAGAGGCGATTCATAATATTGATACTGAAGTTATAAAACTATTTAATATACTTATCTTTGTATGTAATACTGTTCACTGCTGTCTGTTGGTGTCCAATAATGAATTCACAACCAAAGAAAATATTTATTCATATACACCATAATACATTTTCCTACAACCTCTTCTCTTCCACTCCATCTGTTCTCCCCATTCAACAACTATTATTATATTTCTCTTTCAGGGGGACATATTTGAGATGACAATGATAACCTACATAAACATCACACTAATTCATATTACAGACGCTATTATTTGCGTTACATTTGATAATGCATCTAATTTATCCTGTGTGTATATCAATATACATCGAATATACCAATGGATCAAATATTTAATCAGAAAGACTGAGCGTGACTGTATACTCAATTTGAATCAGCTCCTGGGTTAAGGATCCCAATCTCAGTCGATTTTTTAAAAGTTTTCCTTGATTAATTGAACAACTGCCGATGTGCTCTCTTAACTGGCATTTTAACACCAAAATTGCTAAACCTTTGTTAAAGAACACACCATGGAACGGTTGGGTTAAGTTTGATTAAGTTGAGTATTTGAAATATTCGAATTGGTGTTTTGAGTTTTCTTGATATTCTGTATTAAAGCTAATGATTCGTGGAATGCTATTGCCTATGAATTTATGGCCAAACCCTTTGGCAGAACAAACATGTACCTCCCATTGATGCAACAATCCCGAAAATCCATTGCCTGGTTTTAATTATTTTGAAACACCAGAAGCGCTTGGTATTCATCCAAATTTCACTCTAATTTTACATATGAAACATATTTTATAATCCAGGAATGTTTAGTTACAATTCCTGCGTTACAAATCATGAATGCATCGAACACATTTCATCATAATTCTCTTGCGCGCTATACATCTATGGAATTACATCTCTATTATCTCAGGTGGTACCAAAACATATTCATAATAAGTTTCCTCAGAATTTTCCTGTTTCTCCCATTTCTCGTTGAATTAATTTTATATCACATATCACATCAAAATTGTAATGAAGCAATTGACATTAAAATAGTTGAAGAATGACGAATCCTCTATCTTAAGATATAGAATAACTGGTCGAAATCACGAATTATGAAACAAACTTAGTGTTAAAACATAATAAAAGGAATCAACGAATACCAGACACGTTGAATCTTCTTATAGAAAGCATGGTCAACAATAATTTCCAAAAATGTTAACATTTAGACCGATAAGATTACGATTCAGATGAAAGGATAAATATCATCACTTCAAGATAAATGTTTCTTAGTTTTTCATCTTCTTACTTGACATTAAAATATAGGAATTTCAAGTCAACAGCATTTCATCCAAATTTCCACTTTACACGAAAGAGAAGATGCACGCAGAAGAGAGAGAAAACATTACAAAGAAAACAAAATACTCGGTGGAAAAAAATGTCTTAAAAAGAGTAATTCGTGCCAAAAATGATGAGTGTCATCATCATTCACGATTCATTACGTGAACGAAAGCACGAGACCAAAAAATCATAATAAATAACAATCAAGACGGATGTCACATCTACCCAGCACCAAGGCCAAACTTACAGAAAGAGACACAAATGACATCGCCACTTCCATCTTAGCGGACGTGATATAATTTACGCTCGTTACGGGAACGCCCACTGCCGCCTCCACCATGGCGGCCGCCATCGCCCGCGCCGCGGCTGCACGCGAGGCGGCGGCGGCGGCGGCGGCGGCGGCGGCGGCGGCACCTGCTGGGGATGTGGGGCAACGCTGCTGGGGACGCGTGCATGCGAGACTGGAGAGCGCTGTCCCGCTGTCCTTGCGGCGATTCTCGCAATTAGGGATGCCCCTTTTGACGTGCCTTGAGTGTTCAGAGTCATTCTGTGACATAGTAATTTAATAGTTGGCGTGTTTAGTAAGCGTGCTCTGAAATACTGCACGAAAACAAATTGTCCTAGAAATAACAAAGAGAATAGTTACTGAGTACATTTCGCTTCAGTATAGACAGATTTCAGATAGATTCAGATAAACATGTATATTTATCATACTGATTCTGGGTTGGAATCATCACTTGCATGAAAAATACTATTTTGAAGTTTCTCGAAGTCATTGATATTTTTGGATTTAAATATTTAAAATTGCCTTATTCTGCCATAAGAGATATTTGGTAAATCATTAACATCTGAAAATTTTAAAAGGATTTTTCTCAATTTTTAACCTCTTTATTTTGTTATATCACAGATGTTGATCTGGTTTGAAACTTAACCAGACTAGATAAACGCAGTTTGATATTAAAATATCATTCACTAAGTAACACGTATGAACTTTCGAACTAAATGAACCTATCTCGTCAAGATAATGTATTTTGCATTATAAATATTAACCATGGAAGAAATCTCGTTATTATACAAATTTTTCCATATTCGAAAAGTGACCTCCACAAATGAAAGTAGTAAGTGTAGGTTATTCACCAAACTTCTTTTGCATCTCATTTGCATGGTTTTATTCGGATTTCTACTTCTGCATTGAGCGTGAGAAAAAGTGCGATAAAATCATTTGTTCTGGCCTGTGTAAGACTGCAGTGCACGTTTCAGCGCTACTGGGACATATGACGGGGAATGAGTCAGGGTAATTGAGTTCTAAATTTGTCTAGGAAACGTACAGGTGGAAGTCATTTCTCATTGCGATTAAACTCAAACATGCAAGGAAGATGCATAAATAGAATAAGCGTACAATGCATTGCATGCTTTGTCGATTGGGACAAATGAAAACCCAGAGTACAACTACGAATTTTGCGTCTGAAAAGGCGAACGAAGTTGGAAGTGTGGCGTATGAAAAGAGATGAAGTTTTACACTGATATGTCGCGCTGACGACGAATACAGAATGAATTGTTAATAAAGGCACTTATTACTTCCATTAACTTCTAGTTCTCGCTTGTGAGGAATTACACTTTATAATACACCTCGGTAGCGAGCGCGTATTCAGAGCAATGCAAATGATCGTATTTAACGAAGGGCTATTTGTTTGCCGGTGAGACAGGCACTCGTACAACATACGCGTAATTACACTCGTCGGCCGTGCGCGGACGTAGCGCAAATGCATCTCGATTATTTCTCCTCATGACGCGCTGTCCTTCGGTCAACAACCTCATCGTACAGCTGCCAGGGAACATTTTAATTACCTCGCGCCTCCGACCGAGGCTCGGAGGTCGAGGAGATAGAAAAGACGGAGGAGGAGGGGGTACAGAAGGTCGAGCGGACCTCCTCGGCCCAACGGAGGCGCGACCTGGGCAATTACAGGCGAGGGAAATGAGGAGAGATGGTGCAGGCGGTGAATGATGAAGGATGGGAAGGCATGAGGAAGATAACAGAACAGATGAGAACGCGAGTAAAAAAATGCAAGTAAGAAATAAATGCGCATGGGTCTTCGCGGGTGGTCCGCAGACGGAGAGAATTAAGCTAGTAAGCCAGTGAATTATAAGAAATCGATCAGAACAGACGGGAGAGAAGAATGTCTTGGAATATGAGAATAAGTACGTGAAGGCCAATGAAACACATGTAGGTCATTATTGGTTCACGAGAAGCGGAGGAGAAAAGGAGGCTGTGATGAAGGATTATAAAAAAACGAGGAAAGCAATCGATGAAAGTGCGACGAAGGTACAATAATAATTGTAAGCATGAAAGCATGACAAATGTAAGCAGAAAAAAGAAGAGTAGTTTCGGAGAATGTGAGACGTGAGCAGCCAAGAGAAACACAATAAGATCGTTGCTGGTGGTCTGTAAATATCGAGGATGCAATCTATGTAGTCTCAAGGCCATCTGTGCATATTAGAAGGCGGCTGTCAGTTTTTTTGCTCAGGGTATTAAGCAACCTAGTTTATTTGGCGAAGGTTACTTTGAAAAAAATGCTCGGGTGTTTTGCTTTCCGTATTCTTTTCATTTCATTTTAGCTCGAATCACATTGATTCGATTTATTTCCATCCTCTTCACTTTAATGCAAATCTTTAATGAATCTTTTAAAAAGTAGAAGGAGAAGTCATATAAATTGAAAAATGAATGGAAATAATCTCTAACTTCATGCGATCGTGCCACATTTTAAGTTTTACGAGTAATATAGTAGAATTTATTTAGTACCGAGAAAATTGGATTTGAATCCAATAGCTTACTTTCACTGGTTATGTCACTCAGAACGCACTATCTAGCGTCTCTCTCTCTCTCTCTCTCTCTCAAAATCTCTATACCGGTCTTATAAAGTATGTTTATATACTATATTGCCAGTTCTACGAATAACGTGATCACACAAATTTCATCAGTTTTAAACGTGTGCCAGTATTGCATGCCATGAGCGAAATATAAGCAATTCAAGGGCAAAAAAAGGACGAGAATAAGAATGAAAGAAAAATGAAATAACGAAAGGAATGATTCACAATTACATCAGCGAAGAAAAGCAAACTGCAGGTAACAAAAAGAAGAGCAATAACGAGTTGGTTGTCTTATCCGTATTTACAGCAGGGGTGACCTGCACGTGGGAGGTACTAATTGTAACAAAGACCAAGACAGTGAACAGCGCACCTGGATCGCCCGCTGCTGAGCGGCTGACCTGCTGACCGCGTGCTCGCTCTGCGGTGCGGGGGGCAGCGCGCACGCTAGCCGTCAGTGATGGATGCCCGGGGGCGCGCGACGCCCCCGGTCGGCGCGCGGGGCGCCCAGCGCGTCCCGACGCCGGCGGCGGCGGCGGCGCCCCGGGGAAATACCGACCGAGCGTGCGGCACATCGTCCTCTCCCACCCTCCTCCGCTCCCGCTCTCGCCCACACCCACGCCCCTCAGCCCATCACCCCATCGCCCCGCCATCGCCCCATCACGCCACACCATCACGCACCTTCACCCACACCGCCGCCGCTATCACCTCCGCCTCCGTCTCCACCACCGCAACTGTCACCGTCGCCGTCCCGTCACCGCCATTGCCACCGCCCCCGTCACCGCCATTGCCACCGTCACCACCACTGTCATCGCGAGCGCCCTCGCCACCGCCAACCGTGATCGCCAGCGTCACCGTACCGTCACCGCAACGTCACCACCACCGCCCAGCCACCGTCACCGCCACCGTCTGTCACCTCCCCGTCTCCACCATTGCCACCGTCTCTACCACCGCCACTGTCACCGTGACCGCCACCGTCATCGCGACCGCCGCCGTCATCGCGAACGCCACCGTCATCGCGACCGCCGCCGTCATCGCGACCGCCACCGTCACCGCCCGCCGTCTCTCCCGAGCGGATTCGCCCGGTGGGCCCGCGGGCGGAGCGGCACCTGAGAGAACGCGCCGGCCCCGGGGGAGCGCGGGGCGTTAGGGGCGACCGTCCGCGGTTACGTCCGCTGAGAGTGACCTAGGCGCGGCGGAGAGGGTGCGCTCTGAGGCAAATCCCTTGCGGTGCTAGGGTATGGTATAAGCAAACTCGAGCGGTAGGAAAATGTGTTGGTGCCAAACGATAGATACACTAACATTTTGAGTTTTTGATTTACTTCCGCTAACATTTTCAATTCATGTAGTTATGTTTTCCTTTTACATTGCTTGACTGCTCTTTTTTTAAATTCTTTTCAATGGATTTTTGTATTACATATTTTCAAAATAATTTTTTAGCAATTAAGGCGTTTTGTCGACGAGTTGTGTTATGTTTACCGAGTTTACATGAGTTTAAAAGTACACGCTGAAAGGGAAAAGTTTTCACAAAAATGACGTTTATAGAGTACGACATTTACAGATAATTTGTATTATGGCAATGTCTATTATGAGCATCAAAAGTTTCCAGTTTATGTCACTTAGAGTTTCGTGCAGATACCAGTTGCTTACTCAAATAGAAAATAAAAGTTTCTTCCCTTCAGGTGTTAGTGATTATTAAAATGCAATTTTCATTTTAGGGTTCATTAGTTTTTTTTTCGTTCACACAACCGAGGTCATTAGACTTGTCGTTATCACTTCCATCACCACATTCGCCTCTTTCTCCTACAATTCTAACTTTTTTCAGCAATCTAGATACCTAATTACAGTTCCTTGAACATTAGAAAACACATCTTCCGCATATAAGCAGTATGATTATTATTGCATTTGTGTCACTTTCTAGGAATTATTTTTTTGTCACTACATTTCTTCCCGAAATGTTATCAAGTGAGTTGACCATTGTATACTCACAGTGTCGAAGTAAAGAATTTTCATCACTTTCCAGGTAAAATTGTTTTATGTGAACGTCCACCCATGTTCCTACACCTCATTTGTTTTATGCAGCATGTCCCAAGCCGTCGCATTCTTTTGTCTGTTCATCTGTCTACCGTAACCTTTCATGAAGATCTCTGCGGAGATAGACTTTCAGCTATGTGGGTTGCAGCGCTTGGATGCTTCGACATTCTTCATTCGGACGCGGTCATGTTTCACCGATGATCCACCGAACCACTAGAGCGGACGACTCGATAAGTCACGCTTATGACCCGCCGTGAGCGCCGAAATTTCTGGTGGTTCATGCACGACTCTCGGGACAATCAGGGAACCCCGCGTCGGCGACGGACGCCGAATGGGTGCACGGACAGATGAGCCATGTTCTCGGTGACGTAGTCTCAGCGACTCTTGTCCCCCGAGGGCACCGTATTTTTGGATGCGGCAAAAAATAAAGAATTAAATACTTCTTGGAGATCAATCTTCTTGCTGCATTGCTCTTCGAGTATATTGCCTTTCCGTATTCACCGTTCGTGAGTTACAATCTCTTGGTTATTAAGTCACATCGTGATACCGGTCAAGCCCCACCTTTGTTCAATGGACTTGCTCTTCTTTTTCGTATTTTGTTTTTTCTTCCTTTCTTGAAGGACGGTAAACTTTAAGAAACCTCCGGGTCGTAAAAGTTTTAGCTGGACCACTGCATACTCTTGCACAAAGGCCCGAGTGTATGGCAGCCAATATGCACGATTACTCGATTTTCAGGTGAGTCAGCACAACGGCAGTGAGGTGTGTTCGTGAAAGCCTTCGCCTGTAGTGAAGATTTCGACGGAAGAGATGATGAGAGTGATGGTAATGGCGATAATCTACGGCATGGGATAAAGGGAAGGGTGTGAAGACGAAACGGTAGGCAAAGGAAACGTTAGAGACAAGTTAGTTTTGATGACTTCTCGCTGTAAGATGGTTACTGTTTTGTTTTAAAACGATTGTAGAAGCGAGAATGGTAATCAGAAACATCAGAACGAATGAAGACAATTGGGAATGCAGAAAGTTATGGAGTATGTAGTTTCTGAAGTATGTTTATCAATAATAATGGTAATGTTTATCAAGCAAACTATTTTAAACTTCTTAAGCTAAGATGGATGAAAAATCGGATTCAATGGTGGCTCAGCGGCAAATGCGATAAGTTCGCCCCAGCTGATTTGAAATGCCAGCGGAATTGAATGAAGGAAGAGAACTGTAACAGACTGATATCATTATGATGGTAAATGCGCCCAGTGTATTCGATAGTTCTCACGTTGATGAGTATGCCAAGGATTATTCGCATTGGCAGTGCGCTATTTTGTAAGATAATTTAATAGTGGAGGCGATAGTGCGATGACGGTTTCACATGTGGCAAATTCGGTCTTAGGACACGATTTAAAAAGATAGGTCTGATGGTTGTTATTCTGTGCAAGTAAATGACGGAAGAAAAGAAAGCGATGTCGAAAATGGAAATTGATTGCGAGGAAATCAGCGGTTGCGACGGAGACGGCTATTACGGGGGAGAGGTTGCCATGAAAAGTGTGAAGGCGATGTGGGATTGGGGTCAGTGGCTGGCGCGGAGGCAATACAACAGAGGCGGGGCGGCGGCATAGCAGAAGAGGAGATTCTCCACAGTGAATTCCAGATTCGTCGCGACTTCACCGCGTTTCTCTCTTCGGCCAGCGCGACCAGTCACATTATCGTTCTGGCTTCTTCTGGAGACGCGCTCTCAAGAAGAATTTCGCATTTATTACATTCAGGCGTAAAAATGAAAAACAAAATTTCAACTGAGGCTTTTCAAATAACTACTCTGAAAACGAAAAAGAATGTACTGATTTATTTAATTTTACCTTTCAAATCCACGTTTGTAATTCTGTTGACATTGAAACTTAAATACAGAAAATTATTACTCTTTATCTGATAACCACGCATTCGTGCCGAGATGGACTACAACTGCTTTTTTGTTACTTGGTATGTTCTAATCACAATTGTAAAGGAGGCGCGGAATAATCGTAATTAAATTGCATCAGAAACACTGGAGTGGCACTCACAGATTTCTTATCGCTCTGTAGACCTAAGTCTGCCTTTTAACTGACGTGTAGAGAATTAAACTAACGTATTGCAAATATGGTACCAGATGATACTGGTAGCGAATTGCGCAGACTGCAACTTCTCTCCCAAAACGTGATTCTCTAGCTCGCAGTTGCAGTATTTTATTAACAATGCGTTTTGCTTCAGAAATAAAATCCCAACTGTGAATATGCAGTCGCTCATTATCCCACTTCGTGCAATGATAATTACCTACTGAAATGCCTTAAAGAAAGTTGAACTTATTTTCGTATCTTTTATTGGTGTTTAGTTTATTGAAGAAAAATGTTCCTTCACAAGACAGTAACCGCTGCGGTATGTGGTGGTATGTAAATGAGAGGCAGTCGTCAGAACCTTGGAATGTTAAATTAGTATATTCTGTAGCTCAGCACATATGAATGGAAGAGGTTAGAGCGTTCGCCATTTCAACTCAATATGACATTAAAGTATCAAGCTGATATGATAATGTGGTAAATGGTATATGAGCGACACCTTATACCATTAAACTCTTGGTATTCCGGTACCCACAGCTGAAAAGCTACCGCACAGGCGCCTTTGCTGTGAGTTGTTCTCCGGAGTTACGTGTTGAAATAGTAATTAACGTCATTACACTGATGTAAAGCAAACTAACCGACGCGTATGGAGTGTGTAAACTATGGCGATAGCCGATGTTTATAACCAATCAAGTCTATTCTTTGTGATATGGGCGGTGTGTTGTTAAATAATATTTGTAATACAATCCTCTTATAGGAAAAAATCATAACAACTACAAGAGATATCGTTTCATGGAAGAGTACTCATCCATCATCTCATTGAACTCATTTGTTTTGATTGTCCTGAACGGACTGCGTACTCTAATATCCTCCATGCACGCTTGCCGTTAAGAGTGTCTTTTCATTCGTTTGTGTGTAATGTCGGTACATTAACAGAAATGTATTGCGAAAGGGGCGACGCATTCTGAATCGGAATTCTTTTGCAATGCCACGCCTTCATCGCTGGTTTTCATGCGGCGCGCGGCCGCTGCCCGCTGGGCAGCCCTGAGCGGAGCGCTCACGCGTCCGTGCTTGCGCGCCCTCCCGCCCCCTTCCTTCCCCCACCCCCGCACCCCTCCCCACCTGTCCGTCCGCCCGCCCGCCCATTCGTCCGAGACGAGCAAAAAGACGCGGCCGATCATTAGCCCTGGCGGCCGTGATGTCTTGTTCTCGGCCGGCGGCGTACCTGTGCGGCGGCCACGGTGCTGCTCGGCGGCGGCGGCGGAGGTGGCAGAGGCGAAGGCGGCGGCGGCAGCGGGCTGCACAATCCATTAATCCCTAGCTCGCACGTCAAAACAAACATCTCTTGCAGCCGCCGCCGCCGCTTTCCACCCCCGCGGCCACCACCCTTGCCGCCGCCGCCGCCGCCGCCAACGCTACCGCCACCGCCGCCACCACCGCCGCCACTGCCACCGCCACCGCCACCGCCACCGCCACCGCCACCGCCACCGCCACCGCCACCGCCACCGCCACGCCACCGCCATCGCCACCGCCACCGCCACCGCCACCGCCACCGCCACCGTCAACGCCACCGCCCCCGCCCCGCCACCGCCACCGCCACCGCCACCGCCACCGCCACCGCCACCGCCACCGCCACCGCCACCGCCACCGCCACCGCCACCGCCACCGCCACCGCCACCGCCACCGCCACCGCCACCACCACCGCCACCGCCACCACCACCGCCACCGCCGCCGCTACCGCCTCCCCCGCCTCCAGCGTCGCGCGATCGCGATGGAACGCGCCCGCTCCCACCCCCGCCTCCCTGCGCGCGCCGTGCGAGTGCTGAATATTCATGCGACGGTCGCGACACGCGACGCTGCTGCCCGCGGACGCACCCGCAAACGCCTGCTCGCCTCCGTCGCCCCACAGCCCCCACGCCGCCCGCGCCGGCCACGAGTCTGGTGCGTTCAGCGGGTCCGCTCTTTCTTTTATGCCGATTACACGGCTTTTTTCTCAGCCTGTCCAGTCGTGTAGTGTTGTCTTCTACCTCATCTCGGGCCACAGATTTCCGAGACTCTTCCTATATCTTCATTACGTCTCCAGCATCTAAAGTTTGAGGGAATTCGACTTTTGTAGATTCCTTCAAAATACTTCAGAATGCATGGAGGTTTTTAATGTAATGAATAAAAATGTGTGGATTCTTATCATACTATTTTCTAAATTTTTTTGTTTTTAGAAAACTAGTACAAAATTCCATCAATTTTTTAATATTTTATTCCCCGTGTTTGTGTTCTTTTTTAAACCTCCGCCCCACTTTTTCTCTCGTGACGTGACCTCGGCATTTTCGGTTGCGATACTGAGCTGGGTTTCGAACTCATCCCTCATTCACTCTTCGACTACGGGTAGAACTGACAAAGGAGCTCCCTGACACTCGAAATCGTGGCGGCGTTCGCTGCCAGCCACGGAGAGCTTTGAGATGTGAGCGTGTACTCAGCAGCTTTGCAGCAGTCTGCATCAGCAGATCTACTCGGATCAGTGACCCATCTCATCTGCGTCTGCATCCATTTGCACTACCAGCATCGCCTCTGCCTCCACTTTTTCCCGCGCCTCCACCGGTCTCTCATCCACTACAGCTACTATCACCAGTACCGCTAACACTTCTATCACCACCACCACCACCATCGGCAACAAGAAAACAATTACTGCCAAGACAATTACCGCCTGACATTAGTTACGTCACCTACCGACCTCTCAAAAAAATCTAAAGTCTCAGGTACCTACGAGACAATTAGTACCATTAACATCAGCGATGCGTCCTATATCAGCCCCTAAAAAATAATGTACCGACGTAGACTATTCCGTTATCACCAGTTCCCGCTGCGTCTCGGCTTGGCGTCCCTGTCGCCGTGCGCGCGCGTCGGGGCGCGGGGCTGATTTATGGCGCCGCACGCGCGACTGCGCGGCCGCGAGCCGCGTTTGCACTGGGCGCTTGTGGCTGTATACAGCAGCTCGCCGCCCCGCGCAACGCCGCTCCGCGCCATGCAGGTGGTCGCGGGAGGTAGATTGGGTTGCGCCTCTCTGGTAGAGTTCTGGGTGCTGGGGAAAATAACCGACCGCCTCTCGGGGTCGTACTTGGCGAGCGCTCGGAATAAGATTGGTTGATTGATGTTTGAGGGAGGGTCAAATTCTAAGATCATTAGTCCCGTAAGTGTAGTGTATGATTTTTATCGCATGAGGGGGTGGTAAGATTGAATGTGTCCCGGTGAATGGTGAGATCCTACATACATGTCTTGCAGGGTTTTTCCCTCAACCAGGTATCGCTACCAACGAGGTACCGCCCCAGCCGCGACAAGCTCTAGGTTCTCTACTAGTCTTCCTGAATGTATGGCTGTGCACTTCATGTATGTGTAAGTGTGTTTATGTAAGGGGTGAGGATAGAAAAGATCGCGCGCGACCCGTGACCCGTTTGTTAGGGTACTGCTCCGGCATTCGCCTGGTGCTGATCAGAGAAACCACAAAAAATGCCGATTAGAGCAGCCGGCCGCTAGAATTCTCTCCCAAGCAGCGACTGAAATCGACCCTAGCTATCTAGCTGGTGACGAAAGTCCTGCCACTGTCGAAACTCGAACCCTAGAATCTCCCTGTCAGAGGTACTGCATCGACATCAATTGATACGTGAACCGCCTAAGCCGGTAACGAAGTAAGTGCGGAGAGGTACTGGCTGTGCGCGCCGCTCGTGCGAATCTCGATCACCGGGCGAGCGGAACAGCAATCGGTTGTCGTCGGTCGCGCAACGCTCGGCGCTGCGCGAGGTTGTTCGTTCACGACGCTTTGAATGCATTCTAGAAATTCAGAAGTCTTTCGAGCCCACTAAACTCCCCTTTCTAGCATCGCGTTCGCCGTTCACATACACCTAATAACCATAGAATAAAATTAGCAGTGCGAAAATAGCGTTGCAATCATTCAACATCAGAAGAAATTACGAAATTATAATGGGTAAGATATGGAAAGTACGCGTGGATATAGTAGAACTTTGTGAATAAACGCAAAGAAAATATTTATTACAATATTTTGTCATTAAAATAACTGATTTTATTTTATAAATGGGAATCTGACTGTACTCTATCTAAAAGCTCGTAACAATTACAAATGGATTTATGCAAGAAAAGAAATGGTTGATGACATTTCGCGTAACTACATAGATTTAAAGTGATTTTTGAATGAAGTAACTAAAATAATGAGCGAGGAAATAATACTTCTTTGCAATTCGATACAGTAGTGTTTCTAATCATTCCAGTGGAGACAGTGAAAGATAGTGACTACTCGGCTGTCCTAGACACAGGTGCTAATGTTTTGGCCGTCATTTCGCGACCTTCCTCAGGGCGAAACGCCGCAGGTCGCAGAATGGCGGCCGCAATATTGGCATCTGTGCCTACGACACTGCATCTTCCGGGCAGGGAAGTAGTCACTGACTTCAGCCGCGGAAGCCTACGTTCTCAGTGGAGGATAGTCGTAGAAATTCATCAAGGGGGAAATGTGATTTATTTTCAGTATATTTTTTTTAATAAACACAGCCAAGATGCTCACCACCAGTGTCCTTCTTCTTCTGCTTCATGGTAAGCCACCGAAGGCCTGTTCCAACTCAAAGATCCTCCTGCTATCTTCTTCTTGGGCGTCCTACATCCCGATATCCGGAGGCTTTGTAGTTATATACTAGTTGTGTTCATCTCTATATTTCCATTCTGTTGATATGATTCGCCCATTGGCATTTGTAGATCAGTGTCGTGAATGGCATAATTTGTAAAATAATTCTCAGACGCCTTCTTTCAGTCTAGGGAACATAGTCTCAGGCAAGATATGTCTGTAGCGATAGCGCGCGCAGTGAAGGGAGCGAGCGCGAACGGATGTCAGCGCTCGACCGGATGCAAACGGCTTCAGAAAGCGCTCTGACATCCACAGCTAAGTGGCGTCCTACTGGTCGGCCGAGGGCAGTTGCTTTTCCACGGAATGCAAAATTCTACTCACTGCTGGGAAGGGCGAGTGCTTCATCGGGAATTAAAGGCTCAGTCTGTCACAGTGAATGCAATTATCTGAATGTAAATTGTTTCCTTTCAAACGAGATATGCGTTCCAACCGCTCGGTGTGCAAGGAAAAATTTTATTAAAGGAAATGGAAGTCATTGGAAGTGACTCATTGGTTACACAGTAGCAATTTCCAATCGGTCGCTGCCCGTTTCTATAAAATGTGAAACAAAATAGAAAATTAATATTGTTTATATTATAAAACTATTTGTCAGTAAAAGATGATTTTCCTTGCAAGTTGAGATTCGGGTTTTAGGTTACCTGTGTAGAAATAAACAAAGGAAATTGAAAAAAAACAATTACTCAATTGCGCAAATGGATGTAGAACGTTACATATTTAAGACTAGTTAGGTTTTACAGTTATTAGTTTTGCTTCTTCCCTTTGAAATTATTACTTATTAAACTTCATAATCGTGAATGGGATGTGTTTTCAATTGGAACGGGGCGGGAAATGTCTTTTTAGGAGAGTTATTTCATAATTCGTGTGGTGGAGTGAGATGTGGGGCAATTGGCAGAGCCGTGCAAAGGAAATGACAGAGCAGTACATCCTTTGAAGTACTATTTCGAAAATAAAATTACCTTTGCCGTTAGGGCGTTCTCTTGAACATACAGAAGTTGAGCGTCAATTCAAGGCGAAAAAATAAAACTAAAGGAATGTTCGGAATGAATGAGCAGTAATTTTTTGCCTATAAAAAGGCGTAGCTTTGTTCCCGGGTTATCTTTTTAATGCAAATCAAAAGCGTTTTGTATTCAAAATCACATCTGGGTCGCTCACACCATCAGCAATTTGCACCAAAAAGCGATCACATGGAGTTACAAAGAGGGAAGTCACTCTGAAATAAATTTGGTTTAATAAACATTTCCATGTAGGCATCAGCAGCTGGGATCAGGCGTCTACTGAGGCACACAGAAGCAAGACCTCACGCTGGGCGCCACGCGAAATTCCTGTGCGTTTCCCATAATTCACCGCGTACTTTGCCGCGTGCGCTGTGGCGTGCGCACGTGCGGTGAAAGAGTCGTGCACGTGCCGCCGTAGCCCGAGATAGCGTTTTTCCGACGGCGTTTTACTGAATGACCGTTCACTGTAGCAGCAACATATGCTTTTTCCTCTACCCTTCAAACTGCTCGTTTGAAACGTGAGCAATCGATGCGAAGTTTGTTTTCTTCTAATTCTACATTTTTCTCCGCCTGACATTTCACCTAGCGCCAGTATCCTTCACGCCATGCTGTTTTTCATTTCGCCACGTCCATCAGCGTCTGTTACAAGCGAATATCTTTAGGCACCCCAAAATTTACAGAATTAGTACACTGTGCGCATTTCTCGGATCAACCATATCGATGTGTAAAATCTTAAAAAAGAATTGGTAAATCCATCAACAAAGCTATCAGAAATGATACAAAAGAGACCTTTAGTATCATGGGATTTATTTTCATCTATTCAAACTTTCTTTACTCTTCTCACTAATATAAGCGCCATTTGTAATTAATCTTTCTGCATTTGTCGCTTTTCTTGGCCAGTTAACGCCGGTTTTCCTTCCAGATGTCAGGTTTTCGAGACTTGCTTATTGATCTGGTAAATTCACCTCTTCTTAACATTTTTAAGTGAAGTATTATTTGCTTTTATTCGTCGCTATGAATGTGTTACCTACAGGTCAGATAGTAGCGTATCATATTCAGTAAGTATCGATGTTTTTCAGGTCGTTCATCTTTTGACGAACCCCTTTCTCCCCAAATTCGAAGCAGCAACATTTTATATCTTACTAAGTTGCTATGACAGTGATTTTACTACACTACTAGAGCTGCTAATTATTATTATTATTATTATTATTATTATTATTATTATTATTATTATTATTATTATTATTATTTACTTTTTCTCTTGTAATACTTCTTACTCTTATCATTATCCCATTTCATTGTATATACTATTTACGTTTGATGCTCTATCTCTCTTGTCAACGTCTGCCTTCTATTCATCAACGCAAGTAGCCTTCACTACCTCAATGTTCTCTTCCATCTGCTCCGCCGCCAGGGCGTTGTCGTCGATCGCCGCTCCTTGCGAAGGGCGCGGAAGGCGGCGCGGTGGCCGGCGGCGACGCCGGCTCGTAAGGCTGTCGCGACGCCGCGAGTTACACCCGGCACGCACGCGACGCTAATCCTTCACGATAGGGCCTCAGCTGGTCTGGGCGGCGGAGGCGGCGGAAGTCATTGGGGCGAGGACAAAGCCTTTGCTTTGCGGACGAAGCGGTGTACCTCATGGTTCTACTTCGCGGCCCCTCCACGTGTAACGAAGTACAGATGTCTTCGTTCGTTCCGCCACGTTGTCGCCGCGCTCGTACTCGTAAAGTTTGCGTTAGCCACTGCTTTATTTACCGTGTTGTCTTGTGCTGTTTTGTTTTGTTTCGTTTCGTTTTCCAGTGGTATGAGTAAGCGTGAGAGCAAACCTTCAAGTCGCCCCTTCGTGATGGTGTACGCTACGCCTTGTCGTTTGCGAGATCGAGCCCGTAGGTTGATTTCTGGAAGATAGGAGTAATGGGTGGAAAAAGGTGGTGTGGAAATCGGCGCTTTGCAGTTCTACGAGGTAAAAGAGTGAGTTTTGTGAACGTAAATTGTGATATGGCGCTGTGCAATTTATTTTATAGCGTAATATCTGTGAATGAGGAAGTTTAATATAAAAGCTGTGTGGCGGCAACTATGATGTACTGTTATAGTCTGTCTTCTTACTAATTCACGAATAAAGAGTATAATTCGCAATGTTTCCGCAAAAAGAGAAAGCCTTGTATTAATGTGCTAGTGACATGATCCTGTTTTAATGATGCGTTTTATTTGACTTTCAAATGTTATGATTAGCGTAAAGAAAATCTTAATAAACCTTTCATTTTTCTCACGATTAAATTTGTCCAGTTTCTAACGGATGAATGACTATGAATAATAGTGAACTATATAGTATCTTCGTTTTGAAACTCGCGCATCTAGTTAGACTAAAATGTACTAGCAATCTGATATTCCCATTATTTCCGCAAACGAGGGTGTAAATTACTTTACCTCAGGACAGACTTTCCTAGCGCGAACGTTGCCAAAAATTCTGGTGCTATAATTCAGCTTGAGAGAAGACAAGAACTCTCGCACACACATCCGCGCGACTTGGTGTAAACACGCAGCCTCGTTTGGCTCTTAATTAGCGTGGTAAATCTACTTAACGTGCGTGCAGGGGCGACCTTTGTCGTCCGCGCGATTTTCAGCGCGCTGCAGAGCGGAGGGAAAAAACTGGCATTCCGTGATCGGATCTGCAACACGTAGTGGATGCCTGAACAGGAGTGCGGCTGCGTTCCACGGGCTGGACGCGGATGGATGCTTCAAGTTCGACGAGTAAAGTGTGCGACTTTGTTTCGAGAATCAACTTCCTTATGGAATCCCTTGTTAGTTGTTGTGCAATTTATTTGTATTACTGAAGCGGTTTTGAATAAAACGGAAAGCGTAAACGTAAATCTCACATTACTACACCACTTTATAATTAATTACTGATGGGAACTATTGATCAATTTTATTATTTTTATTCATTAGTAGATTTGAAGAATCTATCGACTATGTTGTTATTTTGAGAAATTATGTCATCTAGAATGTTGCAATTATAATTTTCTGTAATGCACATCCAATAATGATTTTAAAGAACTGATAGTAATTTTCTCGAACTCGTTTGTGCAAATGTAAACTACTGACGAAAGTAATTTCAGATATTTCTCATATTAAAAATATTGTATAGGAAATACTCGGTTCATCCTGCTTAGTTGCTCAGTGCTTTTGCCCCCAGTTCAGAGTTCCATTTTAACTGTTAACAGTTCAGTGTTTGAGAAGTATTGACTAAAATTGGGTGACTGGAAGAATTAAATCGAGAGAAATTGATTCCTGAAAAAAAGCGGTAAGCGATGCTTTCAGATGTACTAGATACGTCAACCAGAAAATAAATACACCTTTAAATAAGAAAATGTAATTAAACAAATAAAAGAAAAAAGAATGGGGGATTATGGAAATGTCAAAGCGCTTTGGGCGTGAGGTACACTGTCAGTCCTGTCAACAAAAGCATCGCCTCATCACCATAATAAGCAGGTCACCAGGCTCCGCACGACGATCCGGCGATCGTCCACGCGGGCCCCTCCCCCTTGGCAACAAGAGCTTCTTGCGCGGACGCGACGGCTTAAAGCGGCCTCTGGGCGCACAGACGCGCGCGTTGCCTCCATTCGGTAGCGGTCTGGCGAAACCGCAGGAATCTCGAAAACCGGCCCGATGCGGGCAGCGTACTTAACCCGAGACCACCGCGGTGCAAGGTGCGCCACGCCACGTTGCTCCGCCCCACGCCACGCCACGCCACGCCACGCCACGCCGCCCGGCCGGCCGTTGGGCCGTCCGGTCGCGTCGCTGGGCGCCAATCCCGACGCGCCGCCGCCGCGTTGCCATCGAACGAGCGCCGCTCCCTCAGTATCCCTCGGGCTCTCCCGGAGAGACGAAGGCGCACGGTGCCCGGTGGAGGCGGGCTTTGCGGGCTGTGTGCCAACGCTCGTGTGGATGTTGTATTGTTGTGCGAGTGGTGTGGGGAGATGAAGTGTGAATTGGATGTGCTGATTTCCGTTGATAGTGTTTTTTTCTCCGTAATTCGCTGATTGTCAAGTGAACGGGATTTTGCAAATGAAGGAAGTTGCAGAACGCGGATGAGGTGTTGAAATAAACGGTAAGCAATGATTGAGAGTACAACTTTATGTCGTCAGAAATACTATAGTCATCGAGTTTGCGTTTCTTTATTGTAAATTTTGTAAATTATCCGAAAATTGAAATATTTATATTACATCACAAAGCATATATTGAAAAGCATCTGACATTTCTACGAAGTATGTAAAGATAATAATAATATAATAATCAATGTGGTTGACAATAAATCAATGTGGGTTGACTTCTAGGATTTCATTGGACTTAAAATGAAAAAAAGTAATTTTTTATGTTTCGATAAAGCTAAGGAAACCATAGAAACTTTAATGGAGATGTTGAGAAAAGAGGGACGAGCAGTTTACAGGAATCGATTGTTTGACGAAACGTGAAGTATTTTAACTCAAATGTCGACAATATGCAACAACTTGACATATATTTCTTTAATTCTTAATACGACGCCAGTTGTTCGCCATTATAATAACCGGCGTCCCGAAACACAGCGAAGGAAAACAAACAGCACGAGACTGACATCCAAGCTGTGTTCCAAGTACTTGCGAAGCCCGCGGAAAACAAACGCAGCAAACGTTGCACGTCCCCTCTGGACCGAGCGGTGCAGGCCACTTGAACGCCGCGCCGCGCCGCGCCGCCGCACGCCGCACCGCCGTGCACGTCCGGCCGCACCTGTCTGGCCCTCTTGGCCGACGCGGGCGCCCGAGATGTTCGCCGCCGCCGCCGCCTCCGCCGCCGCCGCTGCCGCCGCCGCGTTGATGGGGACGGGCGCGCGGGACGCGAGGGGTCAGCCCCGCCGCCGCCGCCGCCGCCGCCGCCGCCGCCGCCGCCGCCGCCACGCTGGACCACACAGGAACTCCGGCGGTGGCGGCGGCGGTGCTCAAGGCCGCCTGCGGACCGCCGCCGTCGCTGGGTTCGAGGAGATGGAGGCGGCGGCGGCGGCGGCGGTGCGAGTTCGGTAGAGAGTATCCGAGTGAGGCCCGCGCGACTTCGCCGTGCTCGCAAGACGCGTCCTCGGGCTTTGATCCCGCCGCCGCCGCCGCCAGCGCCGGCTCGCGTGGGATGAGTATCAGAGGTAGCGCATTACCGACGGGGACCGTTCGATGGAAACGACAGCATTCTGAAAGTTTCACGGTGGATGGACCATTGATCTTCCCAAACCGAATAAATACTGTTTCCTTCCACAGTGTGTGTAGAGCTTACTTTCACGCGCGGTTTTCCTGAAGATTTTATCTGCACGTGCGAGAAGACTGTAGCCAGAAGGCTGTGCCAGAAGACTGTAGAAGGAAACAGTATTTATTCGGCTTTGCGAAGATCAGTACTTCCAAGTTCCGAGGGAAAGATCTCTTGTTGATTACTACACCCCAGTCCAGAAGGTGATTGCAAAGTCTTAGAAAAGTAGGAGCAATTAAATCGAATAGGTGAAGCGTCTTCTATTTATTACATTCATATTGCTTTAAAACTTCAAACTACAGAAATTATTTGATAAACCTTTCTTGAAAACGATCGTATTATTCTGTGATTTGAATATTTCGAAGTTTCCAAAAAGGAACGTTTTAATATTCTGCTGATTAATTATATTTCTACAGGTCTCTTAACAAATCATTAAAAACACTTTGAGATTAAATAAAATTTTAGGAAGGATTTTGTTTTCTCGCATTTTACAATGGTTTCATTGCTCAAAGGAGTGATGAAAGGATAAGCCTAAGGTGGCCAAAATCACGTCGATGTAAAAATTTGTCGAAAGGTTGTTCATTCTCACGAGAATATTGGTGACTTATATTTAGACAAACGCCAATTCATTTCTGTTCGACAGTAAAGTACCGTCACGAAAAGTGAATACAAAATAAAACGTAATTATTATAATAATATCTAATCTGCAATTTGCCTCTCAAAATGTGAAATAATGTTTTAATAAAACATGACGTAATTTTGTTTGCAAGTCCACCGTCTTTAAGTATTTGCGACGTCTGTATTTTATCGAGAGCGAAAACCTGCGTCCGAGAAACGATTTCTTCTTAATGACTTAATTTATAAAGTCGACCTTGGCAGTCTGGATGTTTTGTGGCGGTGCAGGTTCCTTCCCCGGTCGAAATTGCGCTGCGGAGTGGGAGGCGACGTGGGCCTGGCTTCTCGCGGGTTGAATATGCATAGGAGGCGCGTACGTTCAGCCGCTGCTGCTCAGCGTAGGCTGCTGCCCTGCGAGGAAACGAGTTCGTTAAGTCGACGTGACTCGTTTACGGGTGGTCGTGAGTTCGTGGCTGAACGCGCTCGCCCTGCATTCGCGCTTACGCCTCGGAACCAGTTGTTAGGGCCGCGTTTGCGATGTTGTGTTGCTTTGTAATCAGGTGCCGTGAGGTACTTGCTCCGCACTTTACGTACTCCCAATAATTGTTTCGCTGCGGCCGTGGAGCTGCGTTAGCGGTGGTAAACTCAAGGTAAACTCTCACCTTTTGCGCAGGAGTTCATCTGCCACCTTCTGCAGCTTGAAAGTACTGAACTAAGCAGGCGGGGTGTTGTGTATTGGGAGTCAAGTTGTAAACCTCAGCGTGTGTGAATTGTTAGTATCGACTTGGAGGACGAGTGAAGGCCATTAGAAAGGGAAGATACGAAAATTATTTAAACTCTAGTATTGTCGAATTTCCTAGAAGTCTCTAAAGAAATCAACAGAAAAAAATCCAGTCGTTTGCTTTATTATTTTTCCATCTTTCCCTTCGATGATTTTCTAAAACGCCACCCAAGTAATGCTTGTTGACAATCGTTTCAGGAATTAACATAGTATTATTTTCAGGCTCTTGTAATTTTAAGAAATATTTCAAATAATTTTTTTCGTAATTTTTTCAGTTCATGTCGGAATTTCTTGTTGATTCAGAACTGTTGAAGAGAAGTTTTTAATTGATTGCACATTGTGCCTCACATTTCCGTTCTTCACTATTTTTCTATTGTCAGCTTACATTTTGAGTCCGAATAAGAATGAAGTTTGCTGTATTGCCAAACGTGACAAGAATGATTTCATGTAGATAATCACAACTTTAGAAAGAATCCAAACATGAAATGCTACGATTTCACTTTACTTCTAGCATATCTAAGCGTGCCATTCCGAAACTACCCGTTTATTGTCGATTAAACTACCAGAGCTGGACCTAATGTTAACATATTTAGCAGAGCGTTGTTCTGGGCATCTGCAGCCATTGGGTGACCGGTTACAGCTATAAACTTCGCTTCTATAGCTCAGATGCACTGGTCGGTTCAGTCGTCTGGGAGCAGAACTCGCAAACGCACCAGTGCACGTTGTTCGATAGCAAACCGTTTCAGGCGCGCGAAAATGAGCGAGTAGAAGAACAGTTTTTCCCAGAAGAAAACTATAATATCGCTCCAGTGTTTTGCTCTATTGCATGAATAACTTGATTTCGAATTGAATTGAACCTTTCTTTATACGATATTTGAGTTCATTTGAATATTGGGATGCTTTGGACTCACTGAAGAACTCTTTGAACTCACATCATCAAAAGATTACCTAATATTTCTCTTTTATTCTAAACATTGTCCTTGTAATAAATATGTGAACGCAATATCATCAAGTAATCGTGGGGTCTGATATCTTAATGAATCTGTATAAATAAAAATGGAGAATTTGTGATTTCGGAATAACTGCCTTTGTTAATCTCGTATTGTTAGTTACATGACATAAACAACAAATCAGTGTTTTTCCCAATTCTTTTGTCTATTTGTCCGGGATAATCTCTGGAACTGCTAAACGGACTTTGATGTTATTTTCACTGAAAAGTAGTTTTTGTGTGTGTGTGGGGGGGGGGAGGCGAAAATTAGTGTTCTTTCATCCATATTATTATTTTCTATCACAAAAAAATTTCTTCTTTTTTATTTTTATCTTAATAATTGTGCACACATGGTCATTATCTCATCGTTTAAAACGTTTCTAAAAACGTTAAAAATTCCTTATTAAATGCATTGGGACGGGAATACCCTATACATAGAATTCATTCCTTTTCCTGTGTAATGGATGATTGCATTTAATAAATACCTTGACAACGCATTGCACTTCCGCTAGTTCTAAATATAAACAAGAGTAAATAAAAAACGTTCGCAGTTTCACAGGGATAATTGTGTAGGTATTTCTAAAGCCTGTCTCAGAATTTTGTTTCGTCTCATTTCGAGGCCCAGTTAGTATTCTTGAAATGTGTAGTATAGGGAGTTATAGTGCTACCCAGGAATGGTTTATAATACTGAAGCATGGATCTTCCGTTCCAGAATTATCTCATTCTCAAATTCAAAAATGTAATCGTTGTAGGATTTATTATATATTGCTTTGCAAGAAATAAGTATATTTCTGATTTTTAAATGTGTATGACGTGAACTAATTTTATTTTTGATGCATTTTTTAACTCTTTCTTAACATTATTTAACCCTTTATAATAAAGTAAGTTTTAAATAAACTATACGGAATATAGAATGCGTACCAGAAAGAATCCAAAAACCTTTTGATATGAGAGGTCTGTTAAGTTCACATCAGTACGAGAAATTTCTAATGAAACGAATAGCCCTACTTAGGATCTCATCAGAAGCACAGCGTCCTGCCGTAAAGAACAGAAGCGGCCTGGTGTAGCTACCCCGCGGCGCTTGGAGCTGCACGGCAGTTCCCGCGATCAAAGGATTTGCGGTTGCACCTAGAACCTAATTGAATGCGGCGATTCTTTTCCCCGCTGTCACTATTACAAGGCACTAAAACTTCCCTCGCCGAGATGTCGTGACTGCCGCCGACCCATCGCGACAGCGGCGGCGGCTGCTGGCAGCTGCTGCTTGAGAAAGGGAAAGGAATATGGAACGTGGTGTTGCCCACCCGCTGGACTCCCAGGAGCGCAGAGGAGAGAGATGTAAAGGGAGGGAGGAGAATAGGCGATGTAGAGGTATGGGGGACGTAGAAAAAAGAAAAAAAAAATTAAAAATTCTCTCGTTCGCCGCGCTGGCTGTTTGGCGCGTTAACGCCCGTTGCGCAGGCGATGGGCGAGCGTTCGTGCGCAGGCCGAGAGGAGCACTGGGCAGGGGGAGATCTCCTGCCTCTCTTCGCCGCATCTACAAACCTTCACCAACGCTTCAACCCACGTGCTCCTGTACCCAAGTGCTCCGCTACACCAGTGTCCGCCTAACCCCGTGCACCACTACCTACACGCCCCGACCCAAGTGCCCCGCTATGAGAGTGCACCATTATCCAACCTGATTTTAGCGCCAGGAATGTTCCATGTTTCCTAATGTGAAGCAGGACTTTCCTGACTCCTTTTTCCTCTCAACTTCATTGATAGTGCGAGACGTATTCCGCCACATCTGTTTGTTCTTCTTCCAACTTTAATATCTTTTCTTCTCCTACCAATTCGCTGCCGTCTTAGTTCCTTCTTTGTCTTCGTAATTTCTTCGCTCTCCGTCGATTTTATTAGTATTTCTTTGCCATTCATCTACCTTTTCAGACAGTCCTTCAAGTTTAGTCATCAAAACCTTCACAAATATTGCAGTTAGGGCGATCTACGCAACATAAGCTATTTATATCGTATGCCCAGGTGTCCCGTCAACCATCCGCCGTCATTCACTATTTGCTGTAGTTTGTGTCGTGACCAACACGATCTTCCGCCGTTCGCTCTCGTAATGAGGATAGTCCTGCCCCAAGCCCATGGCCGTACGCCATTATCCCGCAGCGCTCTGCCCCGCGTCTGCCGCTTATCTCCCGCGCGCGCTACTCGCAGTGCCCTTGCGGCCGCCGCCGCTGCCTCCACCGCCGCCGCCGCCGCCACCGCCACCGCCGCCGCCGCCGCCGCCGCCGCCGCCGCCGCCGCCGCCGCCGCCGCCGCCGCCGCCACCACCGCCGCCGCCTCCACCGCCACCGCCACCGCACCTCCGTCTCCCGTGTTCCGAGGGCGTAAAACCGCGCACGCCCGCTCTGGCGTGACCGCAGTACAATACCGGCGCTTCCTCGTCTTCTTTTTAAGCGCGCGGCAGAAATAACAATTTTTTACTCGCGTTTTGCTGCGGCGGTGGCGGTGGCGACGGTAGCGCCGCCGGCGCCGCGGGGCGGAGGATGTGGGCGGGACTGGGAGTGGGGGAAAGACGGGCGCGAAGGAAGGTTGCCGCGCGGTCGGTGGTGGGGGAAGGCTGCGGTGCAGACCACTCGAAGCGTCGCGCACTTGAATACCCGCAGCATCCGCGTGCATCACTGAAGTCGTTCAGGTTAGGGATGAGTCATTGATGTCGATGTTTTAAACATCCAGGTATTAATACTGATGTTTTGTGTTCGATGTTTTTACGGGATTGATTTTTTGTTTATAAATGAAATAAGTCTCCAAATCACGAATTTGTATAAGTTAAAATATGAAATTAACGATGAGTCTATTGGCAATTCATATGTTTGAACGAAATGAACGCTGTTTGTTCTACCATCATCCAGTAGATTCTCTCGCCCGACAGACCGATGGTTTGGGGGTGTTGAATATTTTATATGTATATTTGAATTTTGAACAGCGTTGTTTTAAAAAGTTTTACAATGTTGAATAAATTCCCCCGTCGCGAATAAAATTACCTCGAAAAGAATATCAGAATAGACCAAATATTAATTATATTAAATAACTTGTGCTTGTAGTGAGTTCCTATTATTGATACATCGCGACTTACGAATGGCCAATGATAGGGAGATATAAGAAAAATCAGAAAGTCAAATCGATATAGTTGTTGATTTCTACGATATTTTTTTGAGTTCCTTGACTGCGCATACTAGATCTACGCCATTGCTGTTCCTCTCATGAAACGAAGTCTTTGTAATGTGTTTCTGGCATTCAGAAAATGTATTCCAAATGTGAATATTGTCTGAGTCATGTTTTCAAGACTTTGCTACAACTTTCGTTCATTTTGAAATCTCAGAGTGATTTTGCCAGTGAAAATTTTGAATTTATTTGTTAATTAATTTAATGTCAAAAACTGTAAACATTGTATAACTTTAAAAGTAGTTTTTCCCGCTTCCAACTATTTCATAATGTGGTAAATTGATTCTCGCCTCACAATAAAGGACCATGATAAATACGCAATAGTTCTCCCTCGTTTAATTCCGCGAGTAATAATAATAATATAATAATAATATAATAATAATAATAAATAAATTCTTAGAAAGATATCGGACAATGAATTTAAAATAAAACGTCTTCCGAGTGTGTTTTCGTAATTGCCCGTTTGTTTGACAATACTCTGTCAACGGAATACATAAGAATTTTGTTATCAATGAAATCCAAAACGTGCCGCCGAAAAAGATAGAACGCTACTGAGATTTGAAAGCTTCTTATACATTTCTAATCCATTTACATATTCATATACAACACTAATGAATTATTCATGTAAAATAATACAGCTTATATATATGGTATACATGAGTTGTATCGTTACAGTTCGTCGCGACGACGGGACGCTTGACGTACGGCGGGCGTGCCTGGGGCCCGCGCCGTCTGCCTTTCGCAGCAGGCCCGGTACATGAGGAGGCGCGTGCGTGGTCGTTTTCTCCGCGCGCCAGACAAACTTTTTGCTCTGCCCAGCCTACTACCTGGAAACGGCACCAGACCTTGCCCCTCCTACCCTCACCCCCACCCTCCAATACTACACCACACTACACCGCAGCACGGCACACCGCCCGCCTGGCGTGTTCGGAAGAGAGCCTTGCCATGTTTGTTAATTTAGCGAGCGCTTTAATCAAGGGATGTGCCGACGCCGTTTTTTTGCTAGGCAGGTGTCAGATTTCTTCTCTTTCGTAGATTATCGCGTTCCATTCGTTACCGATGTAACGTAATCATATTGGATCGGTTGTTCCCAACGCCGGTACCTGCAATTTTATGAGCGCGGTGCTGGGAATTCATGTTCGTAAAAATGTCGCCCCAGTTCGAAATGGAAATGTAATGTCGGCGCGAAACTATTTGTTTGTTATGCATTGACCGGCGCGGGAACGGCCCAATACCAGTGTAATAGAACTTTTTTTAGTGTGTCCGCGCGAGTGTGGACCGGCGCTAACTTCTCGCGCGACCTATTCACGAGTCGACTGAGCTCCAGTATTTCCCAGGGCCCTCCCGCGTTTCCTCGCCTCTGATTGGTATGCAAATTGGCGTTCGCCTATTTCACCGCTTCGCAACGGCCGCCTCCGCCGCCGCCGCCGCCGCCGCCAGGGCTCGCGCCGGCCCTCTGACGTCACGACTAGTTCCCGGCAAATTATTTCGCCGCGCCGCCGCCCGGCGCGCGATTGTTTGTGGCGCGATCCGAGCGCGGATTCCCCGAGGGAGAGGGGGGGGCAGCCGCCCCAACCCGTTTCGACCCCTTACCCCGCCGCCGCCCGGCCCGAGAAAAACTGATGGAGTTTCAGAATTCCAATACCCTGCGCAATGAGTGCCGTCGCCGACCCGTCGCGTCGGCGTTCCCCCTCACCGCCTTGGCCGCCGCCGTCACCACGATCACCGTCGCCGCCCGTGGCCACGTGCGTTTCGCCCGCCCGCGGGCTTCGGCTCTCCAGAGACGCCGGCTACTGTTGGGCGTGTTTAGTTACAGTTTTTTCCCCTCCCAGCTGTTCGCCTAGCTTTATTAAAGAGAAGTAATTAGGTGCGAGTGTTTACGGAATATTTAACGAGGCCCGTTCCATCTTGCTCGTTCCTGTGAATGGAGCGCCCACTCGTCCCCTGGAAAAGCAAGCGGATCCCCGTTTGTCGAGAATTTCTCCCGAAGAGGCACGAGAGCTTACTTCAAATGAAGTTATTTAGATAATAGTTATTATCTAAATAACAGAAGTAGAACGGTGTGCACGATGAGTTTCCGACGCGGCGGATGGCGAGGGTTCTCGTTTGCATCGGAAAAGAGCGCTCGCAAGCTAAGAACATCTTTTCGGTAACGGCGAGTTGCTGTTGTCATGGTGACGGAGTCTACGTGAAATATTTTCGGCGAATTCTCCCCTAGCTTCGTTGCTGCTCGCGCGCGGAATCTGGCGTTGGTCGGGGTGGGGGAGGAGGCGAGGAGAAGAGTGGAGCGGAGGCGAGGTGCGCCGAGGGTCGGGTAAAACTCGAACGAATGGGCTTCATCTATCAATGCGGAGGTGGTGCGAGGGCGACGGAGGCGGAGAACAGTGCGAAATATTCTCGCTCTAGAAGTAAGAAGATATAATATATTCGTTAAGGGTAGGAGCGGTGCCAGTGATTCGCCAGTGTGCGCGCGTCTTGTCTAGTGTACTGCACTAAATCTTTCTGGAGGTTCTCCGATTTTTTTGTGAAAGTCGTAACATAAAGATGATTGTTTTATGATACCTAAGCATACGTGTATATGCCGCTGTTTTGCAGTACAGCATTGAATTAAGGACCATAAAATACGTTAAAAATAAAATATTATTTTTCGTTGTAACTCTCATAAATTTTATTGAACTGTCTTTTGAACAAAAATAACATTGAATTATTTTGAATATGAAATCAAGATTACGGAGATCTCATTGGAGATCATATCAGGTGAGTGCTGACTGATTTTAAGCAACGCGTCGTCTGATTTTCGCCCGTCCGAATGGCGAAAATCCTTCACTGTGCGGCGCGGGCCCCGCGGGGGAACAAAGGCCGCGGAGGACCTCCGGTGGCGCTCGCCGCACCGCGCCGCGCCGCGCGCAACCAAAGTTAGTGATTTTCATACCGCGCCGTGCGAAGGAATTTATTAAACCAAAAAAGCGCTCATATTTCATGGAAGTAATGGTGGGTACGCGGAGAGCGATCGGAGAGAGAGAGAGCGCGCGTGGCGGGGAGCGGGTGAGGGGTCGGGTGAGTGGGGACGAGCGAACGAGAAGGTGGGTGGGAGGCGTGGGTAGATTTGGTGCGCACTGGAGAGGTCTGGTGTGTGTGTGGGTGGGTGAGCGAGCCAACAGGAGAGTGGGTGGGTTGGTGGGCGGCCGTGATGACGGTGAATGGGTGAGGGCGTAAGGGAACAGGCGGGCGGGATGGGGTGAGTGGATTTGTTGGGCACTGAAGAGGATTGGTCTGTGTTTGTGTGCGTGTGTGTATGTGAACAAGCAGGGGAGCTGGTGAGTGGGTGGGTTTGTCGGCGGTCGTGAAGACGGTGAACGCGTGGGTGCGCAAGGAGACAGGTGGGTGGCATGGAGTGGGTTGCTTTGGTGGGCACTGGCGAGGTTTTGTGTGTGTGTGTGTGTGTGTGTGTGTGTGTGTGTGTGTGTGTGTGTGTGTGTGTGAGATCGAGCAAGCAAGCAGGTGGACCGGGGAGTGGGTGAGTTGGTGGGCGGTCGTGAAGACTGTGCTTGGGTGGATGTGCAAGCGAGCAGGTGGGTGGGTCGGTTGGTGGTCGATCGAGAAGTCGGTTGGGCGCGCGAGTGAGCGAGTGGGTTGGTGAGCGCGGAGGGGGCGGGCGGACCACCGCGCTCGGGGACCACCCAGCCCGGCCGAGGCCAGCCGGTGGTCTCCGAGGCCGCCGCCGGAGCGCCAGCGTTCGTTCGTGCGGGAGGCGATCGCGAATGGAGGAGCGGCGGCGAGCGGGGGCGGACGCTGAGAGAAATAATGTGTGGCTTGATTAAAATACGAGTGGTTGATTGACACGTCTGCAGAGTGACCAATCGCGGAGCTCCAATGGTAGACTTCACGCTACTTTAGCAATGGGATTGGTGGTTCCAATGGAAATGTCACGGCGTCTTACAAGTGTCAATCACATTCTTATTTTAATGAAATAGTAAGACGTATAACCTCAAAAAGACAGTCGAAATTACTGAAATGTTCTGTATAGGGGATCATATACAGGGATTATACGATTTTTTGTTACATTCTATATCCTAGCGATAGTAAATGAGTGAATTAAATGAATAGTAAATTATCATTTTATTGGAATGTGCATTAATTTTAAAATGAGCATTAATGTTTTATTGCAATAATTTCAACAATAATTTTTGCAAGAGGAGTCGTAAAGCTCTATCTCGTCTGGCCCTTTGCTGTTCATTTGGCCAGTTATTTAAGAATCTATTACACCTGTGCTGGACAATTTTAAGAGCAGTTGGTTGAATATTTTTGATTAATTGCCAGCATACTTAAAATTTTGAACAGTGTTTGTAACTTTCAGAAAATTAAGACTACGTCAAAATTTTCACACTATTTCTTCTATATATTTGTGCAGAAATTCAAAAATAAAAAATACACTTCACTCATTTTAGTCATCAATTAATTGGATAAATATTAAGTATTACATATTATTATCATTATTTTCATGATCATTATTATTATTATTATTATTATTATTATCATTGTTGTTGTTGTTGTTGTTGTTTTATAAGGGGATAATTGACTTGAGAATCATCGTCGCGTCCTCTTTAGAAGGAATTTCGTACCGGAAATTTTAAAACATGAAATGTTTTGAAATTACGAGAGGTGTGAACATTGGATCTTATTCGTCTGCTCCATTTATAAGAAAACGGACAAAAAAGCAAACATTTGTGGTTAAGTTGTATTCTACTTTCAAATTACAAATGAAACCTGTTCAACTCTTCCCCCACGGTGATGTACCTACGAGTGTAATTCATGTGTACCTTCTACGTTTTATAACCATTTGCACAGTATCGTTTGAATTCTCTACCTGGCTGGTAGATATATAATGTAATACGTGGTAGTTTTTAGGTATTATTACATAGTAAGGAACTCCGAAGCTTATACAAGCTTTTAGCGATATGCCTATTGAGTACAGACTTCCCGCCAACGTGTGTTCATGTATATAATTCAAGCAGCTAAACATTCAACCTTTCAGTTTTAAACTTGGTCAAGTACCTTTCCGCACGCATCCAAAATTTCACTCACTTCCTTCGTTACATATTTCTTGCATAAATTGCTTTCTTTTCTTTTCGAGTCTACCGAAGCATTCGGTTGCCATTGTTCTCGGAGTAAATAAGCGATCGCTCAGTGCGGGGGACGACGCGGCCGTCGATGGAAAGTCCGCAATCGCGCGGATGTGGGTCGGTGCCTGGGGGACGCGCCGCGACAGCTCTTGCGAGGCGCTTTGGCCCCGAAACGAGCATGAAGGGCCGCGCGCGGCCGTGCCCAGCCCCCAGTTCGACTCCCGAGCCGCGCCGCACCGCACCGCGCGCGGTCCCTAATCGATGCGGCCATCAAAACTCGATTTGCGCCCTCGCTTCGTGGGCCGTTCTCAGCATTCAGAGGAGGAGATGGGGAGGAAGAGAAAGAGGGAGCGGAGAATGAAAGTAAACTGGTGGTTACTGGCTCCGGCGCAGTTCTTTCACGACTTGGAACTTTTGTGGTGGTGGGTACGCTTAGGTTTTTTTCTTGCCTGAGGAACAGTTCAATGTGTCACTTCTGTGCCTTTCCTCTGGCCGCTTGGACTACGCACATAAAATGTACGTTTGGCCAGCACCGTTCAACAGATCTTTTAACTCTTTGTTTGAATTTTAATGTTTTCTTGTGAATAATATAGCTACATCCATATTTTTTTATAAGCTGAATTTCATTGTAATTGAACGGTTATTTTTTTAATATTTAAAGTAAACTAACTAAAAATCATTTCGAATTCGGAATTCACTTATGCAGCAGTTAGTAGTTTGTAATAATTGATTTACTACTAGAATACAGGCGTAACAAAATTCAATGGCAAAACTTCAGCAATGGTTTCCTCTTATAAATAGAATGTTCATCACTAAATATGCTTAGAAATTTTAGTGTTACCCAAAAATTTTATATATAGTATATATATATATACTATATATAAAACTCATATATATATATATATATATATATATATATATATATGAGTTTCCTGAGCACGATTTCATCGCTTATTTAAATTGTGAGACTCTTGGTTTGGTTCGTGGAAAACCATGTTGTGGATTAATTTGAATGTTTACCTGAATGCTTCAATGCATCCAAAATTTTCTACAGCCTCAAGCCGAAGCCGAGATAAGTTTATTTGTTTTCTTTAGATTTAAGTATGTGAGCCTGGCTTACGGTATTTAGCACCATGGAGTCTTGCCTTCAGGGTTACTTTAAAGTTTTTAGAATTTGATTACTTTATATGATGGTCAAACTCTACGTTCACGAAGTGTGGCAGAACGCACCACAACATGCCAAGTTGATGTGTTCAGCACTTGCGAATACGAGCCCAGACTTGTATTCTGTCAAAGCGAGATCCCTTTGAACATTTCTTGTAATACGAAAATGAAGTACTCATATGCCTGTTCACTCTGCAATTAACCATTTCCTGCCCAAAACTGTATTGGCCTATCTCTTTTTACTCTGTTCCAAGATTCAATCCCGGAAGTTTTCTCATTGCGAATTGTCGGATATCAGAAACTATTACCTATGAAAAATAAAATTGTATTACCGATAGTTTGTTTCACCTTCTTGTCTGTAGTTTTCTTTAACTTCTAAACAATTTGATCTCTGGATAATATAGCGGCGATTTCCTAATGTCATATTTGAAGACCCATCAAAATAACTGCCGTAGAAAACTAAATGGGAACATCTTTCCAGAATTCCTGGCCAATTTTACTTCTAAAATGAATTACCAGAATTCGCAAAATTTCCATTATAATGTAGTTATTGGCCCTAAAAAAATCTCTTCTATTTTCGACGAATATGGAGCAGTGGCAGTGACAATAGTGTCTGCATGGGAGAAAAATAGATATGAAGAATGTGGAAGCGGTGATAAATAATACTGCAGAGAACAGACTTTCAAAACTGAAGATACGAACAGGTGAGGTGGCGGAAATCCGTCAGTTACGGTGAAATTGATGATGACGATGGCGGTAACAGTGATAGTGGCGATGGTACTAATTGGAATAGGAATGAATCGGTATGGCGATGTCGGTGGGTATGGCGCGGTAATGATTACGAATGTGTAGAAGGCGGCGCACAAGAGAAGGTGGCGAAAGGGAAAATGGAAACGAGGAGGTGGCGTGACTACGGATGAAGTGGTGAAGTGGGAGCGAGCCAGCGCGAAGGCAGATGTACGGGTGGAAATGACGAGCAGCGAGAGGATACTGGAAGGAGACGGCCGCGGCGGCGGTGGCGGCGGCGGCGTGAACGCTGCAGTGCCGCTGGTGTCGGAATCCAACGATGGCTCTGCACGGTCTAATGGCAGCGACAATCAAAACTCGATTTGCCCGGGGCCGGCAGTTAAAAGGGGAAAGAAACGCTCATGTCAGGTGAATATTTGAAATACAAAGTCCAACTCGCCGCGCGGAAGAATGCTACCGAGTTCGGGCGACTGCCGGACAAAGTTAGAAAGAGGAGAAGGGGAAAAAATTTGGAAGAGCGGAATGATGTTCTTCCTTATCTAATCGAAAATGGGTGTTGCCTTCGACCATGATCAAATTCACTTTGATCGTATTGTGTTGGAGTTATAATCACTTGAGTATTAATTTATTTTCAACTTAAAGAGAAGCTTAACTTTATTTTAGTCAGGATTTAAAAAACTCCATTTAATTTGTGAATCGCTTTTTCGTTAGTCATCGCGTTAGTTGTTAAATTGTTTTAATATTATGAACTAACGCTGTACCATTGACAATCGCTACGTAAGTTTGAGAAGTTCTTCTGATAACTTGAATTGGTTTATACAACATTTAAAAATAATCTGAAATGAATTAACAAAAAAATTAATCCAAATATGTTACCAACTTCATTTATTGTTAGCTGATAATTGTATGGATTACTGCAAATGTTCTATTTTATAATAATTGGAGACTTGTGTATCTCAAGAAGTGTATCGAAAGTATATTTAACGAGTTTACTCTTCTCAAAGATATTTCCTTACGTTGGCTTTCAGAAACAGTATAAAAACGTGGGATTATCTGCCAGATCTAACCCAGTTCCTCAACTGACGGCCGCTCGGACGACGACGGAAGCGCAGCTTTCCGATCAATGGACCTAACTAGATCGCCGCGTTGCGTGAGCGGGGCTGACGGATTTGGGTCTCCCTCGCTCCTTGGTTTGAGGTGGAGCTGCGCGGTTTCCTCATCCCACGTTTCCCAAGGCAGGTCGGTCGAGATCTAATCGCCCCAGAGGAATTAACTACTGCTTCCAAGTTTCTGGAACGGGCACTCGTCACGGAACTGTAGAAGCGCTCGACCGTTGTCATTAACTCGACACTGCCCTCTGTGTTGACTCAGTCGTGATTGGGGGTCGTCGACGAGAGAGCTCGAGTTCTACTGTAGCAAATTTCTGTTTACTGATGCAAGTATTTTAGTTTTAGTTGTGTCTGAAATCGTCTCCCGTAATGTCAACGTTTGCCAAATTATAATATTTGGAAAGTCGTTTTTACTATTTTATTTCTTTTTAGCGGGTTTATCTATATGTAGAGGTTGCTGAGTAATTGCTCAGAAACATTTCACGGTTAAATCATATCCTCGAAAGTTAATTTTAAAAGAACAATCAATACATATTGATGGATTTTGAGAAATTGTATAATAACATTTCGTTTTGGATTTTCTGAGAAATCAAACAAAATTAATTAGAATAGAAACTCCTCAATTTTCTTATTTTCAATATTTAATGAAAATATTGGATATATTTGGAACATGTATTGGTTTTCCCGTTTCACATAACCTTTAATTGTAGAAAGCTGTAATCAACGATCCATTATTCCGAGACAAGTCTGATCGGATTTCCTGCAATCCTTTCAATTACATGCCACACATCAGGAGGGGAATCACGTTATACATCGGATATAACGTGTAACTAAAGTCCCTTCTCCCTCCTTCATACGGCCATTATTCTCCCTCACCCTAAGAGCCACCTCTATTTCCACTCATACCGTTCCTTTTCGCTTCTGTAGCCATTTACGTGCCTGTGTCACTGGAGCCCCTTCTCCAATGACTCCCGTCGCCTAAGGTGACTCTGAAGCTGCAGCCCCATCTCCGCCGTTCTGGTTCTGTCATTTCCCACTTCCCACTGTCCCACTGCACTGCAAATCCTCCCGATGCGGCGGCAAATGTAGCACCGAAGCGTGCTGCCGAATGTGTCACTGAAGCTTTCGACTATTCTTTCACGGTTCCGACACCACTTGAATGATCTCTGATCCTCTCGCCGAAAAGAGATGCCTCTACGACACCCCCACTCGTTGCCACATGTGCAAAACGTCTCGTCGCTGAGGGTGCCTCCCGCCGTCATCGGATCAGGTGGCTGAGGACATCGACTGATATCTCTGCAGTGCCTCTAAACGGGAGGTCCGAGGTTAGAGTCCCGGCGGTAGCATGATTTTCGACACTAGCTAGATAGCTACATCGAATTCAGTCGTTGTCTGGTGAAGAATTCTGGCGGCCGGCTGCTCTGAAGTCCTCGGTAGTTTCCTGTGGTTTCTCCGATCAATACAAGGCAAATGCTGGAGCAAGTACCCTAACAAAAGAGGCCACGAACCGCGCGTGATCTTTCCTTCCCCTTCCTTGTCCTGCCTTTACATCTTACACACATTTACACTTACAAGCTACACTACCATACATACCGATAGGTCGAGCGGGAGCTTAGAGCTCGATCCGGCTGGTGTGGGAGATACATGGGGAGGGGACTCTCCGCGGGTGGGAGACACTAGGTTGGGGAAAACCCCGCTAGCCGACCGGAGATCGGCGCCACATGTCACCATCTAGGGGGGGGAAGATCACGGTCAACTCGTGATAAAAACATAGTGCACTTACGGGACCAATGACCTTAGCAGTTGACGCGCCCGGAATCACCAATCAATCAAATCCAACCATCACCGTCCCTTCCTCATCCCTCCCATGGCCCCTCCCCTCTTTCACCCCCTCGCCGCCCGAGGGCGGAGCCATTCCGCGCGCCCACCGCGCGAGGGTGGTCTGTCTCTCGCAAGCGACTGCGCGGGGGCGGTATACGCGTGAGTCACCCTGCTGGACACCGCTCCCCCCGCCTTCCCCCCTCCACTTCCTCTGCACCGCCCCCGCTCTTAACGGCCCCCGTTATTAGCCGATCGGTTAACGCGCTAACGTCGCCTTCCCTGGCTGGCGGCGCCTGCATCTGGCGCGCACAAAGACTAACACGCGGGAAGGCGGGGCGGGAGGGGGCGGCGTCCGCGACTGTTCGCCGGACGAACGAACTGTCGCTGTTATTTACGAGGGCGTTGTGGTGCCGCTGGCGGAGGCGGAGACCAGGGCAGCGGTTGCGGTGTGTGGGAGAGGGAACCGTTGGCGTGCAATTCCGGAACATACGTTGGTACACGAACAGCAGTTGTTTAAGCTATGGTGTTGACAGATTCAATCGTGCGGGGAATTCTTCGTGATTTTGGTTATTATATATTTAAATGATTGTTATTTTGTAATAAAACTCTTTACATAACTTTAGGAAAGAATTTACATGATACCTTCAATTTCAGCGTTGCTTAGAAAGTATTATTATTTAAACTATTTTTACCATACTGTATAATTAATAACTTTCCCGTTTCAAGTGTTAGATATTTGAGAAAAATAAAGAATGGAAACTGCTTTAATTTCGCTTCCATACATTAGAAACTGCTTTTCCTATCTTATTTTCAATGAATTGCCAATTATTTAGAACTTAAAAGTTTTAAATGATTTTTCTTGTGACCGCCTGTCTAAAAATTAATGGTCAGCCAAAGATGGGCATTTCATGGTTATTACATCATGCACTTGTGTTTACAATAGTATTATACTTTTTGTACCTTATAATCGTTATTATAAATACTAGTGCATAATGTAATAAACATATTTTGCCCGTCTTTGTCTATAATTAAAGGATACAATAATCCATTAAATTTTAATTTTGTTGTGTGACGAAATCTGCACTAGCTTTCGTACTGAACATTTTCGATTAAGTACTTGATAATGAATAGAGTAGAGAGATAACGCAGAGACGATGAACTATTATAATCTAAATTAAATATATCAGTGAGCTAGTTGAAGTAACACATCTCTTTAACATCACATTTCACTTACGGTACGTATCGAATAAATTCTTTTTTCCCCTGTAGCTTGAATGTTGCTAAATGTGTTTATATCATCTTGTATCAATATGAAAATTACGTAAGTAAATATCCCTGTAATTTTAAACTTTGGTTCAATATTTTTATTGTCTTGGTAATTTAATTACATTGGGGCTTTGTTGTCGAGGTGCGTTCATTTACGTGGCAATGTAAATGTGTAATGTATATTTTCAGAGATTTTGTTTTCATTTTTATTAATTTTCCGCGGTCAACAACTTGTTCATTTAGTAAAACAATATTTTCTTTCCCGATAGAAACATATTTGCAACGTACTGCAATATGCTTCGCATACCGCACCCGCTCGTTGCCAGCCATTCACGTGACCTTCGCTGCGGGCGTTCTCTGGTTCAATTCCGGGTGTAGACATTCGCGTTACGATGTTGATTCGACATTACTAGGACAATTTGGGAGCTACCTGGAATCAATGATAGCGGTTTCTGGTCATGAAAGCCACAAATATTGCTTTGGCAATCGCCACGTTCACAGCGTGTCAACGTAGGTAAGCGCCGATGCCCCGCGCAAAAGGCCACGCGTTTCGCTGCGTTAGATCGCTCATCCAGAGCAATGCACTTGGATTAAAATTGTCATAATTTTCAAATTCTACCTCTTTATTATTCACAAATTGAAGGGGTTGAATTAAAACTCAATGAGAGGATCCTTCCAAAACTTAATAGTAAAGGCAATAAATAATTAATAAATAAACATGCTGTGAATAATAATAATAATAATAATAATAATAATAATAATAATAATAATAATAATAATAATAAATTTCGTACACTTAGGTTTAAAAGTTCAATTCAATGAAGCATTGCACAGTATTTTTTGCTTTCGTGATGTACGACGACTAATGTAACATTTCTAGAAGCTCAAATAGCAACGATTGAAACAAAAGCGGTCGATAGGAAATGTTCATACTGCATATCTGCGCTTCACTTCCGAGACGTTCGCGTTCTTACAAAATCTGTGAAATAAAACTTGCAACTCGTAAGATGAATTGTCCTTCTAATCACTGTGTCATCTGAATTCTTAAATATTCTATTATTATAGGTAGGTAGTGAAGTTAGCAGAAAAAATATACAAATAAATGTGTTAAACTGAAGATTTCGCCATCGACTTTTCTCTCTTTTGTGAAAGTTGTGGTAATCTGATCGATGAGGTGGATACTCGCTGGCTTGAGAACATGATAAATGCGAAAGGAAAACAAAAGAGCTTCCACAGAATAGATAATAAAGATGAAATGAGAATGAAACAGATGTACTTTTAACTAAAAAAATTCGTTGCTTTTCTTTTTGAACGTCGAATTTCCATTAACTCTATGAAATGCATGCAAAATACGAGTAGAATCCTCTCATGGAAGCGCTTTAGGTGCATGCAAACAAAGATAACGAACAGTTGACAAAACTTCAGGGAACAATGCCATGAATAAGAGACCGCAAAGAGGCGAATATTTTTATAAAACAAGAAAGATCGGTATCGGCAATGCTCTTTCCTTTGAGGATATTCCCCTTCACAATCTCATTGAAGATGTACAGCAGCAGTAGCAGCCTCTCAATGTGCTGTACGCGGAACATGGTTGTGTTCAGGCGGATAGTTAAATTCGCAGCACGCTCTCTTGGAAGGCAGCTAGAGATACAGGGAAGCGAGTCTCGGTTAACAGCATCACCTACTATTTGACGGGCCAGCAAGCGCCAGGAGGGCAGACCAAAACAGTAGGAGGAGTCGGAACGGATCGGCAGTGAGTGAGCGTCTGACGAAGTTTCTGACTACAGGATTGTGTCCCATTGGTGTTTGGTGATCGCGCTGCTTTTATGGATATCTTCTGGTTAACGGCTGTAGATAATTAGCGTTTTTCTTTTTCGGTGATTTGCCAACTAGCAAGTTTTTGGTACAAGTGTATGTATAGAAACTTTATAACGAAGTTCACAATAAAAACTTTGTTATTATTTATTTTCTGTATCTTATAACTTGCGACAATCATTGGTATAGATTACAACGGAAACACATCAATTAAAACACACGTGCGCACGTGTATGTTATGTACTTTATGTATGTATGTATGTATAAATCCAGTATGTCGAAGTAGAGTGGTAGAAGTTCATGTAGCAGCTGTTCCGCGAATGGATCAACCGATGTGCCTGAAAAACTGTTTCGAAACGTCTTACACAAGCATTTTAAAATACACACACACACACACACACACACACACACGACGTTTATATATATATATATATATATATATATATATATATAGAGAGAGAGAGAGAGAGAGAGAGAGAGAGAGAGTGAGTGTGGGTGTGGGTATTTTAATTAGTGTTTCCATTTTAATCTATAGCCTACCGATAATTGCCTCAAATTAAAAGATACAGAAAATAAATAACAACTAATAGACAATCAATAAAGATTAGCAAATGATACAAGCTTTGTTCTTGTTACGTGCGTACATCTTATTTGAAACATAATACTCGTGAACTGAATCTGTCCCCGGACTCACGTGCATTTCGACTCTCCTGTACCTCGTCGCAGCGAGAACGCTGTGTAGCCCCGGCGAAGGCGGCGCGCCGCGGCGGCGGAGTCACGCGTGATGATAATTGGGCTGGCTTGACGAGATGACAAACAGGGAGCGAAACTTCGGGGCAGCGCGGGGCCGCCACGGGCGGCGAGAACTCGTTTTTGAGATGCGCGTATTTAATTAATGCGTTGGTTGCACGCGACGCGCCTCAGGTCCTGGATGTGTGAATGTTGGTGTATAAATAATAAATCAAAAAACGTCGGGGTGCATACATTGTGTGGCTAGGTAGATAACGAGCTGATGCGATGGAGTGTGCGAGCGTGAATCATTTTCGAAGGATGCTGAAACATGGCGAGCGTCTATGTTGTGATGATTGCGGCCGATAGTTTCTTTCGTTTTGCATAATGTAACTGCCGGAGGTAATCACAAATTTGTTAGTCACGGAACTTGAAATTAGAATACATGGAAAGGCCAGTCATGTTACATTGATTAGACGGGGTTATTGCTCAAAATAAATTCTTTTGGGCCTATTAACGTGACATGTAAAAATTTACAAAAATATTATTTTCATTTTGTATGACGACTTATACAGGTTTACGTGGGGAGTTATTTCATATTACGTTATCATTCTATTATGTAATGAATACAATTAAAATTGGAATAATAGTAGTTTTAAAATAACTGTCTTTTAATAATATCATATGCTTATTTAGATGGAATAAAACCATTTACATTTGTTTGTACGATTTTGGTCTGTCCATAGTATTCTCTGGAACGGCTAAACCAATTTTGATTAGGTTTGCGTTAAAAAATTGAATGGGGCAAAACTTAGACTGCTTTTTTTCAAATTATAATTTTCGTTTATATAAAATAATGTTTGTTTTTTATATAAATATATTGTTTTATACCGAAATTGTTGCAATTTTGTACACCTGACTTTCAAACCAAGAAAATCGTTATTGCCTTTATGATATTTCGCACAAATTATTCCTATCCTTTTCTACCCTCTAAAACGAACTTAGGGTATGCACTCTTTCTTTTTTTTTTTTTTTCGAATATTTCGAGAACATGAGAATATTGACCAAAATGAATTAAATGTGTTCCCGAAGCCCATAAAATTTCCTAAGCAATGGAATTTGATTCATTCCAGTAGCTCCTTCCGGTTCAGAGTAATTTAAGCTCAAAATTGTTGCTGGACGTTTGCGGGAGTACCCAACAATGCATCTATTTACAGCTGTTCATATCAATGATTGCGGAAGCAGCTATGGTCGTAACAAACATAGTAGGACGGGCCAAGTGAAACTGAGTGAAGCGGTGAGAGGCAGGATTGGAAGGGTGAGGGGTGGAGATGGGTCGGTGGGTTGGTACCATCCAGGGTGAAAAGGGTAGGATGGGGTGGGAAACGAAGGCGGCGGGAAGGGCAGGCCTCGTTGAGCCAAGGTAAGCAAGGAATTTTAAGACGGATATATACAGGTAATTTGGGGGGATAGTGAAAAGAAATATATTTTCTCTAGACATTTTCTCTAAGTTCTATAGACAATCTAATCAAAATTTTTGTACGTTGTAGAAGCGTCTGGGCACGAAATATTTAATGAATTTGTCATTATGCCATCCCTATTGCATACATATCTTCCAATTCGATAAGTATATAATAACCACTCGTTCGAACCTCTAAATCTTCACAAACTGGCTTTCATACATGATGGAATTTCGTGCCTACTCCGTCCTTTCTTGTTCCCTTACATACATGAATATTTGAACGTCTTGAATTCATGAATATTTGGCGGATGTATACTGTCACCTCGAGATGAAATATAGAGCGCGCAAAATGCCGGGCGTCCTCATTGCGGATGCCTACGGTAAATGGCATCGCGTTCCTCTGATCTCGGAGAACAGGAAGAGCCGTCGCGGAGGCGACGCGGGACGCCCGCTCGGGAAATTCGATTTCGCCTGCGACGACGACGACGACGACGACGACGACGGGCGGCGGCGGCGGAGCGGAGAAATGTCGCGTCACGACACGAGGAGCCTCGTGACCGCCGCCGCGCCGCGCCACGCCGAGGCACAGTGGTCTGGGCAAGGCAGAAACGCGTGCAACCGCCCCCTGAACGAGTTTACTTTCGCAGTTATGCAATTGAAGGTCTCAGTAGAACAAGAGGGTTATCCCATATTGGCATAGTTCTGGGAGTTTGAGGGGTTTACCTAAACTTCCCTCATGTAACTCGGTGCGTTTTTAAATTTTCAAAAGGCTTGCATATAAGTTCATACTGGCTATAAGGAGCATATTCCTCTAAATGAATAATATTTGAAGCTTTGTGTAATTCTAATAACTGAATTTCAGAAAAAATGTGAGATAGCCCTTATTCTACTGAGCTCTTCAACTGACAAGAAAATTTTTTTGTCACAATAAACTTTCAGTGCTGATTATAATATAACTTTTAAACATTGAACACTTCATTCACACTGACGTAGAAATTAAATTGGTGTAAATGGTCCAATATTTTCACATTGTTAGAACGATAAATTCAAACATTTTCAAAGGTGTAATGAACTTCAGACGTTTGCTAGTTGGAAGGGAGAGATGGGACAGAAAACGTAAACAGGAACATATTTATTACTGTTCCTTTGATAACATTTAACTAAATTATTATTTTTTTTCACACAGTAGTTTCTCGAATATATTTTTTTTTTTATCAATCGACCTTCAAAATTTATATTCTGAAAGCAAGTTAGTTTGGACATTGTGGTTGCACATGGCTTCATAAATGGAAGAATTCCATAAAATATTGCTTTTGAAGTTGAAATGCATTTAAGGTACACAAAGTTGCATATTATTCACTGAGATTAAAAATTTCATTTCTCAAAGACATAATCAAACATTAGTGTACTGATTCTTATTGTTAGCCGTGCCTGTTAGCCTGTAGAAATATATTTTCCAGATTTTTTGTCCACAGCTATGTCCTATCAGTCCTGAAGTCAATAATTATAATGATACCGGCCGTGAAAGCGTACTCTACTTTACGCATTTCTCTCCTGCTAGGGGTAAATTGAATGGTTTTTGATTGATTTTTTCGTGTTTCCGGGCGCGTCAACTGATTTGGTCATTAATCCCGTTAGTGTAGTGCGTGGTTTTTCGCGGGAGTTGGCGGTGATCTTTCCCCGCTGGATGGCGAGATCCGGCGCCGACCTACCGTCGGGTAGTGGGGTTTCCCTCTAACCAGGTCTCTCCCACCAGGGGGGCACCGCCCCAGCCGGGACAAGCTCTAAGCTCCCGACCGATCTCCCGGAATATGTGGTAGTGTAGTGCATGTTAGTGTGTGTGTGTAAGGGGAGAGGGTCGGACAAGGAGAAAGAAGGAGAGATCGCGCGCGGTCCGTGGCCCGTTTGTTAGGGTACTGCTCCGGCATTCGCCTGGTGTTGATTGGAGAAACCACGGAAAACTACCGATCAGAGCAGCCGGTCGCTAGAATTCTCCTCCAGACAGCGACTGAATTCGACCTAGCTGAAAAGCTAGTGTGGAAAATCCTGCCGCCGTCAGGACTCGAACCTAGGAGCTCCCGGTCAGAGGCGCTGCAGTGGCATCAGTTGATGCACTGAGCTACCGCTCCCCATAAAATTGAATGGTAAACGGTCTAAGTTGAAATAAGTCTCTTCCATGTAAAGATGTAGAAAATTTAATTATCTTAATTTTTAGTTATTTGAAATTTGTAGAATTAATATTAATAAATATAGTTATTTTTTATATCTATTTTGGGCGTGCGCGATTGGGTCCAGTGTGCTCCGGCAGCTGGCGGGGCGACTTGGCCCCGTCCGCGCCCGCCCGCCCGCCCGCCCCACGAGCGCCACGCGTCGTGACAAAGGAAGCCATTAGAGCGCTCCACGCCGCCCCCGCTCCACGCGCCCACCGTCTCGCTGCCGCTGCCGCTGCCGCTGCCTCCGGCGCTGAAATCGCTGCCGACTGGGACGCCGATGCCGCCGAGTTCGCCTTGGCGTTTCTCTTCTCTTGCGGCACTCGACGACTCTGCTGTTGTCGCTGGTGCTGCTCATGTTCACTGTCGTCTTCGCTTTCTTTCTTGCTTTTCTCACGTTGTTCCTCGGTTTTCGACGTTCCCGACATTATTATCTGACACGACCGTTATTATTGACATGTGTCTTTCCGATATCTCTTCTCGATCCTCCTCCACACCTTCAGCGTTTCAAATATTGTCTCTGGCATTCCATTCTTAAGTCCTTTCCACTTACGCTCCCTTCAGATCTTTACACAAGTCTCAGTTTTAGTATTCTCTACCTCAGCTACTCCCATGCAAAGTAGCGCCCACGTGTTTCCGATTTTCGTGTACAAATGCATCTCTTCGCGACAACTCAGAAGTGCCATTGCCATGCTCAGTATCGCATTCAACATCTATCCCTCCAAGAATTCTCCCTCCTTTTCATTCATAGCTGATTGATTTATTCTATAGAGTAACACCGCATGAAATGCTCGAATACAGTCGTTCCATAATGGCACGATAAACTCAAAGAAATCTGCCCCGAGTGCACATAAATTAAATATGGAATGATCGTGTTATGAACACCGATTCTCTACAATGGAATGCTGGCTCACAACTGACTAGTCGCGCCAAATAATAATATTCACTGATATTCGAGATGAAATTAAATCACCCTCGTCATATTCATAGCCTTCATAGAAATGTTTCTAAATTAGACTATCATCTCTATTCTGAGCGTCCTTTGCTTTGCTTTCCTAAAGCTCTGTAGGTATAAAACATTTTTGAAAATATTTTGTTATGTTTTCTTCCCACACGAGAGAGCCCTTTGTCTGGTTATCTTCGTTTCGTGTACATACTTTGTGCATCGTTCATCTCATCGAATCTTGGTGAAATAAAGTTTTACTGAAATAGAGTATCGGCCGCTTCTGTGTGTGCACTTGCCTTGTGTAGGCGGCTGGCCGTGGGTCTGACCGCTGCATCTCCGTGGGCGTGGCACGCCAGGCGCGACGAAAGCGGCCGTTGGCGCTCTCGGCCGCCGCACGCCCTCCCGCTCGTTTCGCATTCGCCTCACCTCTGCACCGCCCCCGCCGCCCGCAACGGCACTGCACTCTCCCAGCACGGAACTTCAATTCTGTCTCTTTTTATTTTCATTAAACGGCTCTGCATATCCACCCTCCGAAGGGGGCACTGTGTTTTCCTCGTATGAAACTGTTTTTATTTTCTAGGAGGTTTTCCAGCTGTAGTTTGCCATTAACACTTTGGGAGGGTTCCAGCACTGAATTACTTTCGGTTTGCAGAGTCCCCTCTCCCCCTGTAATACGACCAACGTAGTCTTGGATATAAACGCGAGGCTCTCTGTGAGATTGTCTTGCTAGTTTGCTTTCAATCTTTAACTTTCGGAAACTGGAGTATTCCTATGGCATTAGTTCTGAATATTTGTGAAAGGTTTTCATGGCATTGCCTTATTTTACTTATTACATCTTTCTTCCCCCTACCACTTACTCCATTATTGCTTAGACATCGTTCACCCGTGCCTACTACTGCTGCTAATGAACCATATGAGTGGTGAAATAATTGCTTGCATTTACCAGGTGCTCTGCAAGTAAGTGGTTCTTGCAACTATTTATACTTGATTATTTTCAGTTTCTAAATCATTTGTTTTCTTTGAGCAACATTTGTTTCCCATATTTATCTTTCTGTGTTTCTTCACTCAATATTTTTCAACTTTCCCTCGCACATCGTGTTATTTCCAGTGGCTTTGTTTTCTCAGAACTCGACCTTTTTACATCGCCGCCCCCGCATGCACGCATCGAAAATAGGAGGCCGTTCTGTGCACAAAGATTTCCTTTCCATTCTCCAGCCGTCGCTTTGACCGCCACCCGTTACCGACTGTCGACGACAATTTTCCCGGCTGAAAATGTATCCTTAGAAGCGCCGCTTTCTTTAGAAACGCGTTTAAGTTTTTGAAATTTCGCTCTTTTCAATTGCGTTGGAGAGAAGATGTTCTCTGTTTCGGGAGACAGGGGGTAGAATAATAGTAATACCAGCGTGTCACCACCTAGTGGAAATATCATGAATCGATAGTTATATTTAGATTAGTAACTGAAGGGGGATTGTTGAATGAAATAATATTTTTTTTATAATGGTGTAACGCTATATAATGCTGAAGTCTTTCATGACATTTCTGGAAATTAAACTTCTTTTGGTATGTGTTGCTTCAGGGCACTCGAGCAACACAAACTATTTCCTTTTACCTCTTGGTCTTGTTTTTGACACTCTCTAGAATGGATAAATAGATATGAAAGTACGCCTTCTTTTTGTCTGATACTTTGTCGCAATTATGCCAAATTTTTAGTGATTTCATACTTTCAATATGCTATTTTCGATTTTTATTGTTGCATCCACTCAGATTAGATGACATTTATTCTCCCCGATACATTACTTACTTTAGCCCTCTTCCTTACCTATCTTGTCTACTTATCCTTACATATTCTGGAAGACCGGTCAGGAGCTTAGAGCTTGTCCCGGCTGGGGCGGTGCCCTGCTGGTAGGAGAGTCCTGGTTAGGGGGAAACCCCTCTAGCCGGCGGTAGGTCGGCGCTGGATCTCGCCATCCAGTGTGGGAAGATCACCGCCATCTCCCAAAGACAAACACATGCACTACACTTACAGGACTAATGACCTAAGCTGTTGGCGTACCCGGAATCACTAACAAACAACCAACCGATCTACTTACCCTTGTTTCGTATTTGGGTAATTTTGTACAGTTATATATTTTTGTTATCCTTTCACCTCCCATTTCCCCTTAATCTTGCGATATAATTCCCGCCCCTTTCTCTATGTTACCCCAGTCGTCAGTCCCCCTTCCTCCCCTGCGGCCCCGCGTCTTTGCCCAGTGCGTCTACCGCCTCTCCCCGGCGCCTCCGCATGCCGCGGTTGTTATCTGCGGCAGCGACGCGAGGGATCCCACTTTGCGGGGCGGGCGGCTCCAATTACGAGGGCTATGCGTCCGCTCTCAGTCGCCCGCTCGCTCCGTCGCTCGTCGAGTCCCGCCTCCGCCCACGCCCGCGCCCGCACCCGCGTCCGCGCCCGCGCCCCGCCCTTTTTCTCGCGCCTTTGGGGCCTTTAGGCGCGTCGCGCGGGCGCTCTCGACTCCACTCCTCTGGTCTCGTCTCGGCTCGCGTCCCGTCGAGCGCACACCCTTGTGTGGCGCCTCTCTCGCCGCCTTCGGTCCCCACCCTTTGGCGTCGGCCGCATGCCACGCGTGTTGCTGGGCGCCGTCACGCGTGGCGCGTGCCCACAGACCGCCCACCCGCCCATCACACGGTGCCTCGTAATTTTTGATTGTTCCATAGTTTTAGCTGTGAAGTAATTTTAGAGACGTTGGTGTCACCTACAAACACGCAATGAAACTTAAAAAAGTTGCAAGTATCTGTGTTAGTCCCAATGCCCACTCTAATTTTCATGTATTAGTAAGTGCTCGGGTTTCTATTTCTATCTTGATCAAACTTTTGTAGTTCGTAGTTCATTTAGTATTTTTAACGTAATTTAAGAATCAATCACTAGGTTCCCTTTTTATTGGGATCATAAAATGCATTGTTTTATTTTACATTTCTGACATCTTTATTTACATATTTCTCATAATTTTGTTCGTTTTTCTGGTTTCTTGTAGCATCCTATTACTTTCTAATTTCATACAACTTTTCCTTTTTTCTCTTTCTTGCATTCACATTCTTTAACTCGTCATGTCCCTTTTCATTTTGTGTATACCTTATTTGCTATTGACCATTATTGTAAACACATATTTTTTCCTTTTTTGGCGCACTTTCTTTCCATTCGAAACTCCTTGCTTTGACTCGTGCAACGCTCTCCTTCGCTTTGTGTTCATACATCACTCGCTAGCGGCTCCCTTCGAGAAATAAAAGGACGAATGGCCCTTCTGGGTCGTTTACAGCAGGCGAGACGAAGAAAGGGCGACAATCGCGACGCCGCGCAGGGTGGACTGTTAGTCGACTTTGTTGACCTCCTGGACGTAAAGCAGATGTTTTGATCGCAAGGCGTGGAACCATCCCCATGTTTTATGTCGCTGTGAGCAGATGTACGTTCATGTTGGGAAGGACGTTTACCACGAAACGCCATAAAACGACTTCGCGATCCGTGTTTTGTGGTCATCTGACGTTTCCAGACCCATTTGGCTTTTGTCGTCGTTTCGATGCTGGGAACAATGCCCGGCAGTTTGCGTCATCGCTACAATTGCTGTGTTCGCGCATAATAGATCTGGGAGTTCATTACCATCTGCATTATCGAGTTTAGAAGCGGCGCGATGCTCGGAACGAATGTCCCTTTCTTGTGGGGCATGCCTAGCTGTCATGGCTGTGGTGGTGACGCTCTGATCATCTCCGCTGGCCATGAAAGTCTCTTTGTGTGGGAGTCGACAGCGGCTCTTGAAGAAGGAGATCATAAACGAGAAATCGCGCCTTGTAGTTTATGTCTAGCACGCTTTCGTCGCGAGCTTGGACATTTGTTCGCGTCGTAATGGATAGCACAGTTGAGAGATTCCGTCTGTAGCGGCGTGAGGTGAGAAATACGCGACGCTGCCATAGGGACACAGACTGCGATGGGGCAGGATGACGTAGTAGCTCATAGAACGAGGACGTCGCCCTGTGACTTAAGATCATTCTTCAGCATTCCGGTCATTGTTATTGCTCTTTTCGTGTCAATCATATTTGTTCCTTCGTTACCTCCGTTGCAATCATCCACTCCCGACTCTCCATACCTCGACGCCGTTGTCGCCTGCATCGTCTCCACCCTTCTTATTGCCCCCAACGTCCACGTCGCGTCGTCCCCATTGTTCCCGCTGCCCCCCGCTACTCTCTTTGATGGCTCCACGCTCCGCCATATCATCTAGCCCAAACTACATTCTCGACAGTTGTCTCATCTCTCTTTATCATTGTAAATACTCGATTCCCCTCTCCGCAGTTATAATTATGACCATCTCTTCCCCAATCCTCTTCTGCCTTTCCACCACCATCATGGCCAATTCTTCCCTTACTTATGTCTTTTCATTCTAGTGCCTTCTCTGCTGCTCGTTTTCAGTCTCCTTGCAGCAATATAAAGAAAACACGTTGTCAAGATTGATGGACGGGCAAGAGACGAAAATGGACATGCTGCATTATTAACGGGGTGGGACGCGTAGCCACGTTGCAGCTATGTGATTACTTGCGCACGATGCCTGCCACAAAGCGTTTGGCGTGCACACGGAATGAAAACCATGAACATTTCTGTTGCAATGCGAAATGAAAACAACAGTAAAGCCAAAACCAAACGCGTGTTTAACTTTTTTTTCAGTTCATCGTCTTCGTTTAACAGGCAAATAACAAAGATAATATCCCAATTTAGTAATGAAATTCCAAAATTTAACATTTTTAAACGTCGTATTACCGAATTAGTTATCATCTGCATGTATACTAATGTATCCAATAAAGTATCATTTTTATTGGTATATTATAATAAGCAAGATTAAATTATCTGTAGTAAAGTTTTTGCCAATTTAGGGGTGTACAAATGCTCGCTCTCTGACACCTCTTATATTTATAGTGCATTTCCATGAGAACTCCATTTCCAAGCGGTTTAACCTTACCATGTAAACAAAATTTTGGTGACAGTTATATGTTGAGAATGCCCATGTCCTCTGTTTGCGAATGATTATTTCAATAACACACAAGTGCAAATTGTATCACATTCGTACTGGGCCCACATCTGTGTGTAAATCAGATTAGAGCATCGAATAGTATATGAGGGTCGTCGATTTGCTTACACAACGCGTCGGCGACCGGTCGCACAGAACACGCGACTGACCAAATATCCAGAGTACCGAACCTTGTAAGCGCCAACGCATTCAGAGACGGGAAGCCCGTGCAAGCGAGCATTAGACACAGACGCGCTTCGCATGAGCGAACAAGTGCAGCGGGAGACAGAACAGCCGAGTCGGGAACAATTCTGGACTGCGGGAGGTCAAGTTGAAACGCAGCGGATGTAGTTTATGCAGCGGGTGTGCCAGGCCAGCGCCGCGCCGCGCGCCGTGGCAGCCAGCGAGTGCGCCATCGCGTCGACTCGCGGACGAGCGCGCAAACGGCCGGCCGCTCCGGCTGGCAGCGCGCGAGGCAGAGTGGGGGGACGGTGCGAACGCGGCCGCAGAGGGCGATAGAGGAAAATAGGGTGGAAAGCGCGAATGAACGGGCGACGCGTTTAGAAGACGCCAGGAATAGGAATGGGAAAGAGGTCGCAGAAAGACTTGGTTGAGGAGATGTAGATGAAGGGTACGGAGAGTAGCTACTTCAATTTCAAAATTAAGAGCGTGGTATAATGAGAAAGATAGAGAAGAGTTAATGATGTTGATGTCATGTTAGGATGAATTTGAGCAAACCATCGGAATGGGAAAAGCACAGGTTTTTCTGGAAATGACGATGATTGCTAAGGTGGACAGAGCAAGAGGTGATTAGGAGAGCAGATCTCGGTAGAAGTGAGATGTCTGAAGAAAAGTGCAGGGGCAGTTCAACGTTCCACATTGGCAGGATACACGCAGAGATGACGAGTCAAATTATTGACGAATTCAGAACATCCCCATGATGACTTCCAGATGAAGCGTTGAGGATGGTGGTGGAAGCAAGAACAAACACACACAGACGAGCGAGCGAGGTGGGTAAAAATGGGAGACAAAAGACAGACAAGATGATTGGTATAGAGTAATAATTTGCCGAAGAAGAGGCTCTTCAGGAGACCCTATTTCTGTTTGATGCAACAAGAGCTAAGTTAGAACGTTTAGAGCCAAACACGACAGAACAGTAGCGAACAGTTGGGTGAATGAAAGCGGGATGGCGGAATGAAGTTGAAAAGAGAGCGTTAATGAACAAATGTTAGAAAAAGAAGGGGCGTTTCCTGGAAGTTGGAAGGAGAGAAATACGGGAGTGATACATATTGACGGCAGAGCGATTTGTGTGGGCCGATGCATTTCTGTATGAGGAAGATTGGGTGGTTCGATAGGAGCCAATAGGCAGCATGAGAGCTGTCAGGTTCGGGGGGGGGGGGGGGAGGGGGGGGGATAGAAAGCAGAACAGGCCGGTGCGGCCCTGGGCAATGCACAGCACTGTGGATGGGATGAGTCGGAACGAGACGAGGTCAGCGAATGCCAGTCCGCGCTTGAGCGAGCGTCTGCTCGAGCGAGTGACCCGTAGTACGAGGTGTTCCACGCTGCCTTTGTGGGCAAACGAGCGAGTGCGCGGGCTGATGGCCACCTACGCTGCTTCGGAACGTCACGCGAATTGCTGTGGGATGTGGACAACCAACCCTTTTCCAATGTCGTTTCCAGAGAGCTCTTGTGCATGCTCTAGCTTGATAGAGAGAATTGATTAACCTCCTTATTGTCCGTCAAGAATGTAATTGCTGTTAAACACAATTTACACGCTTCCTTTCGACGAATGATTTTGGAGTTTAAGAGAACGCGCATATGCGCCACGCAGCTTCAGGATTTCCAGAAACCCACCCCGCATATACGTAGGTTCGCTAAAATTTCGGAATCGTCAAAAGGAGAGCAGGATGGCCTTAGCATTACCGTTAGTTATTCGCTTTTCTCTCAGAAATTACACATTTCTGAACAACTAAAAAATATAAATTATTTTTTTAAAATATATACTACTATCTGTTTACCTGGCGTTGCCCGGATTTTAGGATATTACAATCATCATAGGAACACAATCATCTGTTAAGTAGACTTATCCACCCCGCAAGCTTCGTTAGTCTCTGTGGAACACACTATCCGGCCTCGTAAGGCGGACCTGCCTACATGTCCCGTCCCGTTCATGCAACTTCCTGTCGCTGTATCTATTCCTGCTGCTCATCACCCTCCGCTCGCTTCCCCTGCTTTTTCCGCTACGACTATTCCTCCTGCTTTGCTCGGTTTTTCGCACGGCCATCTCCTTCCGTCCACTCTTCTCTTCCGTTTCGATCGTCCTGCTCCCCCCTTGCCCTTCCCGGTTCCCCTTGTTCCGCCCACCCGCCGCGTCACCCGGCAGCAATGCCACTCACATGCAATTAATCAATTAATTAATTTGGTGAAAAATAACATATTTTGTGTGGTAACCTTTTTAATAAAAATTACGCTTTTTTTAATGTTTGGCCGCTCAAAAGTATTTATGCAAAATTTGTGAACAAACACTGCAGTGATTGCAAAGTTTTTGTGGCTCATACAATGAGCTTTATATCGTAGATTGTCATTGCCCACACAAACTCATTCATCCACCCAAACAATCCACCCACCCAATTGTCCATTTGCACAACCGCCTAACCGTCCAACTGCCCATCCGCCCAACCGTCCAACTGCCCATCCGCCCATCCGTCCAACTGCCCAACCGCCCAACCGCCCAACTGCCCAACTGCCCAACTGCCCAACTGCCCAACTGCCCAACTGCCCAACTGCCCAACTGCCCAACTGCCCAACCGCCCAACCGCCCAACCGCCCAACCGCCCAACCGCCCAAATGCCCAACTGCCCAACTGCCCAACTGCCCAACCGCCCAACTGCCCAACCGCCCAACCGCCCAACTGCCCAACCGCCCAACCGCCCAACTGCCCAACCGCCCAACTGCCCAACTGCAACCGCCCAACCCCCAACTGCCCAACTGCCCAACTGCCCAACCGACCAACCCCCCCAACTGCCCAACCGTCCAACTGCCCAACTGCCCAACCGCCCAACTGCCCAACCGTCCAACTGCCCAACCGTCCAACTGCCCAACCGCCCAACTGCCCAACCGCCCAACTGCCCAACCGCCCAACTGCCCAACCGCCCAACTGCCCAACCGCCGAACTGCCCAACCGCCCGCTCAACTGCCCGGCGCCCGACCGACCGACAGAGGGACCGACGGAGAGACCGACAGAAGGACCGCCCCTGCCGCACAGCCGCTCACTCGCCCATCTGGCGAAGATCGATACCCGGCTGCGGTGCGCGTCTCAGCTGTGCGAAGCGCCACGCGAGCGGCGCTGGCGGCGCCACTCCGCTTCCGCGTCTGCGCCTCGCGGTCACCACATCCACGCCCGGCGTTCGCATGCGTGCAAAAAGAGGACTGTTATTAACTATAGCAATGTCGTGGAGTAAATGATGCTGTGCGTTATCAACGGCAGCCTCTAGAGGCCACACTTTAAATAGATGATTTTTTACAATTTTGTTAAATTAATAAATGTAGTTTACTAATAACGCACACGTGTACTCATTTAAACAAAAAAGTATTGGATCTGCAAATGAAAATAGATATACTTTCTCGCGTTTAAGTCTGTCGTATCTAATTACGTAACCATATGTCTCACATCAAATAAATAAAGTTCAAAGTATCTTCATGATGTAGCAATGTATTGAAATATATTATTTTAGAAACCTAAAATAGTAGAAGTACTCAAAACATGCGTTTTGGCTTTTCAGTTTTCGAATAAGTAGTCCCAGATATTTTACCCATAGGCAAAGGCGTGATAGATCAATTTCTAATCAACGCTTATTCTCCACGTCACTTGGAAGTACGGTCTCGTCTGAACGCATTGACAGTCAACGAATGTCGTAAAATTATTCCAACAAGATGTCATCTCCCTCATTGCTTTCTTTAGAGCCGTCACTGCGTCGACGTTTATTAATGAAATTAATATCAAGGCCACTACATGACAGATAGCAATACCGTGGTTGGAGGTGAAACGAAAATTGGTATGTATGTTTCAATGATGTATTATTAATCCAAAATATTGAATCCCATTTGCCGCTAATCCCGAGGATGTAATAAAAATGGTGTTTGGGAAATTTTCTAAAAATTCGTGTTAAAACAGCTAAATATATAGTATTACTGGCATAGTAGTACATTATGGTGATATATTTTCATTAAAAGTAAATATTTGTGTGTAACGAACATGGGTGACTTTTAAATTGTAAACATAATTCATCGACGCAAAACAGGAATTTCATTGTTTTGAAACTGATCGATGAGAATGCATTATCAACTGACAACACCGATGCAAACAACGTTTATATGAACCGATCGCGTATTGTATCTATTCCAGAAAATAATCAAGAATATCAATAAATTCTCTGATGCCGATGAATTACTGCGTAGGTTAACATTATTTTCATATCATTAAATTCGTTTATTAATTTTTTCTGTACATTTCCTTCTAGTTTAGTTAATTTTACTATCTTTCAAATTTACAAAGCTAATTAGTAGCATCATCTTATTACTAATTTTAAGCAGTTATCCGGAATATCTTGCTAAGCGTGACACTTGAGAAATAACAATTTGAGCTAAGGGTGCAAAAGAAGATCAAATATAAATTCTCTCTTACCTACAATTGGTGTAAACTCGTTGATCTCAGTTGTTGCGGCCGGCAGCCGTAAAAATAAATACCTACAAAAATAGGGTTTTCAAATTCATTTTCTTTCAGTCCATCTGAATGTTTTTCCTGAACATTTTAATAACATATTTTGATATTAGAATATTTTCCGATACTATTATTGTGCGTGTTCATATCCTATGTGTAAAGATAAATAACACTTGTAGCGATTAAAGTTCATTCATATTAAAAACAATTCTAGGACAAAATGTTCCGGACTTTGATGTCGAGATGCAAGCAAAGTTCCATCGTTGGTTGGGCACGAGTTCATTTCCTGTCAGTTAAACGACGAACGATTAAATAATCTACAGCGTCTCGTTCGGAGTCTACATCCCTTTTCGGCGCGCACCCGTTGTTCACACAGGAAACAACACCTGACTTGTTATCGCCGCGTGCTCGTGGACGGCCTGTGGCGCGGGGGCGGGGCGGGCTGCCGGCAGTCTACCGTCCTGCGCCGCGCCGGGTGCAGTGGCGGCGGGGCGGCCGCGGCCGCGCCCGCAGCTTATCTGATGCCGTGTCCCCGGGATTGACTCGCTAATGGGGCGACTATCTGCGCCGTGCATCGCACCGCATCGGCACTCCGGCGGCGGTCGCTGCGGCTGCACTGGCGGTGGCTGCTGGGAACCTGCGGCGACAATCATGGTGTAGAGCAGGGCGAAGGTGTGAGTGGGGACGTTGGGGTCGGGATGGACGGGGACGGTGGGATCGGGGCGGGTGGAGATGTTGGGATCGGGGTGGCTGGGGATGTTTTTGTTTTGGTGGGTGGAATCGTTGGATTCGGTGTAGATGATGATGATGGTGTCGAGTTGCTTTCGGGGTGGTGGAAACGTTGGCGTCGTATGGGTGGAGACGTTGCTGTGGGGGGGGGGGTGGAGACATTGGTTTTGGGGTGCAAGGGATGGTAGTCTCGGTATGAGGGAAGACGTTGATGACACAGGGAGTGGTAGCTCAGTGCATCAACTGATGACACTGCAGCGCCTCTGACCGTGAGGTCCTAGTTTGGAGCCCTGATGGCGGCAGTATTTTCGACACTAGCTTTTCAGCTAGGTCGAATTCAGTCGCTGTCTGGAGGAGAATTCGAGTGGCCGGCTGCTCTGATCGGTAGTTTTCCGTGGTTTCTCCGATCAACACCAGGCGAATGCCGAAGCAGTACCCTAACAACGGACCGCGCGCGATCTTTCTTTCCTCTCCCTTGTCCCAACCGCTCCCCTTACACACACACAATAACATGCACTACACTGCGACATATTTCGGGAGACCGATCGGGAGCTTAGAGCTTGTCCCGGCAGGGGCGGTGCCCCGCTGGTGGGAGAGTCCTGGTTAGGGGGAAACCCCGCTAGCCGACGGTAGGTCGGCGCCGGATTTCGCCATCCAGCGGGGGAAGATCACCTCCATCTCCCGGAAAAACATGCACTACACTAACGGGACTAATGACCAAAGCAGTTGACGCGCCCGGAAACACGAAAAAATCAATCGTTGGTGACAGTGAAGGTGAAGATGTTGATATTGAGGTGGGTGGAGAAGTTGGAGTTGGTTTGTCTAGGAACATTGGTGTTTATGTGGGTAGAGATGTTGGTGTCGGAGCGAATGTTGGCGACGATCAAGTTAGAGGTAATGGAGGCAGCTGGATGGCCCCCGACTGCGTCCTTTATTAATTGTTTGACACCTCACGGTTTGGTACTCGTTCGCGCGTTGAGTTCCGACCGGCTGTCTGACATCAGGAGGAGCGCACTTACTTAAGTGAGATGTGAAGTGGTGATGTGATTCATAGTGGTACTCTTGTGTTGATTTGCAAACCCCTTATGTTTCATAGAAAAGGGGAACTGCTGAAGTGTATTAAAACGAATTCAAGTGTGATATTGACATTAGCACTTTTCATACTTGTTTTAATTCTCTCTAACGTAAGTTTTGGATTTAATTTCTCGAAATATATTAGCGTCAGCAATCCAAATGGAGGTTTTAGCTATTAAATGGTATATTTGATGTTTTTGAATGGAAAATCTTTTGAAATTCATGAAATTCCCTTAAATATACTTTCAGAACAGTTATCGAACTGGGGAAGGAACGGACACCTTTCCGAGTTTCGCTGTCAATTGTTAGCTCGTTGCCGCCTTGTGATTAATCGGTGTCCTCTCATTATTTTCGAAAGGGAGTGGAGCTTTAAAGAACATTAAAAGACCGTGGCGCACTTCAGTCTATCTTTATCATCTTACTAATATCCAGGTACAGAAAGTCAACCCTTCATTAAGAAATTACCTTGCATTTGACTTTTTTCATTATTCTTGTTTTCGATGTGCATCAATTTTAACAAACATATCGACATAAAGGTCATTTCTTGCTCACAATAAATATTTATGTATTGCCACAAAACAGAACTATAATTACAACATGTTACCAATATTTTTCATCACTGTTGTTTTTTTGCATGAAGTGTTTGCAACATTAAAATTATTACATGTAGAATTATTTCCATTTACAATGTATTGGCAGACGTTCGATATAAATTACAGTTCTCTGCACGAACCGTATTGATTTTGTAATGTCGAAGATAATAAACTAATAATTCTCCTGTATGTCATTAATTACACGGCGTCATACGTGCGTCACCCGTACCGCTTCGCCTGCGCATTCAATCACTGTTCTATCAGATCACCGAACTCGAGTTCCTTTGCGGTGAGGCCGCCGCCGCACTCACCGGGGCTGTTACACCTCACCCCGCCCATTTCTAGCTACCTCCATCTACGGCTCCTTCCTCCATCTCCATCTATGTCCGCCGCATCCCTCCAAGTTTCCTTCTGGTACAACCAATGTCTTCGTCGTATTCCCCGGTTCGTCTGCCAAGTGCTGGCTGCTCCGAAATGCATTGCTTCCCAAACATCTCCACCTTTTCCGGACACGTCCGTCCCTTACTGTTCTGTCTCTTCTTGTCAATTTGTTGTATTGGCCTTCCTCATTATCTCTGCTCCCAGGCCAGCCACTTCCGTAACCTCCTCAAATTTCTCCATTTTCTACGAACCTGGTTCGACCACTCCTCCAGATGCGTCCACCCTACCCACTCTCCGCTGTTGACACATCTCGAGACCTCAGTGCCCCGCTAGCTCCGTCCACCCCACCACAGCAGCATTATACTGCCACTTCACCTTGTCTCCCGTTTCCACTCCATCCTACAACTAACTCTTCGTTCTTCCCAATTCAGCGTCCGTCTCCTCAATCCGTCCTCCCCACCCCTTTTCCATTTCTACCATTCTCCTTTCTCCGCCTCCGCTTCCCTTCAGCACACTCGCTCCTCTTCCAGCCTCCGCCGCGGGGTCCCTCATCGATGCAACCTTGGGTTATCGCCCTGCGAACGCGGGTCATTTGTTAACGCCACCCCCGCGCGCTCTGCTCGCTCACCGCGGCTCCGTAAGCAAATATTGACGTCGGCCTCTAAGACGAGCTCGCGGGGCGGCGGCGACGGCGGCGGCGGTGAAGGCGGAGGCCGCGGCTGTTTATCACCGCAATTATCGCGCAGCACCCCGCGGCCGATCGCGGCGCCTCCCGCGGCGGAGATCATTAGTCAGCGGGAGCGGCCGTATCGCGCAGCGCTATCGCCAACAGACGGGCGCGCGGCGGGCAGTCCGCTCGGCGTCTTCGCTGCAGGACGGCGCGGGACGAGGCGGGATGGACTGGTGGATGGGATGGGGTGGGATGTGGCGGAATGGAATGGGATGGGATGGGATGTGGCGGAATGGACTAAGATGGGATGGGATGGAATGTGGCAGAATGGAATGGGATGGGATGGGGCGGAAAGGATGGGGATGGGATGGGATGTGGAAGAATGGAATGGGATGGGATGTGGCGGAATGGAATGGGATGGGATGGGATGTGGCGGAATTGGACGGGATGGGATGTGGCAGAATGGAATGGGATGGTATGGGGCGGAAAGGAATGGGATTGGATGAGAGGAGATGGGGATCGTTGGAATGGGACGGGAGTGGACGGTGGTCGAGATAGGGTCGAAGGTGTCGAGATAGGGACGGAATAAGAAGAAATGGAAATGAATGACTTCGAGACAAGCGGCTGAAGTTTATTGTAGGGTTTTTATTGGGAGCTGATGGGGTTTTACTCCTTGAAAGACATTTAATTTTTATGTCCATGCGATTGAATGGAATGCTGTAGAGCTTGGGTTTTGATATCAAGCCTTCGTTAAGAGACGTGGGTCTAGAGATCCCAGTGTTTTTATATAAAATTGCGTGTGTCTTTTCACCTCTTGCACTAGTCTTAACTATCTTTGCAATTCTTTAAAATGCCTAAATTCTGACGTGTGTGCAAAGTTGCAACTCAAAGGAACTGATTTTACGACCAAATATTCGAGATCGTGTTGTTGAGGTGATTCAATTTTTAGTATAGAAAGGAAAAGTTAAAATATTGTGGGATACATGGCTATTTCATTTATAATAACATTTTTTTTACTTCAAAATATTTTAAGGAAATACCGTTTAACTGCATCTATTAAATCTATTTCCAATTTCACCACAAGAAATATTTCTTGAAAAAACAAACAAACATGAATTGATGTTAAATATCCCCATTTTCAACTGTGAATTCTGACATCTCTCTGATAACTTAAATTTTCATTTCCTGTAAATAAGGTTCTGAACCTATTGTTGTCTCGCGATTAAATATATCTTGTGAGCATTTCTATATAACTGCCTTTGAATGAAAGAACACGATCATCTGACATTCACCACGAAATTGTACGACGTATGCATGACGCTGTTGTCCTTCCTTATGTTAGCTAGCAGAGTCGTCACACAAGCAGAACGTTCCTTAATAGACGTAGTCTCCTCTACGACGCAAGTTTTTAATCGAACTACTTAATTTTCAAAGTAATCAAACGTGCTTAGTGCAATTCAATATGAACTGTGATCCACATGTGCGGTAGATTAGAAGTCTTCAAGGTCCTAATATGCAAAATTATATCTGTGTGATTAATCAGTGAAATATTTGCCAGAAATCTATGTGTGCATTCTGTCTCTAATAAATTTGTTTTGTTTCAGGTATGTATGCAGCAATATTTGTGGGCAGTGGTTACGTAAGTAGAGATACGGAAGTTTTCACAAACGTATTGACATGATTGGAATTCTAGTAGCATTCATGTTTAAATACAATTCATAAAATAAAACTGAATATTAAGAGATGAATCGTTTGTAAAAAGATTTAAGGTAGCTGTCTACCTCAAAAATAAAAATTAAGGATTTTGTTTTCCCTTGTACATTTTATTTCTTTATGCTTTTAGAGATCAAATAATTTTTTAAAATTCTGTATTTGTTTAGAAATAATTGTCCAAAAATTATGTTTTTTACTTCAGACATCATAACTCTATAACGATTTGATACATTTTGATAATTCTTTTTTAATTTATTCATAATTATTTATTATAGTGAGTAAACGAGGTGGTAAAAGTACTGTGAAAACTAAAGAGTCAGGATTTTATTATTTAAGAAAAAATGATTGTTTATAAATTTATTCCGCACATTTCAGTTCATATAACTGAAACTTTTGCTGACACTGTTCTAGTTCATTTACTAGAGTAAAAATAATTATATTATTATATTTTGCAGTTTGTGATTTATGATACTTGATGTGCATGGATGTGCTGAAATTTCCCAATTTGGGAAAATGCATCTAAAGTTCACTCACTAAACGCTTGACAGTTGGTACTCGCTTAAAAAAGGAAATTATTTGCTCAAAAACTAAGCTCGTAGCAAGAAACGTTTGGAAGTATTTAAAGGAGAATCACACAGAGCATACGATCAAATAAAAATTGAAAAACATGAAATTTCACGATTTTTCATAATTGTGAGGTAGACAGCTGCCTAAGTATTCTTTTCTCGATAAATTCGTATTTCCATCGTTGTTACTATATTTTCAGCTGTTCAATACTCTTTGCATATAATGCGAAGCTCGAATAAGAATTCTGATACACAAGCATTTTATTTATATTGTGTTACACTTTAATTAAATTATCGTAAATGTGTTTACATCTATTTACTTACTGCAGAGTGTCTTGCAAATAATTAAAACTATCGAGAGAAAGGAAGAAGAGAGAGAGGGGGAAGAGGAGAGAGAGGGGGAAGAGGAGAGAGAGAGAGAGGGAAGAGGAGAGAGAGTGGGAAGAGGGGAGAGAGGGAAGAGGGAAGAGAGAGAGGGAAGAGGGGAGAGAGAGAGAGGGAAGAGGGGGAGGGAGAGGGAAGAGGGGAGAGAGAGAGGAAAGAGGAGAGAGAGCGGGGGAGGAAGATAGAGCGAGGGATGGAGAGAGAGAGAGAGAGAGAGAGAGAAGAAAGAGGGATGAAGTGAGTGAGAGAGAGGAAGGGTGGGAGTGAAAAACTAAGACAGAGAGAGAGAGAGAGAGAAGAGAAAGCCAACTATGGACTGTGTGTCAGACATTAAGTAGTTCCCTGTGTAAAGATAAAGCAAGGTAGCCATATTAAAAATGCATGAATGTCATTATAATTTATCCATTCTTTTTTTCTGTTTATGATTTTCCTGAATTTTCTAATTATAAAAAAGCAATTGAGCTGGAGAATGTACTTCCACCTGTTACTCTGAGAATTCCTTCCAGTCGATCTTCCAGATACCACAAAATCACAGTTTTATTCAAAAAAATATATAGTTACTAACAAGAAATTACCACTAAGATATGTAATATGAACTGAGCTTTTGTAGATATGCAAGGCTTTTAGAGCAACGGCCAGGAGTGGAAAAGCAAGTAGATTAACATAATTGAGGAAGATCTCTTTCCACCCTGTCGAAACATTTTAAACCGAGAGAGCAAATAATTCCAACAGGCCCGAAGGAAAAAAACTACCAGCGTGTAGCGTTTACTAAACTCAACTGCAACGGATCGGACACCCGTCTCCTCCCCCGATTCCCCGCCTCCATCGCCGCCGCCGCCGCCGCCAGACCTCGCCGCCGTCCGGACGCACCCCGGGCAAGAACCGCGGTCCGCTAATTGCCGCCGTGTTTTGTCTCTGCGGCATGTTTAGTGGCGCCGCCGCCCGGCGCGCCGCTGTCGTCCGGCGGGGGCGGTCGGTCGGTCGGATGGCGCGGCTGGCGCTCGCCATACTCGGCATACTTCTTGCGCGCGCGTCGCCGGATGCCTGCGGCAGCTGCGGCGTTGCAGTTCGCGCGGGCTATGCGTTAATTAAACATGCGCGTACGAGTGTGAGTGACGTTTCAATAAGGCTTCTGCCGGTATTTGGCATGGGAATTAAATGTCAATTCGACGCGGGATCCCGCGCGCTACCTGGCGGCCTGGCGGGTGAGCGAGCCGGCGCGGCACGGCGCGGCGTATCGGCCGGGTTGTGTTGGGTTGTGCCGGGTTGTGTTGGCAGCTGCGGGCCGCCCGCGCGCGGGCAAGGATTTTATAGTCCCCTGGAGGACGGCACGTCAAATATTTCAGATACGTCATCGATATCTGCTTGCCACACAAGGATGTCAGGAGGGGTTGCGATAAGTTCCGAAACGCGCACTCCGATGGGTTTCGACTGTTATGCCTTTGACGTTTGTAGTATACTGCTGTCGAGATGGCATTTGTATTCATTAATGAGTTGTTGTGATTGTGGATCTGGCGTTCGTGCTACACTTGCGATTTGTGGCGTGTAGAGTGCCCCTGCCCTGGCTCCGACATTTCAGCATATCTAGGTGCATGTAGTGTGGTCGTATGTTTAATTTGTTCTCTAGGTTGTGATAATTTGTTTTGCGTGAATAGCTCTTGTACAAAATGATAATGTCATATTTTATGGCGAGCGAGAATTATGATGAGTTTTTGTCGAGTTAATATATTACAGTAGACAGAAGCGTTGGCTGCATTTCACTTTAATGTAATGTGAGAATAGTTCGTTTAATAGAATGATAAATTTTGTTTAGAAATTTGCAGATTGATAGATGGTAAAATGTAAAATATTTATAAATTATTATTAATTTATCTCTTTGATAAGTAAAATATTTATTAATATTAAGATCTTTGATGACCAAATTCATTACGTTTTTGAAACGGTATAAACTTTCCAAACACTTTCTGTATTTAATTAACTTCGGGTTCTTAGAAATTGTAGTAAAATTAGAGAACATGCATCCAGCAGTTCTGTTTAGCAAAATAAGTATTACGTAAAGTAATAATTTTACACGCATGAAGTTACGAACTATTGATAAAGTATTGTCTTGCTAAAATGAAAAGTACTGATTTTTGGACAGAAAAAAACTTGATTATGTGACCCTGTAATCGACGAAGTGGATTTGGACCCTGTTACAGGCGAGATCTTGTATTAAAAGAATGACTTTTCCTTGCATACTGTGCATTTAGAATACACGTTTTGAGGGTATACGATACCAATAAATCAATTTTTGGTCAAACATCTGTCGGTCTCTTTGCAAACAACCCTAGACCCTAAATCATGCACAGAATTTTCACCGAATTTTTCATCTTCCTCGATCGTTCTGGCTGACTCTTTCATCCGTCACAACGTTTTAAATTTAAAACGGATAATTTAATTTTAGCGTACGTTATACATGAATCCCTAACGACATTTCCAAAATTTTCTCCAAAATAGCTTACTTTTTTCACTGTCTATTTAATTTTGATGCACAAATATATCAGAGAAAACTTAATCGTAAAATGGGGTAGATCCGATTTTTATTGACAACTGAAATGTGGATATTTTGAAGTCAGACTTTTCTTAAATGTAAATGTGAACTATTTATAGTAGTTCTTTGAGTATGGCTTCATGTTTCCTTGGTGTGTTCAAATGTTCCTTGCGAGGCCAAAGTACCGCATCGCGCCTCAGCTCAGCTATTTTGCGGGTTGGACACTCTTTTGAATATTCAACTAGTATTACAATATTACGTAACAGTTACAAATAATATGGCAAAGTTCGTGATATTCTTACGCCACCGGTCTGTATTTGCGTCCTGGGTGTGACTTCCGTGAAATCATCTTTGCTAATCAGAAAATGAGTTTCTCATTTATATTGCCCAATAAATCGATATCTTTCTTCTTTATAGGTCAGAAGACATTAAATGAAAACTTCAAACTTTGTACAAGAACAGATGTAATATGTATTTAAAAGGAGAATAAAATAGTTTCTCGTTACAATATTGGCCCGGTCTCTTCTTCATTCTTTATTATTTAGGGAAACGATTTACTTCTAGGTTTGCTTGACTATATGCTTCAAATAAACCTGCTTTACATTTCCATGTATGTGCATAATCGGTTGTTTTTGCAAATAAACTTTTCACAAAGAAGTCTAGACATACAAGAAGTAAATTACGATGAAGTATAACACAGGTTTTAAAAAAGTAAGTTATAATACAGGCTTAAAAAATATTTATCCATAAATTCAAAATTTTACAAAGAGCTTACCCCTTAGCAAAAATCCGTTTGGCTTGAGCCGAACCCATCATTGCCTTGAGTCTATCCTATTACTCAGTCTAGAAGAAGGAATTAAAAACACCCGATAACATTTAATTTTACTACTCTCAACCTGATTCCATCTCACACAAGCAACACCATCCATCCTCCACAAACATCTGAAGTGAACGTTATCTACTTGCGACAGTTTCCCGCGTGGCGCGCTGTGGTGAGTGCTTCCCTCCTTCCCCTTCCCCTTCCTACCCCCTCCACCCTCTCCCCGTCCCCAGGTGGGGAGGAGACTCCGTCGTTTGGGCCGCGCCGCCTCCCTTACTCTATATAGAGGGCGAGCGGCGGAGGCGGTTGGGGCGTAAGCTCTTTAGATCTTGGCAGAAACTTCGGCTGAAGAAATATATATAGGGAGCCAAGTTTGCCTGGAGGATGTTCATATCGCAGACGGTGTCTTTGATTAATCGGGAGTCCTCCCCTTCTCTCACCTCCATAGCGTTCGGCCTGCCTCCTTGCCCTCCCTCCTGTAACCCCTCTTCCGTCGTCGTAGCTGCTACCGCTGCCTCTGGCATCCAACCGATCCGTTCCCACTGTTTCCGTTTGCTCCGCATTGTCAGTGCTACTCGTCAAGGGTTTCAGCGTACCTCTCTCACTGCAATCCCACTTTGCACTCCAAAGGGCCGAAGTCCCCACCAGTTTCCGTCTTGTCCCTGAAGTTTTCTCATGATTTTCTCGATTGCATTGTGACTCCATCTCTATCAAGACTCCATGCCTCTTCTCATTTCTCAACATTCCCTTCTCGATCACCCCACCCTCTGATATTCCGCTCCTCATTGTTTCATCGCAATCCCGTCTCCATCCCGATTCCTTTCCGTCTCCATCCCGATTCCTTTCCGTCTCCATCCCGATTCCTTTCCGTCTCCATCCCGATTCCTTTCCGTCTCCAGCCCGATTCCTTTCCGTCTCCATCCCGATTCCTTTCCGTCTCCAGCACGACTCCTTTCCGTCTCCAGCCCGTCTCCAGCCCGTCTCTAGCCCGTCTCTAGCCCGTCTCTAGCCCGTCTCTAGCCCGTCTCTAGCCCGTCTCTCTCCAGCCCGTCTCCAGTCCGTCTCCAGTCCGTCTCCAGTCCGTCTCCAGTCCGTCTCCAGTCCGTCTCCAGTCCGTCTCCAGTCCGTCTCCAGTCCGACTCCAGCCCGACTCCAGCCCGACTCCGACTCTCCAGCCCGCCTCCAGCCCGACTCCAGCCCGACTCCAGCCCGACTCCAGCCCGACTCCAGCCCGACTCCAGCCCGACTCCAGCCCGACTCCAGCCCGACTCCAGCCCGACTCCAGCCCGACTCCAGCCCGACTCCAGCCCGACCCCAGCCCGACTCCAGCCCGACTCCAGCCCGACTCCAGCCCGACTCCAGCCCGACTCCAGCCCGACTCCAGCCCGACTCCAGCCCGACTCCAGCCCGACTCCAGCCCGACTCCAGCCCGACTCCAGCCCGACTCCAGCCCGACTCCAGCCCGACTCCACACACCCATGAGACCATTTCGACTTCGTGTTCTTCCTTTCCTTCATTTTAATTTAGATTGCATCTTCAACATTCGTCTCCCGGCTTCCATCACTTCTTTTGGTTTCCGATTTTTCCTTACGCCGCCTCTCTCATTCTTCCGTACCTCCTTCGCCATTTCCACGTCACTCTGCCATCCAATGTCATTTACCTTTCCGCGTCGCCTATTTTTACTGCCTGCTACGCACCGCCTCGTCATGTCGCAGACGTATGCAAACGCTTCACTTAGCACAATGAGGAACTACGAAGTACAGACAATCAGTTGCCCGCACGCGCCGGTGCGGTGGCTCTTTTAGAGGTGGCGAGGAGCTTACATCGAGTCATCACAGACAGTCGAAGAGGACGACGATGATGAAGGAAATGGGATGAACCAGATGCAAGGATTATGGGAAGGTCACGGAACGTGGATAGTCGGGTCACGAAGGGACTGATGAAGTGAGATGAAGAGGCAGCGGGGCGGAAAGAGCAACAACTACTGGACGCTGTAGAATGTAGTGGAGCAACTCAGGACGGGATGGAAGGAGGGTGCTGCAGGATCCTTCTGGATAGAACGATATAGTGAAAACGGTCAGGAGAGGACGAGATGGAGACGTCTGGAACGGATGTGTCCAACCGGTCTCTGGGACGGAGGGGGAAGGTATCGGGCGAAGGGGTCGGTTGCGGCTGGAATTGGTCGAGGAGAATGGCGGGACGGGCTGAGGCACGTTGGGTTTAGTTCGGGAAGGGATGCGTGGAATGGGTCACTACCACGTTGCTCCGATGCAGCGCGACGCTGAGCTGGCAAGCAGTGCCACGTGCTTCGGAGCAGGAGGATCGCAACGCGCGACGACTGGCAGACGGTTCGGTCGCCGGAGCCCCCTTTCCGTCGCACGGGGCGCCCAGATAACGAACAGGCATGCCCAAAGCCACAGAAAAAAATTCAATTTCGGAATACTGGGAGATCTTGGTAGAGTGCATTTGTGGACAAGCATGTGGTAATGAGCTTTTTTATGAAAGTATGAAGAGTAATAATTAATGTATCAGGCGTATGCGATTGTGCCTATCTCTATCAGGATCTATAATTCATCTAACTGGCGTATGGATTTAGACAGTTTGTAGTGTATAAACCGAAAGCAAACTGTGAATATCATGCACTTCTATAAATAAGTATTGTAATTTTTTTTGGTTGAATAGTTTACTATCGCGTATAAAATTTTATATACAAAAATTTACATTAACCAAATAGATTTCTCTATTTCACGTGAACTAAAATGATCAGTAAATTAAAACTACCTTAAACATATGTATCATGTCCTCCTGATGGTTGGGAGCAGCCTCCATATTCATTAATTCAACATTTAGCTATGCAGACAGCTACGTCTCATCCCGATAACCACATTCTGACTTCTCTCCACTTTTGCTCGCAATGTTCGATCCACCATGTAGTATTACATAATTTTAATATCAGGATTGTAATCATATATGCATCAAAAACCCTTAAAGAGTTTGTGCCCGTTTAAATTCGAATCCTTATGAGGTTTTTGCCTTCGTTCTACTAAAGAAGTTCGTATGCACCTTCTTCCTCAACGGATTTTGCCCGCGCGTCCCGTGCCCGGCGCCCTCTCTGTCCGCGCGTTCTCTCAACGTAAAGGAGACCTGAAGTGGCTGCTGAAAGATGTCCTCGAACGTACTGTAGGTGCTAGTACGATCAGAATTAGGAAAAGTGATTGAAATATGGCAGAGGAGGTAAAGACTGCAGAAATAGAAGTAGTTGTGAAAAAAGGTGATAAAAGATAAGAAGTCACTGAGGAGTGGATAAAGGAAGAAATAGAAATGAGAAACGAAGAAAATGATTTGTAAAGAGGAAGCTAATACGTAAGAAGTATTAGCAAAAGGTACGTTTTGTAAAGATAAATTTTGTAAATTGTAAATGCAATTTTGAAAAGAGAACACGCCAATGAAAGCTTCGGGAAATGCGAGAAAAGGGGAGTACGCCTAAATGGGCGGGAGAAAGGTGAAGAAGTGACGAAACGAAGATGTCTGAAGAGATGTGAGCGAGTGTGAAATCTGTAAGACAGCCATCAAGGGGAATCTAAGACGAAACCCCCAGCGTTGCACAGAGTTCAGACAAAGGATCGAAACATAATAGGGAGGGTCGCACGGGGGCTTGCAATGGAACACACGCGGGGGTACACGGGGTCCCTTCCGCCCGAGGGCACGACCTTTATACGCGGCGCCCCTCGACTCGCGTTCTTGGAGCCCCCCCCCCTGCCATTCAGCGGCGACTTAATTAATTGTGTTTGACTGGAATTCCGCGCTCTCTTCATAAGCGACGGCTGCGTTCTTTCCGTTTCGCGCCTGGAGGAGCGCCGGTGAGGCGGGGGAGGGGCGTCTCCTCCACCCCAACTGCCGACGTGCGAATAGAAGCGAAGTAGCCCCGCTTGCTCACGGATTCGGTCATCCCGTCTTAAGTAATTACTCACTTACCCACACCACGCGCTCCTTGGGGCAAACTTACTACAGTTTCGTATATTTTCAGGAACGAAAAAAGGTGAATGCTTATTGTATAAATTATTCTAAAGTATTCTTGGGTTTCCGACTTCTCTCTCTCTCTCTCTCTCTCTCTCTCTCTCTCTCTCTCTCTCTCTCTCTCTCTCTCTCTTTCTCTCTCTTTCTTCTTTCTTTTATTTTTCTCATCCCATATCTCCCGTGCTCTTTTTCTCCTTATCTGCCTTTCCCATTTTTCCTAATGCTGTCTCTGATACCGGTGTGCTATACATTGTAACATCCATTGTTACATTGCGTATACTGTGTATTTTCTGTATTTAAAATATTCATTCAGAGCTATATTATATGCTTTATTTTGCTTTGAGCTGATGTAAATGAGTTGACGTGGATTTTATTCTGGTTTTGAGTTCGAATGTGATTTTTGTTGTTTGTTAGAATGTGAGTAATGATTGTAAAATAATAAGTACTCGAGCAAAATTTAATTAAAGATAATGTATACATAGATGTGACTTAATCAAAACATATATCTTTGCTGAATATAAAAACAAATTAATTGAAATGATAAGATGATTAAGTTAATGCTTACCCTATCTCGGCATTCTAGAGTGAGAAACCCTTTCATGTCACGAGTCTGGTTCTTTTCAATTTGACTTCGAGCTACTATGTTCGTTGCTTCACTCAAAATGTATCTTTTCGTCGAATGTCTAGAATTTGCATAGTTAGTTTCTTGGTGTCGCTTTCCATTGGCTCGTGTGCCACTGCCTAGATGTCTGTCAATGCCAACTGGTCGCTAGCTGTCCCTTCGTCACTGCCCACAACCTTATCTGCCACTGTCCGTCTTCCTCTGCCTGCCACTGTTAGCGAATCTCGTCGCCTCCTCGTTGTTGTCTCATTGCCATTCAACCAGTCTGTCACTGTCGTCAACAACTCGCGACCTCACCCTTAGGTTGCAAGTTTTGTAATTTGCCATATAAAGAACTCGAAAATACGTACGGTTTACAGGGGCATGTAAGAGGCGAGAAGTGACATACGCTCATGAGACTGTGTACAGTATATGCATATCGCTACCGTGAGACGTTCGTCTCATAGTCTACAATCAAGTACGTGGAACTATTAGCCTCTTTGCAATTAGACACTATTAATAAAACTATTTTTAATACTTATCTGAGTATACGTCTGTTCGCCTAGTGGTGTATCATTGTATTCCTGAATAGAAGAATTACATATCTCACACTGATTTTCTCATTGATTGTCAGTATTAGTTGCTTATTAGATACAAAATTAATTATTTGTATTGTTCCTCTACACTTGAAAATCACTATTGTTCAACAGAAACATAGAAACTTTCAGTCATTTCACCAATATCAGTTTCACATGAAATTGTCACTGGAAAAATCACTATAGTTCAATGTATGTAAAATATAAACTCGACCTGCGATTATATATAAGTCCCTCTCCTCGCTTATAACTGTCATTTAATCTAGCAAAGTCGACGTGAGTCTCAGATAGGATCAAAATTGACCTTAGAAATTAAAGTCCATCAAGTCCCTATTTCAAGAAAGTACTTACAAACAAATTATGCAGAAGAAAGCATTAAACTGCACAGATTTTATGACACATTTTACTTTGTGTTGCGTGTACGTTGTGTGCCAACTCACTGTTTGTGTTCCAAGTGGTAACGGACAACAAGAAAGAGGCGGCAACGAGCCAAGTAACTTGCGGTAGATACAACACCTTCTGTGGTTCTTGAGACATAAATGTGGTATGTGTTTGTGTGCAGAGAAGAATAAGCTGCGTTAAATGAAGCGAAACTTCACCTGTATAGTGAATACAGATTTAGTGATTTAAAAATAATGTAGAGTGTAGACTTATTGTATATTTTGGGGATTACGGTACGAAACACAGGCCAATTATGTCTCTGTATTAAAATATAGAAATGCATTTTTAATATATATCAATAGATTTTATTGTATATCAGCCTATGTTTCTCGCAAAATTACGCGAAAACTACTAATATTTTTTAAAGATTATACAGGAATTTATTTCAAGATCTGTATTTAAACAATATATTTAATTAAAAAATCTCTATCTTCAATACTGTAGTTGTAGGAAGACGCCAGAATAATGTTGAACTATTTCAATTTTCAAAGAGTCCGGGATTTCAACGAAAATGAGACTGTCGCCATTTTAAAAGTTCTTTACGCTGTCTGAGAACGAAACTTAAACAAAATATTTAGAACCATTTTTCAGAAAATTTTGAAAATGTTGAGGCATCCTGTAAAGTATCCCCAAAAATCAATATATCCGTTTCGAATATGCAGGGTCTTTCATTTAGATTAATCGGGGAAAATAAGTTTTGGACAAAATCACCCGAACGGTTTAGGCGCTATCGTTAACTACTGACAGACGTTTGACCGTTAATTGAGTTGTCGGTATCAAGGACCCACAAAACCGGAATCCCGGAAATCCCATCAACAGAAATTAAATGTTTTAATACTTTTGTATAAATAATGAGTAAAGGATTCGCAAATAATTCGCACATCACGTTTCAGTGTGTGTTCCTTGTAGAGGTGAATGAGGAGCCCATGGGGCAGGGCAGGGCCAGCGCCACTTGACCTCAGACAGCAAAGGGCGTCACGGAGCAATCGCCCAGCGAAGGGCGATTTTTCTTCGCACAGCGCGGCGTTCTCCGGGCACGCGATCGCAGTAGGAAACGCCAAGCCGACGCTAACGATCATCCAGTTTTTGCCTCTTGCCGTCTCGGCGTAAAGGCACACCGTTTGCACCCGCTGTATTCCACCTCCGTCGTCCTCATCGTGTTACATCCGTTCCACCCTTGCTTGGCTGACTCTTTCCACCCTTTTTCGCTCCGACCTGATCTGGCCTGTTCCTTCCCGCTCCTTCTCGTCCCGTCCCGTCCCTCCCCGCCCCATCCCACCCCGCCCCGTCCCGCCACGCCCCGACCCACCACGCCCCGTCCCGCCACGTCCCGTCCCGCCACGCCTCGTCCCGCCACGCCTCGTCCCGCCACACCTCGTCCCGCCACGCCTCGTCCCGCCACGCCTCGTCCCGCCACGCCTCGTCCCGCCACGCCTCGTCCCGCCACGCCTCGTCCCGCCACGCCTCGTCCCGCCACGCCTCGTCTCGCCACGCCTCGTCCCGCCACGCCCCGTTCCACCATGCCCTGTCCCGCCACTTCCCGTCCCGCCATTTCCCGTCCCGTCACGCCCCGTCTCGTCCGGCTCCATCACGCCCTGCCCCGTCCGGTCCGTCCCGTCCCTTCCCATTTAGTTCTACCCCGCCTCGCTCCGACTCGACCAGCCCCGCACCGGCTTGTACTGCATCGGTCCAGCTTGTCGCATCCCGCTCCAACTCGTCCTAGCCTGCTCGATCTCTTCCATCCCCACTCCGTCCCGACTCAACCCGCTCAGACTCTGACCGTCTCGCCCCGCTCTCCTCAAACTCGTGACCCTCTCCGTCTCGATATGTCCCCCCCCCAAGCCCCCCGCTCCGCCCCATCCCTCCCGCCCCACCCCGTCGCGTCTCACCTCGCTCGCATTCGACCTAGACCTGCATCACTCTTCGTCCCTCCCCGCTGCGTCTTGTCCCTCCACAACAGTAAAATAATTACTAAGGGTTAGCGAAATCCTGATTATATTACATCTCACAAACTTTTGAAATAACTTGTCTTCTTTGTTATTTGCTGTTTAGGATGCTCAACATTTCTAATAATTTAATGTTTGCAATATAATAGAATTTGGCTCAAAAATTTTTTACATTTAAGAGTTAATAATTCTATTACTATAAATTAGTTGTGAAGAATCCAATTCCAAAATTACACATTGTCCTAAAAATCTCTTCGTACGTTTTCTTCGTTTACTCTTTCTTCAGTTTTATCAGAATCCTTTAGGATTCCTTTAGGATGTCCCACATTTGACATCAAGAAAATAGTCTAAAGTCATTCTAATTTGACTCTGAAATTATTTTGACATTACAACAAATACCTTTAATATCTTCCAAAGATTCGAGGCATAGTTTTGGTACTTGAAGTGTGTCCAGAGATGCATTCAAGATGAAGGGAAGAAAAAACTAATCACCCCTCATCCGTTTAAACAGCCGCACCTGGCGCCATCTCGATAGGACTCCACATGTCCTTCATGTTATTTTATTTTTGTAATGCACGACAGGTTTTATTATTTTCTCAACCACAAATAAAACGCACTACGAAGAATTAAGCTGCCACTACCTCCAAAAATATATAAATCCTTTGAAGAAGACCGTAACTTTCATTTTAAAACATTTCAACGCAAAAAAGAGGATGAAAGGAAATCCTATCCAAGTGTGTATTATAATTTACTGTTCGCAAGATAAGCAATGAAGAGTTAATTTATGACTAGGGACACGATAACTTGGCAAATGTAATTTCCCAGCGAGTCCGGTTGAATCTATCATCTTGTGTGACGTCAGAGAGCGGCGACTGGAATCGTGGCTACAGACGGAGATAGGCAGATAGGAAGAATAATGGGTGAGACAGAGTCAGCGATACAAGACAGATATAGGTAAGAATTCATCACAAGAAAAAAGAAGATTTTGTGCTTTTTATCTCTCCAGCTACGAGTTTATACGAAAATAGAATTTCAAATCATGTGTATGATATCACATCTACAGAAACAGGGGGTATTCAGAAAAACATATTAAATAGAAGTGTTGGTCACAAAAATTAAAACATTGCTACCTAACGATGTAAAAATTCTGTATCTGTAAATCTAAATATGATCAGAATTTTCCTTCCGCTTTTTATGGAAGTTATTTATAAAATTCCATACTTCTGCAATTACTTTTTTACAATGTGACATATGCAGTCTTGTTTTTTATGTGAAAATTGTATGTTTGAAACATACTGTTAAATTTAAATGGTATGTGGAGGAAATGTATTCCTAACAGTTCATAACGAACTTACTTTATTTAATAACATATTTGTATTCTTGGTATGAACTCGGGACAAAGGAGAACATTTCAAGAAAACAATATTCCTTTTCTGGAGAAAATCTCACCTTGTTTGAAACTGTTCGTTCATCTTCCTTGTTACACCAAACAAAATATCCTCCCCTTTGTTATCCTGTCGGATATTTAAAGAAGGGAGTGGCCATTTTAACTGCACCGCGTAACGTAAACTGAAAATTTGGAAGATGATGAGCAGAGCGGATGGAGGTAGTTAGGAGCGAAGAGGTGTTAGATAGGGGCGACAGTGGACCAGTGAAGGTGGAGATGAAGGTGAAATGGCAGGGGGTATGAACTAATTCCTGATGTCGCGAACGCTGAACCAGTGACATGCTTTGAGGAAGCTGCTGAGAGGGCAGTATGGGCGTGAGATTGTAATTGCAACAGCTACAATAATAAAAAGATGTTGTCAAGAGTCCGACAGTGGCAACGACAATGATGATCACAACAAACACAATGAGATCGACGATGGAAATGCATGTAAAAGCGACAGTAACAACAGTTGTGATAATGTGATGAAGTGTGACTGTAGGAGATTCTGAATTAGCACTGTCGCGGGCAAGAGATCTCGCATGTGCCCGTTAAAACTTCGTAGTTTGTGTAACAGAAATGAGTGGGTGAACTAGTGCCTAGTATAATGAGTCAACCGTAACTAAGAAAGGGTTTAACAACGATGGACATTCAGGAGTTGCACGGATGGAAATGATACGAATAGGAATGGGCAGAATTGGCAGTAAGGATTTCAGACAATTGCGGGACTTCGCGACAAGAGAATTGAAAAAAAAGAAAGACGTGTATGAAACGTATACAAGACACATTTTAAAATTTAATTGAAAACTAAACAATATTCCACCTACGACCTTACGGCTGTAAAAGCCGCCGCCACCGCCACTTTTACAGCCATCGCCACCGCCCCCGCCCCCGCCACCGCCACCGCCACCGCCACCGCCACCGCCACCGCCACCGCCACCGCTACCGCCACCGCCACCGCCACCGCCACCGCCACCGCCACCGCCACCGCCGCCACCGCGCCGCCACCGCCACCGCCACCGCCACCGCCACCGCCACCGCCCACCGCCACCGCCACCGCCGCCCCGCCACCGCCACCGCCCCCGCCGCCGCCACCGCCGCCGCCGCCGCCCCCGCCCCCGCCCCTCCCCCGCCACCGCCCCGCCACCGCCCCGCCCCACCGCACCGCCGCCGCCCCCGCCCCCGCCCCCGCCCCCGCCCCCGCCACCGCCCCCGCCACCGCCGCCGCCGCCGCCGCCCCCGCCCCCGCCCCCGCTGCCCGCTCCGAGCCGCGGCCCCGCTGTCAGCTGCCGTCGCGCCGCGACCACGCCCCCTCCCGTGTTTGAAGACCGGACGCGCATTGTGTGCCCCTCGGGGCGGACCTCGCGGCCGCGCAGGGGTGCCAGTCCTTCGTGGCGGGCGCTGATTGGAGCTGAAGCCACAATTATGATTGTGTTCGTTTCACTTCTTTATGTTTTTATTTCTCACCTGCGTTTTCACTGTTCCTGTCATCCTATTTTAAATCGTTTTTCTGGTGCGTCATGATTTAAAACCGAAATGTTTCCAAAGGTGACAATAGACTCATATTTTAGCTTGGGGAATCTTCCGGCTCCAGTGTTGGCATTGTTACTTGGTTGATGCTCAAGCTAATGGAGAGTTTAAGTGCTTCCGGGGAAGGGCCGATGATATTTAAGGTCATCACGTACGCCGGTGATGTTCCTAGCTTTTACATTACAAACTTCAATGTGCCAGCAGAGTCACATTTATTTCTTTTTGCTGCACTAGTGGTATTATTACATACAGAATATTTAAGATCTTAAATGTCTAGTTTTTGCGGGCTATCTACACATTTCATTCGAGAGTTCTAGCAGAGGGCGTAAATAAATCGAGTGAATTGAATTTGTATTTGCGAGAGCTTGGAATAGATTCTCCAGCCTTTGAGACCATAAGTTTCAAAAAATTGTGTAAGGCAAACTTGACTGTTTTTACATTAGTGGTTACATTTAATTCATCAATCACTTGCAGATTTTAAACTTGCGATTTTATCGTATTGTAAATGCCTTCGTAACTTGAGAGATATTTAACGAGTATATTCTTAACTATTCAGTAAAACAAGCTTAGTATTATAGTTTATAGAGTTTGAGTGTAATGGTAATTCTACACCACTTTATCAATCTACCAGCAGGTACAAACATACTTAGCACACACGTACAACTTTCTCTGCCCACTTCCGTCATCTACTTCTGTCGACAGCTATCATCCTCATCGCTCAGACGGGGTTTTCGACTTAGATGTGCTGCGCGCCGACGGAAAGACAAAATAGCTGTAAGGGTCGACTCCTCCACCTCATTACCATCACTGTTGCCTCCCGACCTGTCATTCAGCGCCACCGCCATCTGCACAGCCGCCACCACTCGCGTCACCGCAGTCCCCGCCGACGCAACTGTCATCCCCCACCACAGTCACTACTGTCTCCACCACAACCACCATCAATACTGGAGTTGCCATTGGCACCACCCTCGATATCTCCATCACCCCCGCCCTCGTCCAAACCGCCAACGTGACTTCTGTTACCACCACAACCACCATCAATACTGGCGTTACCACTGACACCACCCTCGACATCACAATCACCACCGACGCCCTCCAAGCCGCCATCGCAACCACTGTCACTACCACAACCGCCATCAATACCGGCTTTACCACTGACCCCACCACCGAGGCCACCTTCACCACCGCCGCCCTCCAAGCCGCCAACACAACCAATGTTACTACCAAAACCGCCATCAGTACTGGTGTTACCACTGACACCACCCTCGACATCACAATCACCACCGCCGCCCTCCAAGCCGCCATCGCAACCACTGTCACTACCACAACCGCCATCAATACCGGCATGACCACTGACCACACCACCGAGGCCACAATCACCACCGTCGCCGTCCAAGCCGCCAACGCAACCACTGTCACTACCACAACCGCCATCACCTCTGACACCACCACCAACGTCACCATCACCTCCGCCGCCGTCCAAGCCGCCAACGCGACCGCTGCCGCCGCCGCGGGGGCTGTAATTAAGGCCGGCCGGCCACGCCCGGCGCGCAAACAAACAAGCGGCGGGGCGCGGTGGGCGCGCGGGTGCGCGGGCGCGCGCCTTTCAACGGCAATTTCCCGCCGCCGCGTTGACGGCTCCATTTCCTCTCGCTGCGTCGCACGCGACCTCCGCCCCTCCCCTCCCCACCCTCACCACCGCCCCCTCCGCGGCTCGCCGGCGCCGCCCCCCGCCGCGGGGATGTTTTATTTTGCGTCGTTGGAAAAAACGGCGGGGGTGCTCTCGCTCGGAGCCCTGCGGAGTGGAGGGGGGAGCCGGAAATGACCTAATCTTCTTTGGCTTTACGGTCGTCTCGTTGGTTTAATGGCGGGGCGTCATTTCCAACTGATGTCTTAGGTTCGTCGTCACAACACGTCCTTTGGGTTCGAGTCGCCATGCCTTTGCAGGTAGGTGAGTGTTAAAAGATGAATTTGTTTTTGAAAATGTAATGTTTCTCCTCGAAGTTGCGGAGCGAGGACATACAGAAATAATGAATCCATTTTATTGAGATAAATCTTTTTTAATTAAAATATTGTGAAACAAAATTGTATTCAGTCATTTATTGAGGCATGTAGTTGATATTCTTCTGCCTGGATAAATCGAAAATATTTCACCTAGTTTATGAAGAACCGCAAGCCACGAAATTTCCTGAAACAGTTGTTTTATAAAATTCTGTATCATTTTTAAATGGAACTGTTGAGCAGCATTTGAGAAAATACCTTTATAAAATTCGCAAACGTAGAAGCATCATCACCAAATTCAATAGTTCTTTAGAGATATTTGTTTATAAATCTGTAATTATAAATGTAAAAAAATGAAATAAAATTATTCAAGTGCTGTGGAATTAAGTAAGAAATCAAGAAAAGGAAGTCATAAAAATACTATTTGTTTGCTTTTAGGAACGCGCAGATATCTGGTATTTTTTCCAGTTAAGTAGCAAACTTGCAAGTCATGTGCAATGGGCTCCTTCAGTCTGTCCTGTACGACCAAGCAAGACTCAAATGAATAAAAATCAGTTACATTCACATAGACAAATTCCAACTGTTACTCGTTCCATTTCCCGTTGATATTAAGGGTTATTTAAAAAATGATGTTAAACGATGCTAACTGAACAGAACCTGAAAAGCGTGGAAAGTTTGTAGACCAGGACGTCACAGTTCAAGTGTCTTTGGTGTCCGAGTTTTTGGCACCAGCTAAGGCACTGGCCCGAAGCTACCACTGCCTGTAGAAGTATTCTAGAAGTCGACTGCTACGATCTGTCTTTTTCATGGTTTTCTATGATAAATTCCATTCCGAAACCCGAGCAGAATCTTAGACAATGAGTTACGGACCGCGTGTGATATAATTTTCTCTTTTCTGAATGCGCGGTCAGGACGATGGGCTGATTCCTCGTTCCCTCTCGATTCAACTCTTTAATCTAGAAAACACTCGGAAAGTATTGAGAGTTCGCCGATGTCAAGCGACAACCCAAGAGAGTTATAGTTCCAGAGTTAGAAGAAGTTGACCAGCAAAACCATGGCTATTCATGACGCAGTATCACAAAGTCGGCTTCAATCCCAACACAACCCCAAAGAACGCTTCTTTTCCTCGCAAATATCTGATAAGCGGCGCAGGCGCTGCGAGCACTTTGGGCGTACAAAGCGCCGCGGCGCGGCGTGGCGGTCGCCTTGCGCCGCGCGCCTTCCGTTTGCGCGGCGGCGGCGGCGGCGGCGGCGGCGGCAGCGACGGCGACGTGCAGACAGCAGAATGGGCGTCGCGGCGCGGCGCTGGACGCGACGCGCGGCGGCGGCGGCGGCGGCGGCGGCGGCAGCGACGGCGACGTGCAGACAGCAGAATGGGCGTCGCGGCGCGGCGCTGGACGCGACGCTGTTCGGCGCCGGCGGCGGCGGCGGTGTGGCGGGCGAGCAAGGCGGGGGATGCGGGCGAGGCGGACGAGGCGGACGAGGCGGACGAGGCGGGCGCGTCGTCACGTGTCGCCCGGACGGCCACACGTGTGCGCCCGCGGGGCCTAACGAGCTCCATACAAACGTCAAGCGGCGCGGCGCGGCACGGCACGGCACTGCTCGGCGGTTGCCCGGCCGAGCTCGCCCGCGGAGCACGGAGTACGGTCTTCGCCGTACGCAAACAGACTGTGCCTAGAGCGAGTATAATTATTTTACTAAAACTGTAAATATCATTTTTACAATTTTACATCATTCTAAATATAATAATAACAACAATAATATTAACAATAATAATAATGATAATAATATTTATTATTATTATCATTATCATTATTATTAAAATGGATCAACGAAATTAAAAAGGATTTTAAATTGTCAGGGACCACACAAGAAATTCAAAACAGGAACACATTTAGATCTGAAGCGCAGAATTGATTGCAAGTGGCGGATTGATTTGGAAGAAGTACTAAAGTGTAGAACAGGAAAAGCTGGGACCGAAGAGAGAAGAAAGGCACACAACCAAAGAATGAAAGAAATATGGGCACAAAGAAAGGCTAAGAAACACATTTGAGTTCTTTGCGTAGTCCCAATTGAGCTTATTCGCAATAATAATAATAATAATAATAATAATAATAATAATAATAATAATAATAATATTAATAATAATAATTCTTATTATTACTTTTTATCCTTAAAACGTTTAATATTTCCTGATAAAACAAATGTATCTCGGTAAATTAATAATATTTATTTATTTCTTATTTTAAATAACTTATTTTTGTTTACATTGTTTAGATTTTTTAGTTTGAATTGCGGATGCTGCTGATCTTATACTTTCTATTGGAGACTTAACGAGTTTCAAAAATTACTCCTGGTCTTGGTTTCAAAACTCCACCCTTTTAGGTTGTGCGTAAATCAAGAGTAAATTTAATGACTTTAAGAATATAATACAACTCATGTTGTGAAATAATTGTAAGAGATAGTAGAGTAGTAAGTACACTAGGGAACAAGATTTTTACCTTCGGGAAGGTAGAGTGCAGAACATATTCATTTTTATACGTAGAATAGGAATATCACAATAAATACGTCATATCACGTTTATTAATTTTTATATTTAAGTATACCGTATCTTTATATCGTATCTCATCGTATTTTGATATTAATGCAAATACATTTAAATTGAGCCTGTAAGATATGTAGAATCAATACGCATAAAATCTATTTAAAAATAAAGTATTTGTTCACTTCATCTATCCCACTTTCATGAGATATCAACAAAATTTGGTTTTCATATTTTATTACCTTCTGTATTCCAAGATTGTCGTCTTTGTTCTCGCTAAATTACGAGTAGGTCTTAGTGAATATTTTGAAAACTAGCCACGTGCACCGTCATATTTCATACTGTGCATCAGTCACGGAAAGGAATTAGTTTAGCCTCTTACCTTATCGCAAGTATACATGTATCCAACTGTTGGGGTGGCAGATTTTGAGGCAGTCGGTGTCATTCCGAACTACACCCTCAGTGCGCCTGAAGTTCGTGTCTGGTTTACACCAAGTACATTAATACATTACAGTGCTTTTCATAAAGTAAAATTCGCCACATGATCTGTAGAATTGAATCGGTTCGATTAAAATGCAAATCGTCATTTCACATCGAAAGGGTGCGAATCAACACGACCCGACGTTGTGTTACGTTTGTGGACGATTTACGCCCAAACTTTAAAGGGAAAAAAATTACAAAACTTGCGTATTCTTTATAGTTTGGCTGTCGCGTTTGTAATCAGGACAAACCATTGGTTGCTCACTAGCCTGTGCCACCTCTACAACGAACCTTAGGTTGTATGTTAGATATGGTTAAGTAGGGAAAACTCAAATCAGTGTCATTCGCTCTACCGATTTTGGGGAGAATTCCAACAAACCATTTTAATGTGTGCATATTCTTGCACGGATATGCGTATTCCATTTTTAATTTGTTCTTACCTCATATGAAGCATCCTCATAAAATTTTGTTGTAATATAACCGGAGTGACAGTGCGCACATTAGTATAAGATTTTGTTTATTTCAAATACTAAATATGTTCATATCTTTTGAATCTTCCGTGATAGAAACTTTTTATAATGTTTTTCGAAATCGGCGTAATCGTTTCTTTGAAATCACCTATTTTCATCCTAGAGGTATGAAAACAAATTGTTCCCTAGTGTTATTACGTATTTATTAGTGACTCGTATTTGGCGAAGGTATGTTGTTACTGACTCGCTGGCTTGTACTTTTGCCCTAACGCTTTCTTTACGTTTCACTATCACCATCATCACTGTTGGTAAGCTACGAGTGCCACCTCCAGTTTTCGTTCATCGCCACGTTTTGTTTCCATACCTGTCATCGTCCCTGCTTCGCGAATTAGGTTGTTCTCTGTACGTCACACCGCCCTCCATTACCTCAGCAAATCCTCATCTCTTACCTTGAAAAGCACCCCCGCACCATTTGTGCATCTCGTGACGTCATCCGGCCGCGGTGCGGCGGTCCACTCAGGTACGTGCGGCGGGACGTATTATATAATGCGCGTTTTATTAAGTATAATTGGGGCAGGGCAGCGCGCCTCGCCACGCCACGCCGCGCCGCGCGCCGCGCCGCCTCGTCCATTGTATGCAAAGGACAGCGATGTGTCTCGGCGCTGCCAACCTGCCGGCATTTACCTGTCACGTGAAGGTGTGGGGCGGAGGCGACGTCTCGTGTGCAAGGAAACCCGAAGCGGTCGGCCGACCAGCCTGCAGCCGCCGAAACCACCGCCTCCGCCGGACGGAGGTCTAAGTGAAACTGGTAACCGGACCAAAAAATCACTGCACCTGTTGCTGCTGCGGCGGCGGCGGCGACGGCGGGCGCCGGTGGAGGCGAGAGAGAGAGCAATGAGTACTTGCTATTCAGCCCCTGAGCGAGTTTTTATGGCGGGTATAAACAAAGGACCAATAAAACACAGTGATCGATTATCTAGTGTTTAATATCAGAAAATTGCCGGTGCAGGATTACTTTCACGTTACTGCTATAATGAGATTCTTACGCTGCGACTATTTGTAATGGGTTCGGGGAGGGGGTTGAGAGGATTAGAGCTGCATCGAGTTTCACGGTCACGTGGGTGGGCAGAGGTAAGAGAGCGAGACCTCCCCGGGGCGCATTTGTCTTTCCACGCGATGAGGCGAGCTAGACAACAAGATGTTCTTACTCTCTTTGCATCATGATGTTGCAGCATTAATATGTCTTCGACTAGCAGTTTTTTATGTTTGGAAGATATACGTTTGCTTGAGATTAATAAACAGGAAAAAAACTGCGAGTCGAAAATAAACTGCGTGTGAGTTAATTCACGCACACCGATCTGGAATTCGTGATAAGTCATGCCTTGATGGGAAGAAATGTTTCCAATCGGTGTGTGTCGGCGTGCTGCATACTTCTTCACTGAATCGGTTCGTTCAGAGAGAGATGAATGTAATCACGCGGGCATTTCATTCCTTGCGCGGAGCACGCTATTCTTTAGCCCCAGCGGGCACCTATGTAAGAGGAGACACGCATGCATAGCGGTGTTGATGCTATTCAAGGTCCTCCCGCCGCGCCGGGTCGATTCCCCGCGGCGCTCGCGAGATAGACCCCGCGTTTCAATAAAACGCAGCCACTTGGCCGCTTCGCGCGGCTTGCCGCTTCGGCGGGGCTTTCTTTTTCTTTTTGGCTGCCGTTTGCTTGCACTGTCCACGCCCCTGCCATCGCCCGCCTGTGGCTGGTTCCTTTATTCTCAGTTTTGCCTCTTCTTCCTCTTTAATTTCTTTGGCGTACGTTCTTCTAGAATAATCTTTCGCTTATGTGTTTGTTTTGCACTCGTTTTTTCTTACTTTCTTTCTCTTACTTTATTTCTCTTACTTCCTTTCTCTTATTTTCTTTCTCTTACACTTTTTCTCATACACTCTTCCTCTTTCTCTTTTTGTCTTACAATGTTTCTCTTACACTCTTTTTCTTACACTCTTTTTCTTACACTTTCTTTTTCTCTTACACATTTCCTTTTTCTCTTACACCCTTTCGTTTTCTCTTACACCCTTTCGTTTTCTCTTACACTCTTTTCTTTTTTGCTTACACTCTTTCTTTTCTTCTTAGACTCTTTCTTTTTCTCTTAGACTCTCTTTCTTTTTCTCTTAGACTATCTTTCTTTTTCTCTTAGACTCTCTTTCTTTTTCTCTTAGACTCTCTTTCTTTTTCTCTTAGACTCTCTTTCTTTTTCTGTTACACTCTCTTCCTCTTCAATTATTTTTCAGTGTCTTACACACTTTCTCTCGCACTCTATCACTGTTTGTTATACTGTATTTCTCCATTATTCATCATCTTTCCCTTTCATTGCCATTGTTTTCCTAGTTCTTATCTCTTACTTTACATCAACTGTAATAATTATTTTCACATTATATTGAAGAATGGTCATTTTTAGTGCTATTCTGTCATGCCTTGAGATTCACACTACTTGTTTTCGTTTAGTTTTAAGTCAGTCCTTTTACAATTAACATTCATTTTTGTGAGATTTTAGTCTGCATTTTCCTGCTCTTTGCAGAAATTATTGTTTTTCTTCTCTTTCCGTCCTCATGTTTCGTCACTCACTGCATTCAGTCCCATTCCTTTCATACCGCCTTTCCGAAACGACGCTGGCGCTGCCTTGCTCTTCGCTCCCATTGTCGTTGGGAGCGCGGCCGCCCCGCCCCCTCCGAGGCTGCGCGGCCGGCGCGCCGGCGCGGCGAGCGCCTCCGGCGAGCCGTGCATCACTGCCACCTGGCGTGGGCGCGCGGCGCATAGCTACCGCTCGCCACCAGATCCCAGCGCCGATTCTTGCGCACGGGCCGCTCACAACACACCCTCGAAACCACCGTCATCGCTTGCATCGTCGCCGCTTCTAATATATCTGTCCCGTTCTTATGAGTTCATCTACTTGCCACCGTCGGCTCTCATATCATTACCTACCCAATGTGTTTGCCATTGCATTCGGCTTCATACCAATGACAGTTTGATAACAACAGCCACTATTTTCGTTACGTTGAACGTCGTCGAAAGTATCGATGATGCCGCTGTTATCCCCATAACCGTTGCCTAACATCATCCCAGTTAGACTTCCACCTCCGCCGCCGCGGCGTACCTCTCCCTCTCACAATAAGTTCTCTGTCTCACCATAAGTGTCATGGACAGCACCGCCATGCCCCGGCCGCCGCAGTCGGGGGCATGGGCTGCGAGGAGGGGAAGCCGAAAAGCGAGGTAGGAGGGGGAGGTATCGGCGATCACCCGCGGTGCCGTGCCGTGATAAACTGGGGCTCCCCTACGGCCAACGCTGCCGCCTCCGCGGCCGGCTGGAAGCTATTAACTTTCGAAATTGTTATTGAAACACAAAGGCGAAAATAAAACATCGCGTGCCTTGTAATTTACCGACCTGGCTGTTAATTGGTTCTTGAAAAATATATATATATATATATATAGATATATGGCCTCGTGCAGCGGCGTCCTGGCGATTCGAGTGTCCGGTTCGATTATCGACGGCGTCGAGCGCAGGCAGCGACCCCCAGCGCCGTCGCTGCGAGGGGTGCCGGAGTGGGGGTAGCTTGGAGGACGGCGCAAAGTTTGCAACCCCTCGCACAAACAGCACAAATAACATTTCACAGTTTCTCCTTTACCATGCAGTTCTCTCAAGGAAAAAATGTGAGAGAAATGTTGATGAAATGTTGAGAGTCACGTGAGTGAATACAAATTTTACGAAAAGGAATGTATCCATGTATGCTATATCATCTCTGCGTGACACAACTCAAGAAATCGTAACGTTCGTCCCCCATTATCAACTACGATTAGATGTCTCTGAATGCATTTTTGACGCGTTGTCAAAATTGAAATTTATTAAATAAGGTAAATACTTAGAATCTAGGTCCTAGATTTTTGAAGATGTTGGGTACTGTTAAATTATGTTATTCCTATTTCATTTTAAATTTGCTGCCATTTAAAACGTTTCTCTATTTATCACTTGTTGCCAGTAATTGGCAGATTGTAAAGTGAATTTAAAATATGATAAACTAAAAAGATTTACTTCACTTCTACTATAATAATAACAACAATAATAATAATAATAATAATAATAATAATAATAATAATAATAATAATAATAATCCCATATAATTCTTTTCGGCCAAGAGCCTCCTGAAAAATATATATCATACTTTCGTAAGAAAGTCGAAAGATATTTTCAGTAGACAAATCTGCCAGCATGGATGGACTCATTCTGTCTACGTTTAGCTACAGAACTTTTTCCTCGACCCTACGAAGACATAGCATCAAGACGTAGACTCGAAAACGAGAAAACATTCCTGTCACAAAATGCACTTCTTTGGAACTTTTCGTGACATTGGCTGCCAAGCGTTTAATCGCCTCCAACACCACGTTTGGGTGAATATCGCTTGTGCAACGTCGGAAGCGTTGGCTGCAAGCACAGCGGCTGCGACGACTACGATGATGGCAGCCCTGGACCGCCACAACGGCTGGGGTGTTCGTTAAGGAACGTCTCAATTATCCACGAGGCGCGCCGACCGGCCCGAGCCGTGCCCAGACTCGCGTTTTGCGCACGACTTTTTTTTTTATTGCACTCGCGGTGCGGTGTTGTTGGCGTCCTGCGTACAGTGGACGCATTGAAAACGCGCGATCCGTGCCTGCGATGACGGTTCCGCCGAGTAAACGCCCACCCCCGCCGGAGAGAAAATGAGCGGTTCTCGCGCGATGCGTCGCTCCGATCCGTGGCCAACGGGCCGGAACCGGCGCCCTCCCGGCTGCCTGCCCGTCGACGCCAGCGCTCCCAGCGGCACAGTGGGAACTGTTTCTTTCCTGCGAGGACGAACATTCGTTACTCAATTCGGTTGGATGGAAACCGAAGAGTGTTTTGCTTTAATGAACGGAGGATTGGTTCTTCTTTTATTCGCGAAACGCCGTTGAGTGGAAATGCGATACGTTGACTTTTTGTTGTACGTATCTGTACGGAATCATAAATTCGTGTTTGCGAAGTGTGAATCAAATTTGTTAGAAGCGAAAAACGTAGGTGCTTCAATACCAGAATTGCAAGTAATTTGAAAAATTTCATTTCAGTTTTTTCCTATGAAGTTTTAATTAAAACTATGTAACATCATGTTAAGACTTTGATAATATGATGGTTATTTTAGCTTTAGCTTGGAGTATGGAATGAACGCTTAATAGATCCACAATACCAGTATCCATAAATCAAATAAGGTTTAATACTCAACAGATGGCCCACCCCAAAACGGCAAACTAAAGAATATTAACGAGTAGAAGGGGAAATAGCCCCACAAGCATTCGAAAATTGCTAGTGTGTGACACCATCCACTGCTGTTTTGTCCCGTCAAACTGAGAAGATTTTGCACTGTCGGTCGGCCGCCGCCTCTATTGTGACGAGGCGTACCCCAGGGCGTCTGTTTTCTCTCTTTGCAAACCGGCTGAAGCCGCCGCCACCGAGAAATTTCGGTCGGCCTGACGTCGGCGCGGCGGCGCTTGCTGATGATACGGCGGGCCTCTGGCCTGTGTATAGGGCGTGGACAGCTTCGGCGGCCCAATGAATGCCAATATGTCGGTAGTGAGCGGCGGCATTGTCCGCCCCGGACAATATCACGGGATAATGGTTTTCCTCAGATTGAAAAGGTGATAAAATGCAATTTGATGTTTTTTGTATTTTAGTACCTATCGCTACATTTGACACCTTCTCCGCCGGGAACAGTAGACACGTAATTAAAATATCTGAAAACAGAATAATGCCTGACGTGATGAAGAATCTTGACACGCTTCTTCCAGAGTTTCAAAGGTTGTTATTATCATGCCAAGTTAGATAAAGAAACATGGTTTCGCTTGTAAGGAATATTAATTAGGCATAAACTAGATAATACGTTTGCTCCCCAGCTATGCTAAATATCTACCTTTTTTAAATTTATTGCTTATGAAGGACATGTCTCTCCTGCATTCATTCACGAGATAAGCTCGCAGAAAAGAAGAAAGGAATCCACGTTCTGGTTATATTTGCCTGAGAGTGATGTTTTTTTACGTAATTGGGGGAACGCAAAAAAGGGGTGTAGGGGCTTGACGTTGGGCGAGTGGGCGGCGGGGGCGGCGACGGAAATGGAAGCGGAGAAAGTGGCGGAGGCGGGGACGTCGTGGCAGGCAGGCGGGACGTCAAAAGCGGTAAGAGCAGGCGAAGGGAGCAGGGCGGAGGGCGCGGGCGATCGCAAACAGTGGAGCCCTCCGGCGCCGGGTGCACGCGACGCGGCGGGAAGGGCGGCGGGCGGCCTGAAATGCCAGGGATGCGGCGAGGACGGGCGAGACGCAAAAGGTGCTGTTGGAGGGAAGAGATGAAGGCAATGACGCTTTCACAGTGAAAAATAACGTTTAGAAATTATGTACCAAAAGCCTCTTAAGTTAACAAAGAGTGAAAATGATGCAGGTTGTATCTGCTTGTGCGGCCTCAACCTACAATCATTCTGTCAGACACAGGCATTCATCCTAGTAAAGACGTACCCTTAGAATATTCCATTGTTGTTGAAAGGGAAATATTGCTGATGAAAGGCAAGTCTCATTCGTTTGGTGAATGAGCAAGAATCAATGTGCATTTTGTTGACACAATAACAATGTAATGTCGTACTGTCATCAAACAGAAAGATGCTCAAAATTACTGACGTTACAAAACTGTAACATTTGAGTTTTATTTATCTTAGAAACGTCTGGTTGAACTTAAGCAAATGACGTCTGATAACTTCCAAACTGTTGAAAATCTACATGTGTATGCATTTTAAACTCGCTTAAATATTTTACGGCGCTGAAATGACACTCGGAATTTGGTGAGTTTATTCATTAATACGAGCCTTGTTTTGTGCTTAATCAACCTGCTGAAGACGCTTGAGCGGTGAAGGAATCATAAGTCTGGGCTGACTTGTCAGCTAGCTTGACAGTATGATTCAGATTCGCGAGAGAAAGTAGTGTCTTGGAATGGGCCGTTTATTGCAAGCTCAAAAGGAATGGGCACTTTAGGTTTAGGAAAGAGGTAATAAAGATGGAATAGTGGAGGTGGAGGGATCGTCACTGTTCGATTTATCGATGTCCACGAACTACTATTGTTTTCTGCTGTATTTCATGTTTGCATCTGGACTGTTTTGAAATCAGGTTGATAATGAAATCGGTGACTGAATAGCTCCTTAGTGTAATGAGAGATGCGGAAAACAATCGGTCTTCACTCAAAAAAGTAGAATAGTTTAATGGCTAGGAGTAGCAAAAGTATATGCATGTTCTGGATGAGGGGAGGTTGTGTGGAGGTAAGGGTGATGTAAATGAGATAAAAGACTGTAGCACCGAGGTCTTCGTCTACTGATGTGTCAAAGGAGAATGAAAAACGGCATCTATACCGAGTGCTTGCGTCCTGTTACTATTGCACTGCACTCGTTTTCTGGAATATCAATCGCTGTTAGATGTTTGTTCCCGATAGAACAGTGCTGTCTTCTGAAGTGGAGTAGCGGGAAAGAGGATATTAAGTAGCATGTATTTTCTAGCAAAATGTCTTAGCTATTGAGTAAGAATATGTTCACTATTTTGCACCGTAATATTTTTTTAACTCTGTTTCCTTTCAATTATAAATTACTGTTGTATTATGTAAGATAGTATCGGTCTCCACAGATTTCTGCGGTCTAATTTGTGAATAATTAGGGAGCGCTACAACCTCTGGCCTTTTATCGACATTAATATTGATAAAAAGTTCGATGAAAACTTCTAACTTGTTCATCTGGTAAAATTAAATCGAATTTGCTTCATTAATCACAATATTGGCTTCATTAATCACAACACTGGGTTTATTCACAAAGGAAAAAGAGGTAGGCAAATACATCTTACATATTCCAGAATATTCTAAAATTTTTCACCAGAATAGAGTAAAAACTACTCTTTTGAATATTTATAGTTTCATGCTTATCTCATTTTAAGATTTCTGACACACGATAGAGACTTAAAGAGAAATGAGTCATAGGGAGTTCGTAAATAACTTGTTTATAATACACTCGAGCGATGTCCGTCCAGTTGTGTGATTTTATACTTCGGCGTCTACTATCATCGCCTAAAACGTGAAGAGGAACGCTTGTTTTGTTGGTGCTCCACGCAAATGAAATAAACGAAAACCTGTTTCCCGAGGCATTTTTCTGTCCCGCCTCTTCAGTCTTTTCCGAGTCACCACAATACCTTTTGACTCCCGTCATCGCGAGCCCCATCTTGCAACCGTCAACTCCCGTCCCCCTTCGTCAGCTCGCGCCCTTCGCTTCCGTGACGTCTTCCCTGCCCGCGGCGCCGCGCCGCCCGACGTCGCCGGCCTCCCCTCGGCCGACGCGCGCACCGGCCCGTGACATCCACCCCGCAGGCGCGGGATGCTAGCCGCCCCTGACAGCGCCGCCCCCGCGCAGCGCCCGGCCCTCTCGCCCCGGGGAAGGACAGCGCGAAGTGGGCTACGTAGGCCCGCATTCGTAGGCGAACACTTAGACCCGATTTACAGGGTTCGTTTTAGTGAACGATTTCGTGAGTTGTAGGTTGTGCGCTTAGGCGCACAGCGGATCTGCCACCTCAGCAGCCGCACTGCGCTTCTGCTTCGTACAACTTTGCACCGCGCGTTCAGATCGTACGGACCGCATTTCGCACTGCACGTTCGCTAAAACTCACGAAACCGTTCGTCTGAAGGAATCGTGTAAAGCGGATCTTACGGAATAATTGATTGATTGACTGATTGATTAGTGATTCCGGGCGTGTCAACGGCTAAAGTCATCGCTCCCGTAAGTATAGTGCATATTTTATCGCCTGCAGTGGGGACGGTGATTTTTCCTTATATAATAAGGGATTCCGTAAGAGGGAGGAGGTTGCTTAAAAGAAGTGGTCACTTGTAGGGGTTCTAATGTATGCGTTTATAAACGGGGAATGAGTGCTTGACAACATGGCATTTGCTCCAACGGTTTTGGAGAGGCCACGATGTGTGCACAGTATTTTTCTAACAAAAGGTGTTCAATTTGACTTGTTGGTTTTCAAGATTATAATTTGTACTACAAAGGAATTATCTATGTTTCGGATGTACCTTTTCGTAGTACGAATAATGTGTACTAAAAAAACAAAAAAAATTTTGGAAGACTTCATCATTTTCTTCACCAGACATGAGCGCTTCATAACAGCATGACCTAAACCGTTCTCTCTCTTTTCTCCTTTACATATGGTAAAATAAAATAAATACTATGCCTCACATAATTAAACAAACTACAATTACACATATTCAGAGCCTTAAAATATTATTAACTTAGTGCTGCTCTCCAAATGAAGTTTTTATTGTACTTTTTTGACGTTTTTCTCGTGGAAAAACTTTTTATGTATTTTCATTGATACTTGTGCTGGCTCACCTTAGACTGACGGCATTTTTTAATTCAAAAATAAAACAAAAAGTTGGTTTTAATTAATGTCACATACATTTCCAAGAGCTTGTTCTCGCATTTGTTATGTTGAGAGTATATATTCTACAGTTCCTGAAACGTTTATTGTGTCGTAATAGAAGACGCTTTCATAGGAGTCGGACTATTTGCCAATCATTCTTTACTTTTAAGGATGTTGTCGTATCTCGAGTCAAACTCCATGTATATATCACTCGTATTTTCTCAAGCGATCGTATGTTCTTATCTTGTTGAATTAATAATGCCGTCTTTATTTTGCTGTGTTGACATCATTTGCAGTTGTTTGTGCATACATAGAATGCATTTTTGTGTATTTAATTTTATTTATTCACCATAGCTGTGTGCCTGTGCATACTTCCTGGCCGTTTAGCTCACAGTAGGTCTGACTCGACCGCATCCGGAGAGCTCATGCTAAGGCGTGAGATCGTCAGGATGTTTGCCGCCGTCATTTGATGCCTATTCGCCAACCCTCCGGTTACCTGCCTTCTCGTAGCGCTCCGTCCCTTTTCGTTCTTTCAACAGATGTGAAAAACTCCATCCTAGCCTTAGTCATATCTGCCACTTCCTCCTTCATCTGCGCTGACCTTTGACCTAACTAAACTGACATTTCGCTTAGTATTTTTTCTTCTTCACATGCGTTTGTCTACTTAGGTTTTTTTTTAGAATTTCCGTACATCGTTCCTACTCTTCTTCTCATCCCCCTTCTCGTTTTCTTCTTGGTGACTTAGTTGATTTTCTCATTTGTACCTTCTTTTCTCCCGATCGACTCTCACCTTGTCCTCAGTACTCGCGTTTTCTTAACCACGTATTTTCTTTGCTGATGATTTCCTCAATTTCAACTTCCTCTTGTTCTCTCAATTCTTCTCAGTTCCCCATCTGCCCTTTCTCCCTTTCGCTAGAATCTCCAATTATCTTCTAATATCGTCTCTTCAAATTGGAATTTCTCCTTCCGTATTCTCTAATACCCTCCCTGCCTCTATTGTCACAATATTCTCGCTTCTTCCCGCGAGGCAGTCCTCTTGACTTCCTTCTTTCTCAATCTTCCCATCCGCCTGGCGGCCCCTAAGCGTTAGCGCCTCTCTCCCAGGAATTCCCCGTCGTGCCCTCAGCGCCCGACCACTTTCGTCCGCCCTTCGCGCCCTCGCGCCGCCCCTCCCTGCATATTGCTCCGCGCGCGCCGACTTTGTGAACGCGCCCGCGCCCGCGCGCTGCTGTGCCTCTCGTTGTGACGCCCCCGCATCGCGCGGCCTCTTCCAGCCGGCGCGGCGCCCCGCCCCTTTTCTGTCCGGCGCACAAAGTCACACACACACAGACAGGGACTCGTACACATGGCGTTCTTTTGCATCCGACCCAGACGCGCTCGTGTGTACGATGACGGGGAGGGGTTGAGGAAGGGTGATGGAGCCTTTTTCTCCAGGCGCGACTTACAAGTGAGGAACGGCAGCGGCGTCTCGAGCTCGGCAATTCGTTTATGAGCCCATTTCCATCTCCGCGCCGCGTAAAGAATACGTCTGTCAGAGCGGCAAAAGGAAGCGATGAATGCGTTTGCAGCTAATGAAAAAGGGCCGGGCGGGCGGCGGGCGCGGCGTCTGGCTGAGCCAGCTTGAGCCGACCCGCGCGCGCCTAAATGTGTTTTACGGCGGATTTGCCCCGTCGCGTTATTACCGGGGAGTGTATTAGTCTACATATTAGTCTCGTCCATCTTGCTGGCGCGAAAGCGCCGCGGTAGGTTGGCGGAGTCGTGTCGGACGCCTGCCCGCCCGCGCGCCGATCTTTGTGCTCGGGAGATTATGGGTTGCCCGAATTGGATGACAGTTCACGGTAAGGAATGTGTATGTGTTGTTGGAACGTTCATGGTCGGTTGGAATTCGCTGTTGTATAATGCAAACGAGGCCATAACACTACTTGATTTACACCTGTTTCAACGCTGTGTTTTGTTTGCCCAGTCAAGGACTATGCCAGATGAAAAATCGTGAAGGGAGAGGCGAAAATGTTAAGATACATACCCACTGTTTGTTTCCGGAATTGGATTTTTGATGGGATTACCGAAATTGCTTCTACAGTAAAATTTTGAAAATGGAATATTTGTTGAGGTAATGAAATGATAACATGACTACCCACTTTTTAATGTAACTTTTGTAACTTTTTATGTGATATTATGAAGGATATTACTGAGTTCAATTGTTTCATGAAAATGGCACTAAAGTATATGTGTAAGAAGAACTTATCGTTCACTGTACATAATCTCAGACTTTCAAACTTTATATTTCGCTGTATTAAATTTGAACTTGGGATGAAGTGACTTAATTATACCAGCTCATTACCTCAAAAGCCATTGAATGTTTATTCTGTTTTCCACAGCGCACCGCAGAAAGTACATTACCACGATAGCTCGATGTCTCTTCTCTGCAGGGGGCAGGAATGAAGGATTGCTTAGTATTAACTTTTTACGTGATTGGCTGTTGTGCTTTCCCTTCCTGGCGTATTGCCAGATGGGATTTCGGCAAGTACTTTAGTGTTCTAGAATATTGAGAAGGCTAAAAGAAAACACTCCTGTTTAAGATGTTTATCTCTGAAACGAATATGCTCACCACTCAGTTCTCAAATGAATTGGAAGAAATGTATCTTTCTCTTCGAAAGAATGAAAAGAGTAGTATGGAAAATAAAATTGAATACGTATACAATTGTTTGTAATAAGAAACCGCAATGCTGAATGTTTTGTAGCCATAACAATAATTTTAAGTTCACAGAATGATAAACAACCATCTAATACTCTCAGAGGCTTATATATAAATAATGGTTAATTTTTATAAAAGTTCTTTCAATTTTCGGGCTATAACCACTCAAGGCATGAGGGTGGAACATTTCAACTAAGCTTTTCTCTTTCAAAATTGTGGGTAGGTTGATTAAAAATGTGAGGGATGAACTTTCTTCTCTATTATTTGTCAGAGTAACACGTCATTTCGTAGGTTAATTTATCTCAGACAATATTGAGAGAAAACTCTAACAGATTTGACATTTTTCTGTGGATATTAATTTATGAATTTATGGAAGGGAAGTAATTGGTCAGTCAGCATAATTGGCTGAGAATTTGAATTTTGAAATATTTTAGAGTATTATTATTATTATTATTATTATTATTATTATTATTATATATTGTGTTAGGATTTCTGGAAAGGTTAGGCTATAATTCATGCGAACTATTTCTCTCTTGTTTGGATTAGAATGATTGTACCATAAAATGACCATATATTGTGATAGTGTAACTCTTATAGAACACGAAAATCACACTACATAGCGCTTACGTTCTACGAATATGGCGCACAGGATGAAAGTTGTCCGGTGGTCAGTTAGTTATCAGGCAGAATGAAGTGGAGTGGCGAGGCGAGAAAAGCGTGTTTGAAAGAACACAGCCATCCTGCGATGTAGAAATGTCTGAGAACCACGTGACAACTGCGGGGTTAAGAAACACTCTTTCCAAATACCGACAATGAATTCGTTCCGTGGACTGACGTTCCTCTCCGCCTTCATTCTTTTCTGGGATCAACCTCTCCGAGGGCCCTTGTCGGGGACACCCCTGGGTGGACGGGGTGGGAGGGCCCCGTCGCCCGCGGCGGCGGCGGCGGCGGCGGCGGCGGCGGCGGGGGCGGCGCGCGCGCGGCCACCCCTGCGCTGCGGAGGCGAAGGGGGAAACAAATTAATTGCGCGCAAAGCGTCTGGCAGGGTCCGGACGGGGCCCGCGGGCGCCCCGCCTCCTCTTCGCCTCCGCCCCCGAGACCTCTCTGTCCCGACGCTCCGCTCCGCTTCGACTCGGCGTGATTTCGCGGTGGAAGTGGTGGTAACTGGAAGACAGTGGCCGCGGGAGTGGGATTGGGGCGATGAAAACGGAAATAAGAGCGAAGTGTGGGGATCCTGGGTGCGATGACCGCTGAAGAGAGTAGTGGCTGCTTTGGAACAGGATCGGTGTTGGGGTGACCTGAAATAGAAAATAAAGTTGGCGAAGATAGAAAATACAATTGTTGTAAATTCTCTAATAATATCTCGTCCCTCTCGTCGTGCATGATGATGAAGTAGTCAAGATCATTGGTATATACTGACTCGATAATACGTGTATATACAGAAATAAAACAACAAACCGATGTTGCAATTCACTTCTCTCTCTATCGCGAAGTTGAACCAGTTATGAACCAAAGAACGGAAGAGATACGACGACAAAAAAGACGCAGCTGAAATGAGAGCGAGTCAGATCCGCTTCAAAGAGAAATAAAAACTAGTCGGAGTTGCAATGATGGCAAAACGGAGTGGACAAGGGTGACGATAAACTATGGGAAGATGCAGATGGGGTCTGCAGTGAGGGAGGTTTATGCGTACACAGGGGATTGGGCCGCGTCTCCGAAGGGCTGGCTGTGGTAGTTGCCATGTCGCGCAGTGGGGGGGGGGACCTCTGTGTGCGGGGGCGGTTAGACGAGTGAATGCGAACCTCTCCTCGTCCGATTTCGTCCCGCGCTGTGCCCCATCCCTTGCGACGCTCCCTTGCCAAGTGTCTCTTTATCCCGTGGCGCCGACCGACCAGTCAGCGCTTTGTCCACATTCGCTTCGGCGCGTCAGCATTGCTTTCGCGCGATTGGTGCCCTGCGAGGTTTATTTTAGACGCACTTGTCGGATCGATTTTCGCCTCCTGCAGTAACAATTCACGTCGTGCGTGCTTCAGCCGTGTTACATGTTATTTCATTTTCTTATCAATAATTTTGTTTTCAGCTACACAATAGAATTTATTAGTAATATTATTATTAATAAAAATGAAATTCATATACTTTCGCATTACCTGCAGGCTTTCATTTTCTGATTAACTTTGTACGATCGTTAAATTCGTCCATCCGCTCAGAATATAACGTGAAATTAATGTGGTTATTTAATTTTTTTTAATCAATACTATAGAGTCCTAAGTGGATTTTAAGATCATGCATTTGTAGATATTTTGTTCACCTTCGTCAGTAAAGCCCTTCAATCGTCCCACCATAATTTCATTATTGTTAAAACGATTTTGTTAATAATATAATAATAATAAATAATAATAATAATAATAATAATAAATAATAATAATAATAATAATAATAATAATAATAATAATAATAATAATAATAATAATAATAATGTATTTATTACTGGCGAGGCTCAGGCCGTAAGGCCTACTCTTCCTCCTAACCACTTAAATCTCGTTAAGATCTTTCCTCACGTTTAGTTCGTGAAAATGAGTATCGAAAAGCTGAAGTGGATCGGGATTTTAGGTGTACGTGACATACGCATCATGATAGAATTACAGTCTTTACTGTTTTGATTATCCGTAAATTCAGAAAATTGTTAATGTTTGAGTATGGTCATGAAGTTATTCCACTGCAACACGCGTCCTCTCCTATTTCTAACTCTTTCTCAAATGTATCACTAATTCCTTTACTCGATTTTGTCCGTGCACCGAGCATTGCATTACATAATAAGTTTGCATTGATTAAATGGGTGGTAATCACAATGTTATTCCGATTACTATTTACATTTCCGCTTAATACGTCTCTCACACACAATCGTTGTAGTTCAAATGTGCAACAGAAAGAGAGAAAAGTATTTAACTCGAAAATGGTATAAATTGTTCTTCCTGTGGTTTCACTCAGTGTTTGCGACGGTCTACCTCGAACTTGATTGGAATAAAGCTTTGTGACCTTGTTTGATTATTATCGTTATTGTACTAAATTGACATTAAATTTTCGGAAATTGTTGATAAAAACAAAATTTTCTGAAAAACTATATTTTCCCTGTCTCTACAGGATGTATTATTTCCTACGGTAATTGAAGCGTTACTTATTTACAATCCTTTTTGTTCTGAGAGTATATTTTAATAATTGCATTGCTGCAAATAAATATCTCTCTCAAGAGTTGTCGTAAATCTATGCAATGTATCTGAAATAATATTTAGAGACAGGCAGGCGATCCAGGATCAAAAATGACTAGAAAGTTTTGCATGCGGGGCTAAATTTGCGTACAGGCAGTGGCTTCATTCGGTGCAGCTAATTGGTGTTAATAATTCCAAAAGAATTCAAACATATGTCACAGTGATCCTTATCCACGTTATTGGGAGTGACATTGTATACTCACCATTCACAATATATTAGTTTTATTTTTTATTGCTTACGTTATTATCCATTTCTGTGCGCCAATTGAATTACCGAACGCTTTTTCCATCGTTTGCAGGTGAGTACAATCATTGCTGCCACGGCCGCTTTCGCCGTGATCGTCGCCGCCATCTCCGTTGCCTCACCACTACGATCTCCTCTGTTGTCGCCCACATCGCCTCAACTATTTCCGACGCCTCTATCTCTCCATCACCCGCCACCGCTACCCATCACCCGGTCACCGACTCCCACCACCCGCCAACGCCTCTGACATCCACCACATATCACTGACACCCTCTCCGACACCCACCACAAGCCCCCTTCGCCGCTTCCGACACGCACTACCCACCAACCCACACCGGCAGACTCCATCTCCCAGCCGCCACCCATCACCGGCACCCACCACAAACCACTAACATCCCGCTCCGACACCCACTCAGACACCCACCACCCGCCACAGATACCTGTCACCCGCCACAGACTCCCACCACCCGCCAACGCCTCTGACACCCACCATCACCACCCGCCACCTGCCATCCACTACATACCACTGACACCCTCTCCGACACCCACCACAAGCCCCCTTCCCCGCTTCCGACACACACTACCCACCAACCCACACCGGCAGACTCCATCTCCCAGCCGCCACCCACCACCGGCACCCACCACAAACCACTAACATCCCGCTCCGACACCCACTCAAACACCCACCACCCGCCACAGATACCTGTCACCCGCCACAGACTCCCACCACCCGCCAACGCCTCTGACACCCACCATCACCACCCGCCACCTGCCATCCACTACATACCACTGACACCCTCTCCGACACCCACCACAAGCCCCCTTCCCCGCTTCCGACACACACTATCCACCAACCCACACCGGCAGACTCCATCTCCCAGCCGCCACCCACCACCGGCACCCACCACAAACCACTAACATCCCGCTCCGACACCCACTCAAACACCCACCACCCGCCACAGACTCCTACCACCTGCCTCCAACAGCCACCTCACACCACCGATACCCATCACCAGCCAACCACCAGCCGCCACCAATACCAGTGTCAGCATCGATACCGGCGCCACCGGTATCATTGCCGCCGCCCCGCCCAGCGCCAGCCTCGCAGCGTCGGCAGCTGCGGGGGCGTGGGAAGATCGCGAGCGGCGCGGCCGCCGGTGAGTGGAAATGCGTGTAGGCACACGCACGCGCGTGTTCGCCTCCGGCGGCGCGGGCGGCGCGGGGAGGGCAGGGGTGGAACGTGCGCGCCGACAAGCGTCAGTCGGTTGTAGGTGCGCCCCATCTGCCCTCTTCCCGGGGAGCGGCTACTCGCGTTTAGTTAAATCCACGCGGTCGCGCATGGCTATTCTGAGTCTCATCCGGCGAGGGGAATAGCGGCGACGGCTATGCTTGAGAGGTATGGACAGTCTGACGTTGAAAATACCTGGTTCAGATGAGTGACACGTGTCTGTACGTTCTGCGATATATTCTTAAGATGAGCATATTTTCTTGGCAGTAATAAATAATTGCATTTCTTTTCGTTTTTGATAATTATACTGAAGAAAATTTTGAATAATATTTCTACCTAAACATCGTGCTTGTCATCTATTATTCTAATTTGAATATTACCATAATTGTCGATCTGGTGCACTGATAATCATTCACATAAATTGTGCAAGATTGAATACGCTATATTTTGAGAAATGCTAAAGCATTCTACATTTTCTACTCATAATCATACATGTGTGTTAGAAGTGATTATGAATACATATTTCGAATAAAATAAAGGGAAGTAGCTTGACAGATCTGTTGTTGTACTTCCTCATATTACATCAAGCGTTTTTCAAGTGACATATTTTACGAAATAAATGCCAATTTTACGCTCGTTAATTGCATATTTGTAGAGTTAACGCTTAAAGAAATGAAGATGAATGTTCATCTATTCACTACCCTGAAAACTGAGTTAGTTACGAGAAGATAAATGAGCAACACCTGGGAACTGCTCTATCATTTTCGAGAGACATTCCAAACGCCAAAAACACCATAAATCATATTACCTTTCAAGAGAACCAACAAATTCCTATATTCACCCGATCCCTCTCGCATCGCGCGCTTTCAAACTCAGCGCACAGCAACGGATTCCCTTCCAAATATCCAATCAGATCTCTCGTTACTCTTCACTTACTTGGGTGCGAGCGGGCGGGCGGGCGCGCGCGCGCGCGTCGCGCGAGCGTTGACAACTTTTTCGAATTCGATCGCGCGGGAGAGAGCAATAAATTCAATATTCCGCGGCAATAACTCGCCCGCGCAGAGAGATCAAGCGTTACATCACAATTTCCAGTAACAAAAACATCGCGAGGCTTTCCAGCGGACGGCGCGGCGTCGCGGGCTAACGCTTCTTTATGGGCGCGCGCGCGTGGATGGATTTTCCGTGTCCCCACGCCCGCGCGCGCCGCCCGGCACAGTGGGCCGGAGTGGAAGAGAGGCGGGAAATGTACAATGACTTCCTCTCAAATGACGCTTCATGGCGTGCCGGCGGGACTTTCATCCGAGGGATTGCCAATCGCCGAGCGATCAGCGCGACTGGCTTCTCATCTCTGAGTTGATGTCTCCCGGAGCTTCATGGGAATGATGAGGCAGCCGAAGGGAGTTGCAAGAGATGGTTTTCGTTGATTCTCTTGTTTCTCTTGCTTCTCATTCCATCATTGTTCTATTATGATGGCCTAACGTCTCTCTTACAATCATTTTCTCATTAAATCGTAAAACGTCTTTGGTTTAAGCGAAATTTTGAGTACAGAGTACTATAACCATAAATAATAACTTACCTCGGCTTCCGCACTGCGAAACATTCTCGAGAAAATCGCATCTCTTTCTCTCTGTCACGAGGGAGTATTTAAAGTAATTAACAACACAACCTGCGTGAGATTGAAAATGAGAATTGACAGAGAAAATTGTGTATTGTATTTTCAGCTTTTTGAATATTGTATTAAAAATAGAATTATCAGTCCCGTAAAAACGTATACCTTCATCAATCATATCAAGTTTCATTCATTTTTTATTTGATTTATTCAACATATTGTGTATTGATTTCTGGCTTTGACACAACCCAAAATCAATTGCTTGTTGGAGAAATTATTACAATTTTCGATGTGATGGCTTCTTTGCCGCTTACTGTGTTGCGCCGCCCTCCATTGATCTAGCGCGGAATGAAGCTCGGATCCGGCCGCCTCAGACGGATCTGGGCCCGAACGCCCTGCTTGTCGAGTGTGCGTTTGACGGAACCGCCGAAGATCCTACCACAGGAGGGGGATTTGGACTGCCCCAAACGTTGGACAAAGCTCCGGAGTTGTGTGGAAGACGAAGAAAGAATTGTTCTAACGAGTTTAACCGTAGGGGCAGCGGAGAGGATTTCCGTTGCTGCTTTGTACTTCCGTGGCCCTTGAGCTGGAAGGCTAGTTGATGCATTGCCGATGAGTTCACTCGATCGATATCGACGAAGTATAATGATTCAATATTTCTTATTAAATTGTAATGTTATTTCGAAAGCATGGTGTGAGTTTTGAAATTCAATAATCGGGTATAACTTCTTGTATCACAATTTTACAATACGTTCTCAATTTTATGATTTATGCGAAAAATCTCATCCACAAAAACACGAATTAATTGAATTTTAAATAAACGCTTCTTATAAATTTTTCATGCGTATTTTTTTTTAAATAATTCAAACTTTCTTAGCAATTTTGCAGTCTCTTACTGTACTGCTGTTAGGATTGCATCTAATACTGATGAAAACTGTCAAGAAATGAGAGCTAAATATGATAACGATCTACAAATATTGATGTAGGGAAATCAGCATGTGGATTGTGGTTGTAAATGGAAAGTGGGATTATAAGAAACTATATTTGTAAGTCACCACAGTTACTAAGCTTAGACATTCCTTGTAAAACGTGTTGCTAATCGTTGTTGAATGTTATATTTTGTTGATTTGAATATTATTTTTTTTAAACGATTATTTTAAAAAATTGTTTTTGAATTCTCAAGTGTGTGGATCTGTTGATCTTATTGTTTACTTCAAAAGTGTAAGAAGTTTACATCTGGTTTTCTTTCGTTACAAAAGTCATTTAAATATCTGAATATCACACCACAGACTTTGCTATCAGTTTTCATAACGAGCTGTCAAAATATGATTGTGGTCGCAATGCAGATTGATATTTTCACGAGGACTTGAAAGACATAGTTGTCGCCATCCCATCTGCTGCCAGCATTCTCTTGCGCGTTATTCGACCAGCAGTTGGACTTATGGGTGATCTGTCTCCTATTGCTTAGGATGTTCCACTATTCTAGAGAAAACGTACCTTGAGTACTGAGATTGAATGGGCCCCACTATACAATATCAGGAGCAATTGCCTGCCAATGTATATTGGGCGTACTTTCTGCTCCCTTGAAAGACGAAGTGATATCTTTAGTAATCACCGTAATACGTATCTACGAATATTTAGTAATAAGTCAGTGGGCGTCGAAAATTTGTACAACTGTTCTGAAAGCCAGTAATATATTTTATTAATACATTACATTTAAATAATTGATAAGAAAATATCTATGCATTGCGAAGCTAAAGCTTCAGCTGGTTTGCATTTTATTAAATCAAGGAGTGTAATAAATCCACCATAACATTTTATTACAAATTTTTAACGTTTTTACTCCTTTGCTTTCTTTTACATATACTCATTTGTTGATGTAACGATGGCTGTTTTAACACTCATTGTCAGTGAACTTTCACTGCTTCTAACTTAAATATTGCAGGCTTGTTTTTGTACAGGTTGTTTGCCGACAGCCTGTTTAATGAAGTAAATGAACCAAAAATAACTTTATTCAGAAGAGTTTGCCCTCACATTCTCTCCTCTGCTAACTTTTACGTTGAGGGCCGGCTGAAACTCATAAACAATGCCTCTTGAATGACATATTGGCTAGTTAGGCGTTTTCATTAAGGGCAAGTTAGCTCTAGAGGGAACGAGTGAATTCTGGCGCTTGAAGTAAGCGCCCACTGCCTTGATAATCCGTTCACTTCACCTGGAGAGGTGAAGTTGCTCTACGTTTAGAAGTAAAACGAATTGCATTGAACTGAATTGAAACAATCAGCATAGGTGACTCAGGGAATCATCTGATACCCCTGCAGTGCTTCTAACTGGGAGATTCTAGAGTTCAAGTCCCGACGGTGACAGGAATTTTGTCACTATAGGCCACACACTCGCTTGGGCGAGTTCAGCCGCAATTCGGGGCAGAATTCTAGCGACCGGCTGCTCTGATCGGCAGTTTCCCGTGGTTCCTCCGATCAACCCCAGACGAATGTCGAATCAGTATCCTAACAAACGGAACACTGACCTGTCTTAACCTCAACCCTAACTTACACACACACACACACACACACACACACACACAGACAGACACACACTTGCCCTACACTACCATACAGGTCAGGAGACTAGTCGGGAGCTAGAAACTTGTGCCAGCTGGGGCGGTGCCCCGGTGGTGGAAGATGCCGGTTGGGGAAAATCCCCGCAAGTCGACGTAGGTCCGCTCCGAATCTCGCCATCCAGCGGGGAAAGATCACAACTACCTCCAGTGATAAAAACATTCGCTACACTTACGGGGCTAATGACCTTAGCAGTTGACGTGCCCGGAATCATCCACAAATCAATTAATCTTAATTGAAATGAAAGCGATATGCTCAGAGAAGCGCTGAATCAAGTGAACTGACAAGGCAATTAACTTGAAACAGACACATCGACACAACTTCAGAACGTGTGCAACGACAAACTGCACCAAGCGACTTATGTTGTTTTAAATTTTTTTAAGAATACCAGCTGTCACATTAATTATAAAAATCACACTGTCACATACTACATATTTCTCAAAATGTTCATTTGAATTGTCAGGTTTTGTAACAGTTCGTGCTAGAAATACATCATAGGCCTTAGTTTGATTAATTCCAATTATTGCTAATATCCTTCGACTTCAGAATGAATACGAATTTCTCACCTACGTTTGCTATTCATAAACGAGATGAAGTCTCATTCATTAGAGGTTCGAAATTACAACCTTGCAGGTTCTAATTTAGTGCGCCCCACGTGCACCCTACTATGTGTAATGTTCCCCCTTAATAGTGCCATTACGTCGCTTATCTGAAGAGAACGTGGAAGCAACTGGTCCATAGAGGCGGATGTACGAGTGACGAACGGGTGGCTTGTCATGATGTGACGTCATTAATTGTTGGCAAATGGGCGCCTTCCGGCCCTTGACATCGCAGGTCAGCCGATGGTGACAGTAAAGAACGTGGCAACATGGCTGGAAGGCGGTATCATCCTAACGAATAGCTGACAGCTCGGGAGAGTTCCACTTTAATAAGATACTGTTTAATCTAGCCTCTGCTCCGTCGCTTTACTTGGCTACAATATTAGGAGCAACTTTCACACAGAAAAACTGTGCCTAAACTTCGCTTTTCGATTTGTTCACAAACGATCACGCTGATGTCCCTTGGATTATGGTATTTCAGTTTCCAATTTGCTCCCTATCTTGATCAGCATATTATTCCGTATATTCTGTCCTGTGAGTTATTCCGGCTTTGTTTACGTCAACGTTTCTCTCCCCGACTCTTTCTCCACCGCAGTAGCTTGTCTCCGTATCTTCTTATCCCGCTTCCAGTTCACATTTTATTTACTGCCCTTGACGTACCGTGATTCCCAGGGCTCATTCTATAATCCACGTCGTCCTTGTGCTCTCTTCTTATTCTTACCTCCAACTTTCCTATTCCTTGCCATTCCCAACTTTCAGAACCTCCTCCTCTTCGGATACCTCCGTCGCTGCCATCCACTGCTGTCTGAATGCACCAGAGGCGTCACGGCCACGCCCACCCTCCCCGGGTTCTTCCAGCGGCGCGCACGCTGGCCCCGGGGACCAAGGGGAACGCGGACCGCCCCGCGTGCAAGAAATTGCCTACGTTTCCCCCGCAACTGCTAAACCTCCAAACACCCGCGCTATAGCCCGAACCAAAATTATACAAATTCATACAACCTCTGTATAGGGCCCCGCGGCTCGAGCCGGGTTTCTGGGCGTCTCCCTAGCCCGTCCGTCTACAGATATGATTACCATTACGACCTACCATTGTCGGACAAGGTACAAAGGGCCCATTAAGGGGCCGGTGGGGCTCACGATAAGGGAGCCGGGCAGGGCCAATTAAAACCCAGAAAAGGGCCTCGGCACTCGTAAAGTTATAACCGACCCTCGCACCTCAGTAAAACGGGCAGTAAAGACTTTATCAAGGGCCAAGAGAGAGAGGAAGAGAGAGAACGGTGGCCTGGGCGAATGCTGCGCGGAAGGGTGAAGGCGGGGAGAAGGGGGCGAGGTTTAACCTCGGGATGCGGCCGCGTGGTCGTAATTAGCGAAAAAAATACTACAAAAGGCCCCACGCCGCCGACGCTCCCAGCGGGGTATCGGGAGAAGGATAATTGGATGACCGGAGAGTGAGTTAAGCAAACGCAATTACATGGCCGGCGCGGCCGCCGAATTGTCAGCGACCGCCGCCTCCGCCGCCGCCCCTCGGCCGCTGGCCCGGACAGCGCACCCTGGGGCACACCCTTTTTTTGTCCTTCATTCCCACTGCCCCTGCTGCGCCGTGACTCTTCATTAGAGTCATCGAAGTGGCTGGTACACGAGATCTAGATGGGTAGACGATGGTGGTAATAAAAGGCAATATTAGTGCTAAAAGTTATCTTTCTTAATAGATTGACGGTTGCAGAGTGATGAGTGATTCTTGAGACAATTACGTTTTGACATTTGATAATGTATTGAGTGATTTTTGAGTAGATGTGATCTCTAACTTGATGGAATTAAAAAAGAATATGTGATGAGCCAGTATTATTGACTATTTTTATGAGATTATTATTCTCATAAAACAAAACAGAAAGAAAGCATATTTTTAATATCATAAGATTATTTAGATTAATCTTTCATCGTAAACAGTGCTTGACTTCTGGAAATATTTCACATTCTCCGTGCAACTGTAGAGAAAAAGAAATGCACATTTTTATGCCACACTTCGCTACTGTAGTTGCGATTTGATTTTTTCTCCTCTTCGGCTCTACATAGGCGGGCCACGCCAATCTCGGGCGCGTCGAAGCAAAAGTCTTCGCATGGGGCGTCACGCGATTCGTGCATCCGGCCGGCCGGATTTGCGGGCGCGCCGCTGAAAGGCGGTGTGGTAGAGTGGCGGCGGCCGGGCTAAAAAACGCCCTCGCGCGTTATCCAATGCTCCGCGGCGCTTCGCCTGTTCGCTGGCCGCCCCCCCGCCCCGCCCCCGGCCCCAGCCTCGCCCCCGCCCCAGCCCCCGCCACGCCCCGCCCCCGCCACGCCCCACCCCCGCCACGCCCCGCCCCCGCCCCGCCACGCCCACGCCCACGCCCCCTCCCCGCCCACGCCCCCTCCCCGCCCCCGCCCCACCCCTCCCCAGCCCCGCCCCGCCCCGCCCCTCGATGAGGATCCGGCGGCGGCGTCGGCGGCCGTTCGGGGGAGGCGATGGGCTTTCACGCGCCCGGGCTCTTCGCTGTTCGCGCTCCCGTGCCCAGCCTCCCCTTCCCTCCTGCCAGCACGTCAGCGCTTCCGTCAATGGATTTGTTGATGCTCTCACTCTTGCTCAGGCTCCCGTACTCTTGTTGCGTATATTCTTTCGCATATTTTTTCAGAGACTTTATAATTCTTTGAATGAATGTCTCGGCAGCTCTAGGGAGATATGTGGATTATTTCACAAGAGTTCCGATGATCGTGAGATGTAATAAAATATTGAAAAAAAAATTCTGAATGGTTACTAGTGGTCACTGTGTGTTGAGGCCATTGCTGAATAACTTCAGGCACTTTTACAATTCTTGTTTGTCAAAAAGACTGTGTTCAATGATAAAAGGAATGTAAAATTTATATTTTACAACATACTGTATTAAATTCAAATTTCCAAATTTTAAATACTACAAAATTAATCGTTATGATAATAAGGGCGCAAAACCTATAATTGGACGGCAAGCACCTTCTACGTCATCCACAACTTCTGTCCAATGGTAGAATTTTCGCTCTTCGCGCGGGCGGCATCCTCCATCGTTGCAGCATCTCCCGTTGTCATTGACGCTTCCGCTCCAGCTCCTATTGCCGGTGCTCCCGTTCACCCCCGCCCGCTCTCCCGGCGCCTCTTCCCCATCAACGCCCACCCCTACGCACGCAGCGTCCCCTCGCGTATTTTGAATTCACCCATGAAATTGTGTCGACGGGGGTCGGAACTGCATTACCTCCGAGTGAAAATTCGGTCCCCGCCCCGTTCCCCGCGGGCGAAAGGCTCGGTAGGTAATGGGGACGAATCGGCCGGGCGGCAGTGCGGTGGGCGAGGGTGCCGCTGCCGGAAACGCGGGGGGGGGTCTCCATCGTAGACAACGAACTCGCGCTATTTATTGATTTAAACACATCAGCACCTGTTACAATGCTCGCAGCGAGGTCGGCGACGCCAGCGCGCAAATTGCTCCTGATATGAATGACTCTGTAACTAGATCTTAATTAGGAACCGCTCAATGGGCGTGCCAATGAACTTGGCGCCCGCCGAGGTGTCGAATTTGGCAGGTCGCAATTGAATCTCCGTCGAAACGCTGAATGGTCGCCGCAAATTATTCGATTCCAGCGCTCTCGCTGCGTCCGACGGGGTAACTAATGCTCCGCTGAACGATTGTCTGGCTTCCGGTGGGAGGCCTCGCAAAAGCGGCCCCGCTCAAACACTGCTTCCGGTGCCATTCATGCACCACTCGGCAGAGCCGGGAACTAGAGTTAGTGATATTTTCATAGTGGAATTGCATTTTCGATGTTCCAATATGTCACCCTTCCCTCATAGTATTATCCGCGTCTCTATTTATGATTTGAGAATGTGCTTTTGTTATGAACACCCCGCATTTAGAGGCATTTGACAAGTGCAAGTGGAAACTGCTTTATGGAAGTTTTTGTGTTGTTTTACTCTTGTTTGATTATCGTTCATGGCTTTCAGCCTCATTTGAATATCCACTGCTCCATATCGATCTTTCCCTTCAATACCCAAAGCCTTTTGTTTTGATGAGTTACTTGTTTTCTGATTCCCACAGACAATAATTCTCGTTTCAAGAAAAGTCTATAGAAGTCTACGGCTGTTTTTGTGTTTTCTGTCTTTGGAAAAACGTTTTTTCAATTTTCATCTCGTGGGCGTTTTCGAAAGATTACCTTTCTCATCGAGAGATTGCGTCTTCTCATCCGGGACTTTCGAATAACAACTTCTCACCGGCTCCGAAGCGTCACGTAGGCGGATATTCGACGTTTCGGGAATATTTTAATATCCCTCAGAACGCTGTCATCTGGAGTCAGCTTTGTCAAGGGGGGAAGAAAAAAATCTCTTTCGAGTTGCAGAAACGCGACGTTTTAAGTAACTTGCGCGATGTTAAGTTGTCGCAAAGTTGATAAGTTTAGGGACAGGTCAACAATATACTCGGAGTCCGGCCCCGACTTCACTCGTGACATTTGCCGTCTGTCCCGATGTTTAATAACAGCGGAGTTGCATTTACGAGGCTCTATGTATTTTTTCCGAGGAAAAAAGAGGAAAACTGTATTATTCTTTGATTAAACACTGTTTTTTTCGGAACAAAATATATCTGTATTTAATTACACTACTTCGAGATTGGGAAAGAGTTTGTTTCTAAAAAGCAAGATTTAAATCTTCAAAGAACAGAAAATGCATTTCGATGATCGCCCAATTCTTAAATATTTTTATCAAAGATAATTTATCTTATATTTATTCTATTTAGAGGAAAAAATTCCCAGGCTTTCCAATCAAATAGTAGGTTTTGTCGTGAAGATGTGAAAAAAACGTTTTTGGGAAATATGACGAAATATCACTGAAATAAACAACGCAATTGCTTTTAGCATTGTAGAGGATAGTACGGGCTTAAGTAAGTCTTTACATGTAGATCCCAGATTGAATTATTAACGTCATTGGAATTATTTTAACGGAGTTCCAAGGGCAAAGATGTTCCTATCACGACTTGCGTCTCTAATGTGCGGCTGGTGATACCGCCTGATACATTTTCCTTCAAATTTTGGGTCGATATTTGCAACTCTCTCAGGTAAACTGCAGGCTGTAGTATTCAGTTCATAGAGAAGGGGCAGTGAGGCTCGTAACCATGAAGTCTGACCCCTGGGCAGAACGAGGTTTCCAACTCCTGCTGCACGGCACGGAATGAGATTTCTCCTCAAAGACGCTTTATATCGCTGAAACCGTCGGCTGGAAGTAACATCTATCAAATTTTTCGTGGACCCCTAAGAGAGCGGGCGCCCGGCGTAGCGTCCGGGCGGCCCCGACGACGACGGCGGCGGCGGCGGCCGGTGCAGATATTAACTTCGCAGCTGCTAATGATCGTGCGATGTCACCTGTCTCGGTCCCTGTCGCCCGCAGGTGCTGCAAGATTGATAACCGCACTGTGCCACCGCAGGCCCTGCCGGGCGCTGCGATACCCTCTCCCGCCCCCTCCCGCGTCACCCCCGCGCCGTCCCCGCACCGCCCCTGGGCCACCCCCGCGCCGCCCCCCGCGCCGCTCCCGCGCCGCCCCCGCGCCGCCCCCGCGCCGTCCCCGCGCCGCCCCTGGGCCACCCTTGTGCCACCCCTGTGCCCCCTGTGCCACCCCCGCGCCGCCCCCCGCGCCGCCCCCGCGCCGCCCCCGCGTCGCCCCGGCCGCAGAGCTCGTAGCGGGAGATAAGTTCTGAGGGCCCGCCCTGCCTGTCGCGGTCGCGCCCCCCCCCGTTCCCCTTCTGCCCCTTCGCTTCCCCCACCCCCGGGTCCGCGTCTGCTGCGGTGACGTCGCGCTCGAAGGGACTTGCAGCGCCGCTCGCTGCTTGCTGAGTCCTCGCTAAAGCTTTCGAGAGCAGTAGAAGTGAGAATTACCGCTGAGGAACGTTCTTCTAGCACTTCAAATCAGAAACGCAGCGTGCGATTGATCAATGCTGTACAATATTCTATAAATGTGTTCGTAAATAATTTTTAAATCAAGTTTGACATTACGTTGACATTTTACTGTGACATTACTCGAATCATAAATGTAGTGACATTTCTATTGAAAGTGCATTTTGTTCTTTAGGACAAACTCACTTGTTTGAATACTGGAAACGTGAGATAAGGTGTTTTATTGTTTCATCTATTTGATTTTATTTATTTACTTGATACTTTATTTATTTATTCTTTTAACGAACAGTAAAAACTGTATGTGACTTACGTGGAAGAAGTACAACCTGCACACGTTTTCTTGAACTCAAGAATCTTTTCCCCACCTTTTAACTTTAATAAATTGAATGATGAATAAAAGTACCAACAATGTGAGGTTACCAACGTTTGAAAACTAGTAGTCATGATTGCTCTCGAGTTATAGGAAACTTGAATGCATTTGTAAACGAACTACAGATTTGATTTTTTTTATATTGCTAACAAAATAGTATCACATATCACCGGCTCTACTCCTATCACAACTTACAAAAGAAGACCTCAACAAAACGTGGGCACAGTGAAGCTACCTTTATGTCCAGAAGCAAAACAAGGGGCCATATCAGGATTTGCTCAAAGAATCAGGGAAATTGGTCGAAAACCTGATCGAGATTGGAATCTTTGACGCAGAAGCTGAAATACTTTATTTTTTACAGGCATATTAAATATTTTTAAAGTTATAAAATGCAAATTAACACTCTAATGCATTATATTTTATTGTTATAATTAATATTATTTTATATTTTAAAGGTCAGTATCGTCTTTAATTGTATAGAAACAGTTTTACAATAGAAAAGGCGTTACTTGAATTTAAATTTCTGTATTGATATTGTTTTATGTCATCTGGCAATGTGTTGTAAATTAACGTACATCAATGAGGCAAGAGCTTTTCAAAGATCTAAAAATATTCCACTAGATGCTTCATTTTGACCCATTGATTCAGCAAGGTCTTTAAGAAAATAAATATCAGTTTCTGTAGATTTTGATTTTATACATCCATGTTGCGAATCTGAAAACTTGGTCTTTCCTGAGAAAAGTTTCCATTCGTATATAGAAAAGCGTTTTAAAAAACAGACAAAAGAGAAATTGGGCAATAATTTTGAATTTCAATTTTTGTATTTTGTAATTTTTAATTTCATTTTCACTTTAGTTATAGTTTCATACTTCAAAAGTGATGGGAAAGACAAGATGTTACTATGTTTTAACACTCATTTAGGGAATTTAGTACTAGAAAGGCGAAAGAAGTTGACCTTTTGGATGAAATATTGTAAGAAAATTTAATATTTAAATCGTGCCAATAATACATTTATAGTTTCCTCGTCAAAAGTATGTAACATTTTGTAAAATCAAAATATAACAGCCAATGTGTTCTGTTATAACATGCTACTTGCTATATAAGCATTTAGTTAGATCGAAAAGTTTATTAGAACTTTTTTCGTAATAATCTAATCCCCTTTTATTACAGAAAAAATAATTTTATTTTAATTTTGATAGTCACGTAATTCGGTATTTAAAAAATCAACTAACATTGCGGTTAGTTTCTTGTTCGGCCTTCCTATACTATCTCTGTGACTCAGAACTCTGACACGCAGGGAAAATCCCATTTTACTCACTAACAATATATTAGAAAGTATGCTTTTGGGCCCGAGTAACAAATAATCACGTTTTATAATCCTTAAAATTGGAAAATATACTTAATATTTGCTCGTGCCAAACAATTCCATATCATTTTTGTGCATTTGCAAGCTCAAATTAATACGAGAGAATTTAACGAACACGCACGCTCAATCACATTCTTTCAATTTCCACCGAATGTTATTAACCTGTATGACCACAATAATTATAACAACTGGAAACGGCTTGCATAATTGAGCAAATCGGAATGTATTAGGTATAAAAATTAGTGGAATAACATTTCACTCTGCGAAATTCTATTTATTTATTTTCCATTAGTTATTGCAAATTATTTCCCTTTAATGCCATTATTTCCTCCCAGCAACATTCCAGCCGAGGGTGGTATTCGGATGCAAATCGGATGTCGAGGATGTGAGGGAAAACACAGCTAGCCACACCGCATGAAACATGATCTGCCCACTCTTAGCACGTGCTTGTCGTGCTTGCAATATGAGTTGGCGTATCGTCTGATATACATTATGCTCTGCTCCCATCCGCGAACACACATTCTGTTATCACAAGAGACCGGATTTATAAACTTTAATAATCCATTAAATATCTTGAATTTGTGCAACAAAATAATCGAAAATATACTTTATAAAGAAGCGTATATAATCTTTACGCCGTGAAAAGTAATGCTATTTTCTGTTTCGTATCAGATTTCATCAAATGTGTGAAACCCTCATATTACGTATGGGAATGGAAGGTAATACAGGTCACGTACAAACGTTCATCAGCATTTCCAACTTTCGGAAGAATGACTCAGCGGCATGCAATGACCGTAATTTTACCAGCGAAATAATCTACAAAATTTAATTGCAAAAAATCAAATGAACCTCTCAAATAAAAATATACTTTACAAAATACAAAATTAAATTTACCGATAAAAATAATTGGTAATAAATTTGTTACGATTAACATTTTCAATGAAAAATATGCAGAAAAATGAGTAATTTCAAAAATATCTTTATTAAGGAACAATACAAAAGAGGCATTATGTTATTCATAAAATCACGTTTTAATAATAGGAAATTGTACATTTCAGACATATCCTACCAAGGGAGCATACTTTCTGAATGCAGGAAAAACGTGCACGTGTATTACTAGTTGTTCTACGCTGTATAACAACACTTGGAGTGAATGGATGATTTTGATGAATTTGTGATTAAAATGTAATGATATGAATGAAGATTCAGTAATGAAGGATTGAGAGGATCGAAAACGGCAGAACCCTGAAAAAACAGGCCGCAAACTCGCTTTCTACATGACAAATTCCACATGGTTCACCAGGATTTAAACCCCGGTACCTAGAGGTAGAGAGGGCGAGCGATCTGACCCAATACATTAGCGGTCGCCATGAATGTATCTGTCAACTTTTGAAATAAATGAGTACCAACTTTACAAAATCCAATACTCACTGTTTGAATTTTGGGTAAAAAAGATAATGACTTTTTTATTTGAGCAGATAGATAAACTGAAGATTTTTCATATGTGAAAATTAATAGTATTACATTCTGTTTGTTATTTATTTTTATTTTAATTATTCCAGTTGGATTAAAACAGAGTGGCTCCTTTCTGGAAAATATTGAAAACAGAAAAAAAGGGAATACCATTTCTCTGGAAAAGTCATGAAAAAATAGGGGAATTTTTGAATGAATGGTTAAAAGACAGAAAACATTTTTGAGATAGTTATAAAATTAAATACTATACCAAATAAAAGAGTGCAGCATTAATTTTGTCCAATTTCTAACTGTTCGGTTTCTTTTAATATCTACTTCATCACGGTGAAATCATGGAGCTTTAAAATTAGTTTCAGGTGTGCCTATTTTTTTAAATAGTGTAGAAATACTTTACAGATTGTATTAGTGAAAAATTCAAAAAACAAATGTTGTGGAAAACCGAGTAGAGTCAAGGAAAGTTGTTTCAGGCAATGAGTGATCACCTTGTAAAATGATAATAGAGGTTAATAGAGATAATAACAGATATCCTTTTGATTTGCACCTCGAATATGAGTCATTGTGTCATGAGGAACTGCTTACTTTGAAGAGTAGCCACGTAATTCGACATGGAACAGGCAGTATCATGATTAAAATTAAGTACTATTCTTACTGCAAGTTTGTGTTCCATTATCTTCACAAATCACCCTTTAAATATTTCTCGATCCAAATTATTTATTTGCAACTCCTAATAACACATTATAATAATGACGCAATGTAATTCGTAGTATAGTTTCAGTATATTTTTTCTCTTCTATAAGAGGTTTTTCAATCGAAATGTCCATTTTAGTGAGGTCTGTAAACGTATGTTGTGTTTAAATATTTCCAAACTTTTAGACGTTCCGTTCCCCAGTTCCACTCATTCTCAAGACGACTCCATAGTTGCTCATTGTACCGCATTTGACGAGTGCCAGCGTCCAGTGGCCACTGATCCCACACAGAGTTGCTGGAAAACGACTTTGGTGCCAAACTTTGGCTCTCCCGAACGGCTTTGGATCTCCCTTGGTTTTCCACTGGAAAGAACTTTTCGAATACATTTAATGAGGAGGATTTTTTGAATTCCCAGCGGTTTTATGAACTGTAACATTCGTTCTAACGCTCGTTCGCCATAAGTACAGTGGAGGGCTGCTCGGGAATGTTTAGCTCTTTTTATTTGTTTTCGCAAACCCTCATTCAGTCGTTCACAAACACGTAATTATAACTTGTTTTTAACGTGATTCAACCTCTGTTCTAATCTGTGGCGAGGGCAAAAAAGTCTGTTTATTAACAGAGCTTAACTCATCTGCGCCGCGCGCTTTGCATTCTTTCCGCGCGTGCGGTTCGCTGCTCATGCGCCCCCCTTCCCTCGCCCCCCCCTCGGGCCCACCTACCCACTTACGCCGCCTCCGCATTACTTTTCGCCTTTCGCGGGTTGGAGCCTCGGGTGAGAGTGATGGCAGGAGCATAGACTAATTCTTTACTCTATGGCAGGAGACAGGATGGAGGCGGGGAAGAAGGTGAAAGGAGGAAGAGAGTGAAAGGGAGACAATGTGAAAGAGGGAAGGTGGTGAAAGGGGGAGATGGTGACGTGGGGAGAGGAGGATGAAAGCAAAGGAGAGGGCGAGGGTGGGGCGGAGGCAGGGGCAGGGGCGAGGGTGAGGGTGGAGGCAAGGACGTGGCCTGGGAGACGCTATTCGCCACAGTTTTCCACAAGTTCGCGGAAAGTTGCTGCGTCTGGTGGTGACGGCGGGGGATGCGCCCGCCGCGCGAGCTTCTGCTGCTGCTGCTGCTGCCGCCGCCGCTGCTTTTGTTGCGGCGCGAGGTGCGAAGCTGTTGCCGGGACTGGCTCCAGGGCGGGTGTGCGGGTGATGGGTGAAAGAAGGGGATGGGTGATGATAGAACGAATGAATGTGCGATGGACAACGCAGGTGAAGGTCATGGACGGGTTGAATGAGGAGGTTGGCGACATGGGAGAGCATATGGAAGAGGAACAAGTGCGAGGTACAAAATAAAACCTTCAGGAGGAGACTACAAAACAAGTTATTGATCACTTCATTGTACTGCAGACGTAAAAGATACCGAGGTGGAGGAGAAGAAGAAGAAGAAGGAGGAGGAGAGGAGGAGAGGAGGAGAGGAGGAGAGGAGGAAAGGAGGAGAGGAGGAGTGAAGATATCAGGTGAAATATTTCACAAAGTGTAACAGTCTTCACAATGAAATGAAGAAGAAGAAGAAGAAGAAGAAAAGGGCACTTTGATGATGCTGTAGAAGAAATTAGTAATTGACAGTTGAAAAGGAATCAAATCAGCAGCAATGTGAAAATAAATACGATATTTTCTGTTGAATCTTTGGAGTATTATCTATTTAATAGATGCTGAGGAGAATTTTTTTCCTAGCTATCGCGAAGCTTGGTTAGCGAAGGCAGACAAAACAGGTTACTTACTTTAGCTTGGAATAGGTTATGGTGTAGTGAGCATCGACGTCTGTAGAGGCGCACTCTGTAAAAGTGGAGACTAAAACGGATGCTGAGGAGAATTTTTCCTAGGTATCGCGAAGCTTGGTTAGCGAAGGCAGACAAAACAGGTTATATACTTTAGCTTGGAATAGGTTATAGTGTAGTCAGCATCGACGTCTGTAGAGGCGGGCTCCGTAAAAGTGGAGACTAAAACGGATGCTGAGGAGAATTTTTCCTAGCTATTGCGACGCTTGGTTAGCGAAGGCAGACAAAAGACGTTACTTACTTTAGCTTGGAATAGGTTATGGTGTAGTCAGCATCGACGTCTGTAGAGGCGGACTCTGTAAAAGTGGAGACTAAAACGGAGCGTGTGAAAGAGGAAATTGGTGACTCGTTCGAACAACAAACGGTGGCATTCTCCTAAGTCGTGGGGGTGGCGTCGGCTGTAGCGGCTGTTATGCCATCGGAGGCCCGGGATGTGTCGGTGGCGCTGGGAGAGGAGAGAAGGGAGCGGCGGCGTTGGCGTGCTTGGGGAGGCCGAGTCGGTAGACACGGGCGCGGGCGCGTTGCCACGGCGACCAGCGTGTTGACGGCTGCCGCCGCCCGCGGCGCTGCGGTCCCGCCCGCCTAAGGACTCCCACGGGGCGCCGGCGCCATTGATTGAGGCGGCGGGGGCGCGGGCGGCGCGGGCGGCGCGGGCGGCGCGGGCGGCGCGGGCGGCGCGGGCGGCGCGGGCGGCGCGGGCGGCGCGGGCGGCGCGGGCGGCGCGGGCGGCGCGGGCGGAGCGGGCGGCGTCGCACCGCCCCGGCCGCTGGCTTTGGTTCGTCTCGCCTGGTGTTCCTGTCGCCCACGCCCCCGCTTCGCTCTCCGGCGCCGTCTGCTTCGCTCCGTCTCGCACCGATTCGCGCTGGTCCGAGGCGCGTGATTGGGCTCGCGATCGACTGCTTCCCTCACTCTCTACCCTCTGTTCTCGTCAACTGCCTTTTGTGTTGTTTGTATTCGTGTGCTGAAGGTTTTTTCATGCATTACCCAACCTTTTCTTGATATTTTTTTTTAACATTGTAACATTACATGTTTTCTAATAGTGACATCTGCTTTTTCCTTAACATTGTAATTCGTAATCGTGCGTTTTGCCAACCACACTGTCTTTATACTAAGAAGCTTGTGAATTTAAACAATAAATAAATTATTGTTGCAATCTTGTTGGTATATTTTATAAAGCAATATTCTGTTATGTTAGCCAAGTAATAAAAATCAGTAATAAATATTTCCTCACTTCTTTTACTTCTGTGCTGTGCCTCTGTGCTCCCTTCTTTATCATCCTACCTGTTTGGTCCATCCTGAAAGTTGCATCATCCATCTCCAATTTCTATTTTTTTTTTTTTTACCTTTCGAATTATCGATATTCTTTTTCACTGAGCTTTTATTTTCGTTGTCTGAAGCTTTGCCTGTCTGTTGTGCAGCGTACTGTCGCACGTGGCGAGTCTTGCGCCCCAGTTTCTGTCGCTCTGCCGCGCCGCCCCACGCAGTGTCCCCGCCGCGCCTGTTCCGCTTCCTTCTCTCCGTCTGTCATCGGCTTTCTCTTTTCTTCCCACCCCCTCGCTCTCTCGCGTCTGCCTCCCCGGCGCCCGAGGGCTCCCGAATTCGCGATCGAGTTGCGTCAGTGCTAAACTGCTGAGCGCGACTGAGGAGCGGCTGGGACGACGACGGCGAAGACCCGACGGCGAGGGAGCAGCTGTGGGGCGGGCGACGCAAAGCGATGGGCGTAACTGTGCGGAGTATTTTACTTCAACTGCGGTCGTTTCATCAATTCGTCTCATTTGTATTCCAATGGCCCCGATATTGCTGATTTGAATTATGATTAAATCAGCTAATTAAATTATTATTATTAAATGCGTTAAATTTTAGGTACCTCTTACTTTGTATAAAATTGATACGATCTTTAAAAAAATCCAATTCATTCGGAAATTCCACCAGAGTTGAAACTTTTACATGAACAATGTGGACATTAAAGTAACTTTATTACTATACACCCGCTATGACGACTTTTGAACTGAATCTTCCCCGTTAATTTAGAGAAGAAATTCCGTCAACATTTTTTAACGTCCAAACTAGCTAGCTTCGCATTTTTTTAATCTACATACACTTCTTTCAAGCCACTGCGCGACTTTTTGCATTTTCATGTTTATTGACTTTCACAATCTTCCCGCATACCTTTACGAAATGCCTCCTACTCTGTACTGGAAAATGTTGATTGATTGATTTTTTCGTGTTTTTTCGTGGCGCGTCAACTGCTTTGGTCATTAGTCCCGTTAGTGTAGTGCATGTTTTTTTTCTCGGGAGATGACGGTGATCTTCCCCCGCTTGATGGCGAGATTCGGCGCCGACCTACCGTCGACTAGTGGGGTTTCCCCCTAACCAGGACTCTCCCACCAGCGGGGCACCGCCGCAGCTGGGACAAGCTCTAAGCTCCCGGCCGGTCTCCCGGAATATGTGGTAGTGTAGTACATGTTAGTGTGTGTGTGTAAGGGGAGAGGATAGGACAAGGAAGAGGAAGGACAGATCACGCGCGGTCCGTGGCCCGTTACGGTAGGGTTACGTTATGGTAGGGTACTGCTCCAGCATTCGCCTGGTGTTGATCGGAGAAACCACGGAAAACTACCGATCAGAGCAGCCGGCCGCTAGGATTCTCCTCCAGACAGCGACTGAATTCGACCTAGCTGAAAAGCTAGTGTCGAAAATCCTACCGCCATTAGGACTCGAAACTAGGACCACCCGGTCAGAGGCGCTGGAATGACATCAGTTGATGTACTGAGCTACCGCTCCCGGTACTGTGAAATACTTTTTACATTGTAGGGCACTGTGTCCCCCCAATTCGCCTATCGGTTTCCCACCTGCTATCACCATTGCGCGAAGAAAATGCTTCTCTCGACTCTTCACGCTGCTCTGCTTCCCTGACGCTCCGAGTCCGCGTCACCCGCGAGGATCCCGCAATCGCGATCGAGTAGCGCTAGAACTCAACTGTCGAGTAGTAATGCAACATCGATGGTCAAAATTAAAATATCGATTTTAATAAATACGTCGACCAAAAATCATCGATGTTATGAACCTAAAACATTTTTCAGAATTATGATAATGGTAATTTTTCAAATGTTGAAAATTTTCTTTAAAAAATCGTCTTCAGTGCATCGATGTTTTTATAGAAACATCAACATCGATGTCGCGTCCCTATTGTGGAACGCGCCGGCACCACGGTGAGGACGGCGAGGGTGACGGTGGCGGCGTTGGTGGCCCGAGGGAAGAAGCTGGTCGTGGAACCGATGTGTGAAGCAAGGGCCGTAGCAGCGAGAATCACCCTTTGCGAGCTACGGTAGTTTCGTGCGCCCCGTTTAATCCGTTCGCCACAAAAGGGCACAACCTTCTGTGAACGCAATGGAAATTAGATTTGCCTATGGAATCACTGCAAAACGTATCGGGTATTTTTCATGGGAAATTATTATCTATGAAATGTAAAATATAAAAAAATGCTTTCGCGGTTGTAGATTCAGTTGAATTTAATTTCATTTTAATTCAATTGCACAATGTAATTCCTCACTATTTTTTTTAATCATAGAGGATTTTTTACTCAAATAAATATACATTCTACGTCAGTGACATTTGAACCAACAAAATTAGTTCACAAAAACGTGCTAATCACTCAGGAACCTCCATCACATGAATGTTTCTGCAAAACTGTTTTATGTCACCAAGGTAAATGCTTCTGAAGAGAGTACCACATGTGTGAGACCACTGAACCAGCGTATTTCTACAATTGAATTGCCCTATACAGCCTATTACGTCTATCATTTGCCTCCTTGCACCGTTCCTACTACCTGCAATCAGATATGAAAGTTCTATTTACAGAATGTAAATCCCGTAGCCAATTTTAATTACACCAACTTCAGTTCTCTTACAATGCCCTATGTTAGATGTTACTGTTCGATTAGAACTTTCTGCAAAACTTGACCACTTGTTTCGCAAAAGTCTGAACAATACAGTTTGAAGCGCTCCTCCCCATCTCCAGAACGGGCCCTGCGGAAGCATGTGTGCTCGGGAATGCCCCCTGCGGAACGAATTGCAGCTGCTGACCCGATGTAGAGATATCCTGCGCACCCTCCGCTCTTACTGTGGCCTTTATTTGTGTTTCGCTGATGTTATGGAAAGTTATCTGGCATTGGATCTGAAATACGGACTGCTGCGACGCTTGCGCTGCGCTTTATATGTCGCCGAGATATTACATCGCGCCAAACAGGGGCGTTTCTGGAAGCTTCGTTATTATACGACGCGATATTGGACTAGTTGGTAATGCGTAAATAGAGCAACGTGCTTAGAAACGTAATCCAAACATTTATGGAGAACCTATATTACCAGTTTTCAAACCGGGAGCGGTAGCTCAGTGCATCAACTGATGCCGCTGCAGCGCCCCTCACCGGAGGTCCTGGGTTCGTGACCTGACGGCGGCAGGATTTTCGACACTAGCTTGTCAGCTAGGTCGAATTCAGTCTCGGTCTGGAGGAGAATTCTAGCGGCCGGCTGCTCTGATCGGTAGTTTTCCGTTGTTTCTCCGAACAACACCAGGCGAATGCCGGAGCAGTACCCTACCAAACGGGCCACGGACCGCGCGCGATCTGTCCTTCCTCTTCCTTGTCCAGTTCTCTCCCCTTACACACACACTTACACTAACGTGCACTATACTACCACATACTCCGGGAGACCGCGATCTCCGGGAGACCGGTCGACCGGTCGGGAGCTTAGAGCTTGTCCCGGCTGGGGCGGTGCCCCGCTGGTGGGAGAGTCCTGGTTAGGGGGAAACCCCACTACCCGACGGTAGGTCGGCGCCGGATCTCGCCATCCAGCGGGGGAAGATCACAGCCATCTCCCGAGAAAAAAACATGCACTACACTTACGGGAGTAATGACCAAAGCAGTTGACGCGCCCGGAAACACGAAAAAATCAATCAAATCAATCAACAACTTTTCAATGCGCACTGAAACTGAAAGAAAACTATGTACTCTCCGATCGAGTGAGAAGTGACCACGGTTTCCTTAGATACCGAGGAATTCAGGAGAAATCCACAAACAATGAAACGGTTTAATTTTTGACTGCAAAATGCAAACATTTGATTGTTTCACCGCCTATTATCATAGAGCTCGTACCGAATGGATTCTCATACCCAGTGCGTCACTGTTTACGAAACAGCTGACGTTATGCGACAGCCAGGTTTCAAAGAAGAGGCTGCCCGCCATAAAATATTTGGTATTTACACTTAATTTGATCTGTTGCGGTCATGGTTGATTGGACCCACTGTAGGCAAGAACAGTGGTTCCGCAGGCGCTGGCTGGCCCGCACTTACAACATTATAAGTCTGTTAGTGCGAAATACAGGAATAATTAATGTGTTAAGTGTAAATGAATATTAAATTTCATGTTTAGTATATGAAAGAAAACAGCAAGAAAAACAAAATATCTACAAATAAAACAAATGCGCCGGAAGGAGTGTAGACGATGCAGGAAAGTGATCGATCAGATGAAGTAACAAAGCGACATGCAGTAGTTAATAATGGATTTACCAACATTCTATGATCCATGAAACTCGGTGTAGCTCTTAGTAAAGAGCAAAGCATGCTTAATCCTCATTGAGAGTAAAAAACTTGTAAGTTCGTCGTGGGAGGTTAAATGGACAGAAACCGCTGAGAAGTTAGTGATCTACAAGAAACGAAATTTAATCTTTCTAAAAGGTATCTGAACTTATAAATAAACCTTGTTCATTAGTGAAAATAATAATTCATAGGTGATTTTGTTCAGATAACAGAAGTCGTCCTTAAATAGGAGACTAAAAGTACGTTTCGGAAATCATTTTGTTCCCAGCACCAAGTTACGTTAAAAGTTACAATTAATTATTGTTTCCTTTTCAACTCTAACAACAATAAAATCAATCAATTAAATATGTATTTATTCTAATACAAATCCTTTTAAATTATGAAAAGTATCGTTAAATCATTTATTACATATGACCATAAATTAAAATAACATATTTATACTTCTGTTTAAATTATAAATGATTTGGCTTACCTTATTCCCGTATATTGTGAACATATACTGATGTCAATCTATTTACATTACTCGTTGTTAATTATTGTACATTATGTTATGTCGAGGCATCCCTGTACTTGTTCGAGTTGGTTACGTTAAAACAGTTTTTTATTAAAATATTGAAAAATGTGCGGGAAATTTTTTGGAAAATCAATTCGTGTGGTTCAGGAGCATTTTTGACCCTGCAAGTCACTTGTAATGATTAAAAATGGAGAACAATTATAATTCGTTTTTTTTAGTATTAACATTGCAACCCTACGTGGTCTGAAAATGTTTCATTATATTCTTCAGTTAATTTAGAAACTGCTTTTTTTCTGTGGCAACTTAATTCAGTTGTTTCTTGTGAACATAGTATTCGTTACTAAATTATCTGAAGATATAAGATATTTCATAAACACTTAGTCTCTGCTCAAAGACTAGAAAGCGTAATATTTTATAATAGGATGATTTAATGGTATCTTATAATGATACAATGTAACTTACAGTTTCCTCTGCAATTTTTATTTAATACGAAACAATATCAATTACGAATCTTGAGAGGCTTACCAACCACACTGTCTGAGTGATAGAACGATTTTGACCTTAATTATCTCTTTGTAAAAGGAAGACCCACCAAAGCAATGAAGATTATTGTATAAATTCAAGATGATATATATATATATATATATATATATATATATATATATATATATATATATATATCGTCCAATAGGCTTGGATCGCATTAACTGAAATACTGTATTTCATAGTAAAGTGCAAGAAGCTATTTTTACTTTATCCGACTTTAAAAAGCCTGACTTTATGCGCCTCCTCTCTGCTCGCCTCGTGCATCATCACTCATCGGATCGCGTCGCCTCGCCCCTCGCCCCACTCTCCTCCCCATCTCCCATCTCACCTCACCTCACGTCTCACTTCACCTCATCTCATGCCGTTCCTCACCTCACCTCGCGCTCCTCCCCATCTCGAGACTGAAGTGACCTCACCTCGTATCTCACTTCTCATCTCGGGTCTCACCTCACCCTATGCCTCTCTTCACCTCACCTCACTTCACATGTCACCTCCCCCTGAAGCCTAATCTCATCTCGTGCTTCATTTCATCTCGGGCCTTACTTCACCTCATGTCGTGCCTCACCTTACCTAGCGCCTCACTTCACGCTCCTCCCCCATCCCTCACCTCACCTCACGTCACTTCACCTCACTTCACCTCACTTCACCTCACTTCACCTCACCTCACCTCACCTCACCACACCTCACCTCACCTCACCTCACCTCACCTCACCTCGTATCTCACTGCAGCTCATCTCATGCCTCACCTCGCGCCTCAACCCACCTGTCGCCTGCGTACATACTTATATATCTCTCGCCCTCTGCCTCTCTCCTTCGTTTGCTCGACACGGGGTTTACAGAGAGCGGCGCGGGACTGCCGGCGCTAGGAATAAATGTGTCGCCATGACTGACAAGTGCCAATCAGCAGCGCCCCTGGCGACCCGCCCCCGCCTCCAGTATTGCCACCGCCAGCACGGACACTGCGGCCGCTGCGCCACCGGCTCGCGAGAATACCGGTCGCGTCCCCAGGGCCGCGTGTTGAAGTGGAAAACTCGGGTAGATGTATGTTCAGAGGATACGGGAAACGTAGATGTAGAGGAAAAATGGATTTTTTAAATATTTGATGTGGAGAAGAAAGCGTAGGAAGAGGAGATGAAAGCTACCTACAACGAAATTAAGACATTTTGTCCGGCAGAATTGAAAGAGGTACAAACTATAATTTTTTGTCTAAGAGAGTTGTGGACTCTTGGAGTCTATTCCCAGAAACTGTTGTCACCGCTTACACATTCAGCTTTTTATCTTTTACGACTACTACATTGATGGACAGGGCATTCCGTCATCGAGTTACAAACTTTATTTCTAAAACTCGCATACATTTCTAATTTGTGAACGATCTGTAGAGATTTATAAATGAAATGTATTATATTGTTTAACTTCAAGAGATAATATTTTAATACAATACATAGGATCTGTTGTACGTTATATGCTAGTCTACAAATTTTTCTTACATCACTATGATATGATACATATTGCAGCTATAGCAAGTACATAAGCTAACTCAGGGAATAGCAGTAATATTTCTGATGCATATAGTTATATACAATATTTTCCTATAGTATTCACGATTATAATGAAAGAAAACCTTCTAATAAATTGTCACCCTCGCTTGTAGACTAGTTACCCCCTCACTTGGGAAAGTCGATGGTACTCAACTGTGATGGTGCTCCGACTAGCTCAGGTTAATGCTGGTTACATATTTTCTGCCCGGACGCTGCACGGTACGAACAACCAATTTTGCTTACGCATCGTTGAACATTTTGTATATACCAATTTGTAAATAATTTGCATAATTTATATTTTTGTATTTCATGTATTTATGTAACTTTTTCATATAGCTCTAACGATGATCGCTACGCGATTGAAAATATTTAAACTTAAATAAGTATTTGATACAGGACAACGCCTTTTATTTACTAATCTATTCGAAATTTATTTTTGCTGTAACTACTTCAATTATTTCGTAACAGCTCACAATTACCTCTGATCGTAATTCTTACCACTTATAGTATCCGTATCTCTGTATTACTGAATGCAACATTTCATAAGCCTCTTTTGATCGAATAGGAATCACGTAAATACAAATGACTCACCCATTTCAGTAAAATGTGGAGCGTACGATAAACTCACAAGAAAAAGTATGTCGGAATTCAAACAAACGTTGACAAATAATGGAATTTGAGGTTTCCGTTTTTTTTTTGTTTTTTTTTTTGTGAAGTCACAGTGGCAAATAAATTGCAAAAGCAATATTTAGGGGAGCGTTACCTTCGGGGCAAATTTATCTCCTACAAACGCCAGCCCCGGACACGCGTCGCATCACCCCTCGGCGCGCGCGCCACATCGCCGCCACAGTGGCAGCCACACAGCCACAGCAGCACGCGTGACCTCTCACCCTCTGCAGCATTCCCCGCGCTCGCGTTTCACCGGTCGCTGCACATCAAATACTCATTCGGGCTGGCTGCGTTGCATTGCGGACGCTGGAAATGCGATTTCTGCGACCTAAATTTCAGATTATCGTACTTAACAGCTTGCAAATTTTATTTAAAAATTAGGCTTTTAAAACCGCGTGGTTGCGACGATTTCGGGGGTACGTCATTCACGGCTGTAACATTTCGGTTAGAAGTGCTTTCGTGGGATAAATATTTTGAGAGGTACTGTGTGCGTTAGTTTTGATGGTAAAAGAAAAATGAAAACTTCTATGAGTTTGAAGAACGAATGCCTAATCTACGTAATAGTGTTTGTCTTGGTCATACTTTTATATATCTAGCCAGGCTGTTGTTTGAGAGATTTATGTATGTGTTCATTTACGACTAATATATGTACGAGTATATATATATATATATATATATATATATATATATATATATATATATATATATATAATGTGTGTGTGTATATAAAATTCGTTATTGACTCATTTTTACCAACAGCAATGTGTATACCTCCTAATAAAATTAATTCTTCTATAGCTAATTATTTATTCTGATCAGAATCATGACTCATCACTTCCCAGAAGTCGATATATACCTCGAAAAGTATCCCGCTTCTACTAAGCGAGATGATAGATTAATATAGATGATTCATAGGGGAATTGGAAGGGTGGACTATAATGCCATTTCCACGGATTCGCTACCCTTTAGCAATATTGCTTGACCCTTCCTTCCTATGAATCCATATTCACACAATAGAAGCACTAGCCCGCCACGTGGGGTATAAAGGGATAGCTATGGTGACTCATCATTGTCGACGTGAATGGACGTGCAGAGACTAAGAGATTGCTCTGAACAATGTCGATAGATGTAATGCTGTTCCGGAGGATTGTTTGACGTTGTGTGTTCTATTCACTGGACTGTCGTAAAGGGCTTCTGTGGTATAAGCAGTTGTCAGTTCTTGTGCACTAGTTATATGAATAAGCTTGTTCTGCGTATGAGCTCTTTAGTACTACGGGTTCAGATCATTCATTGCTTGTGGAAGTAATTCATGTGTAAAGAAAAAATAACTAAGATAATATCCCATGCTTACCGAACCATGTATAAAGAAACGTGTACATTTACGGCAATATAATATGCTTGAAAGCTTGCTATATTCCCGCTTATGAGATGAAATAATAATGTCCCTTGACAATGAAGTTACATTTTTAAGAACGCACCGTGTTCATGTATATGAAAGGATAAAACAGAACATTAACGAAACACCTAAAAAGAAAAAAAAATCAGCGCATGGCCAAATGATCATTTACGAGTGCCTGGAAGCGTGGAGGTGCGTGTACTCTACTGCACTCGTCCTTTACTTTTATTTAAACCCGGTTCGTGTCGCGTGTGCAGCCCTGATGCACAGCGGCAGCCTCCCACGACCGCGCGCGCACTCGGATTACGAACACCTCTCTCGTTTTAATGCAGCGCCGAGTGGAAAACGCTGTCTACGCGCCGTAGACGATGTCGCTGCCCCAGGTGCGAGTCTGGCTGGCGGCGGCCTTCCCTGCGCGCGGCGCCCGACCCACTGCTCAGGAATGGGAGCGGTGTGGGCGGGGGAGGACGGATTGTTGATGGAATGGAGAGGAACTTGAGAAGTCATTGGGTGTTGGAATATTGTAAAAAAAATATGAATGTGATGTAGAAGATTATGAAAAACATGGTTGAAATAATTGTGGGGAGCAGGATATGGAGCAGACACGTTGGTCATGGTAAAGCAAATGCGACAGAATTTGAAGTCGAAATAAATGGCATATTGATCGTAGAGGGTAATAGTTGGTAGCGGAAGACAATGTTACGACCAACGGAGAAATAACGGAGTCGACAGATTAGCGGTTGAATAGAATTGTAATAATGGTGGTGCAATGGCTAAGGGCAGTGGTACGTTGACGAAAATGATACAGATGGTGAGTAGATGTCAGAATGACGCAACCGGTGTTGCGGATACTATCGAGGATCCTATTGAGGTTGTGGTAGAAGACAACATTGAAGATGATTGAAATGGTACCTAGTAGTAGGAAGTTAATCAGAACTCGTTGATTGGGCCACCTATTTTACGTACATGGAATTCGTCTGCTTTTCAGAAATTGTCACATTTTCAGAAACGTGCAGTACATTTTTATTCATTAGGATCACGGATCACGGTTTTTTTTAGAGCTGTAAAATGTGTGATGAACAGAACTTTCCCGACAGGTTTGTTGGGGTTTTCTCATTTGTAGAATCGCTCTGTTGTTGCCATCATTCATTTATTTTTCACCCGTTCGTTCATCTTTTAACACTTGTTTTTGGTTTTGTTGTAGCGTTTTTCGTAACTTCCTTCCCCACCATCATAAATGCTTAAAGACCGAGATCACTAATCTACGAAAAAAGACAAAAAAAGGTACATTCTTTTTAATGTCTCTTGGCGGGAAAGTGGTGACGGCTGTTTAACGTAAGCATAAGTAGGATATGCCGGTGGGATGAATTATGTGAAAATGGTGTATGCTGATGTGCACTTAGTGGAAGATGGTGCAATGAAATGTGTTTGGGATTCGCGAATGAAGGGTACGCGAGGTGCAGGGCGTGGACAACATGTAGGATGTGCTACGCCAGGATACTACGAGAGGTCGACACAGTCAAGCGTCCAAAGGCAACACGGAGTTGGATGCTTCACTGTAGCGTTGGTTCACACTCGTATGAATACTTGAAACCTTGCCTTTGCATTCAAACGAACGAGTTGACAGCGCCAACGACGGGTTCTGCAATAGCAGCTCGACGCGATGGATAAATTTTGCAGAGTACATTTTCAGAAACGTGCAGTACATCGATGGACGTGTTGAACAGGGGATTTCAGTACACCTGAATTTAAAAACTTCTTGTTTTTTGTTTGAATTTTCAAAAATGTTCATAGGTTGAACACGTCAGAATTGAATATTTGAATATTGAATATTTTTCTCATTGACGTTTTAAATTGAAGCAATTTATTTTTAAAGATTTGTACATTATATGTTTTCTTACTGTAATGCTTGAAACAATTACTGATTATTCTGTATAACATTTTCAAAAAAGAAAAGTACACCAATTAAAGGGAAAAAAATTATGAAGAAAAAACCATTTTACTCGTAGCTATGATGTTGTTTGGGAAAGGCAGAAAAATGTGTAGTAAACAATAAATCTCAATCATAAAAGTGAAAGGAATCGTCATCCTTGAGAAAGCCATAAATACGATGGTGCGTATGGTCCTCTGGAGCATGTTTGCCAACAGAACTTTTGATGACCAATATGATTAATGTTTAGATTTAAAATATACTAGTATTATAATTAATAAAATTATTGAATTATATTTTAATATAATGTAATATTAAATTACATATAACTCATCTGAGCACTTTGGAGAAATGAACCACAGCGACCCTGGCGCTCTCCCTGCTCCCAAGTCGTGTTTTTTAACAAGTCGAGGGACGCGCGCGGGGGGCGGGTGGGTTGCAGTAAACCGCTGGTCGGAGAGAGCGACCGCTTCACCACGCATTTTTCACGGTGTTTGCAGTGGCCGATGTTTTATGCAGTGAGCTAAAAGCGCGCCCGTGTCCCGCCTTCGCCCATCCTCCCCGCCCTTCGCGCTCCACGTCACTCTTCTCCGCTCCGCCTCGTCCTGCCCCTCCCCCACCACAACCCGCCCCTCTCCATCGCCCTGCCACCGGGAGCGGTGGCTCAGTGCATACACTGATGTCACTGCAGTGTCTCTAACCGAGAGGTGCTAGGTTCGAGTCCTGACTGCGGCAGGATTTTCAACATTGGTTTTGCAGCTAGGTCGGATTCAGTCGCTGTGTGGAGAATTCTAGTGGCCGGCTGCGCTAATTGGTAGTTTTTCGTAGTTTCTCCGATCAACACCAGGGGAATGCTGGAGCATTACCCTAACAAACGGGCCACGAACCGCGCGCGATCTTTCCTACTTCTTCCTTCTATCTTTAGCCTTTACACACACACTAACATTAACTACACTATCAGACATGCCGGGAGACTGGTCGGGAGCTTAGGACTTGTCCTGTCTGGGGCGGTGCCCCGCTGGTGATACTGGTTGAGGAAAACCCCACTAGCCGACGGTAGGTCGGCGCCATTTCTCGCCATCTGGCGGAGAAAGACCGCCGCCTCCTCCGAGCAAAAAAAACAAACACGCACTACACTTACTGAACTAACGACCCTGTTAATTGATGCACCCGGAATCACTAACCATCAATCAATCAATCTATCGCCCTGCCCCTCCCTTTATGGTCCTGGACCTCCTATTATCGTCCTCTCCCTTCCCTTGTCGTTCCGCCCCCTCACCTAGTTGGCTGCAGCCTTTCCCGTTCTCATCCTGTCCCTCCACGCCTCGCATCATCTCGCTCCCCCGCACCACGCTCTGCCGCCTCCCGCCTCGTCCTGACCCTCCCCCTTCGTTCTACCCTCCCCGCCTCGCGTCCTGTCCCTTCTCTCATCGACCTGCCCCTCCCCGCCTAGTGATATCCCTCTCCGCCTAGCCCTATCCCTCCCCATCGCACTTTGTCGCTCCTCGCCTCATCGAGACCCGCCTCGCCTCGTCTTTCCTTTCCCCATGCAGCCTCGCCTCGCCTCGTCCCGTCTCACCATGTTTCGCCTCGCCTGGTCCCGTATTACACCATCTCGCTCCATCCTCCTCTTCACTTCTCGCTCCTTCCCGTCAGTTTCCACTGCATCCCACTCCTGCGTCTCTTTCTCGCTTCTTTCTACTCTTCCTCTGTCGACCCAGCTCGTTCCATTAGCGACTCCTCTCTGTCTTTCCATGCCTTTCTTCCCGCTCCGCCTCGTTCTCCCCCGCTCCGCTTTGCCTCTTCCATCCTGCTCGCCCAACGGGCTATTCGGCCCCGCCCATCGCTGCCGTCATACGCAAGCACGCCCGCGCACTGATTACGAATACAAGGGCACGCGTGTCCGACGGCAGGAGGCTGTGACGTGGGCGGGGGAAGTCGTCAGTATGTGAGAGGCTCAGAATGAAGGCGGGTGGGGAGGGGAAGGGAACGTAATTTTAACAAATGTGGGAGCGTATATTGTAGAAATATCATAGAAGAGGGAGCGAGAAGAGATTAGTATTCTAGATGAAGGTGATCCAAAGAAGAGTTGAAACTATGGAAGGGATGAGTGGTTTGGTTTCCCAGTGTTTGCTAAAAAAGGAATATAGTTTCGGTTGAGAGAAAGGGTCAAATATTATGTAATCAGTTTCTTTTGCCGGTGTGCTTGGTTGGTTATAGAATAACGAATTGATAGGTCATACCGGTAGAGGAGTGGTGAAACAAATGAGAGTGTGAAAATGGGTGTGTGTTAAAAATAAACTGTTCTTCATATAGTGTTGCATTATTTTCTGATATAATTAAGAATGTAATTTCGCCTCGTCACACCATCTAATACCTAGGTTACTCTAGTATTTAAAAAGTATGTTTAGTATTTGTCAAAGGCTCAGAAAGAAGTGATCAAAATTGAATGGGTAGTGAGGAGAAAACGTGAAAATTGGATAGTTTCTACCCTAGGTTCGACTTTTGCTGAAAGAAATTGAATATGTTTTCCAAAACAACGAACGATATGAAACTTTTCTCCTGAAAAAAAAAAAAAAATACTTCCATGCAAAAGAACAAAGCGATTGTAGGAAAAACTTCCAAAAGAAAAATTTAAAAAATATTTTTTTCTCACCAGCATTATAAACTATCTTTTTAGTTGCGAGAAATCGTTCATAATCGGGCATTTTACGGAACAAAGTATGACGTATTAGCATTTTACGGCACGAATCATTGTGCCACCACATATTCAGCCAATCGCAGCGAGATAATCTTGGAGAGGTAGCGGTAAACGAAACAGCCGACGTCCATTTTCTCGCACAGATGTCAAATACCTGAGACATCAAAAAAAGTGTTTTGCAAAGTTAAGCTTGATTCCCTTATAAATGTATAATGCTGTTAAAAAATAATGTATGCAACTCGTTTATAATGTTGCTATATTTATATTGCTTTCCAACACATTTGAAAACTCGCTCCTAACGTCGCTCTAACATCGTCCTAACGAAGCTTAACATTAAAAACTAATTGCACAAATTACTGTTAAGCAATATATGTAACTTCTTTCTTAGATAAACTTAGATGTCGTGAATACGGGTTAACTACATTATAGCTTATACTAAGTTATATAAGTTTCAGCTATTTGATTTGATTTTCTTGACTTGCCACCACTTCATATATTTATTCGTCTTTGTTTTGACGAGTTTGATGAGAACATCCGTCGATTGTAATAACCGAGGGAACTTGCGAATGATGTTCTGAAGGGACATCCACTGCTCCTCTTTTTCAATTAAACGCCGTCAATCCCATCGTCGTATTTGAATACATCAACGCTGATGGCGGCCCGCTCTGGGGGTTAGGCTGGTTATTAAGGGCCGCGCTCGTTGGAACACGGGAGGCAGTTTCGAGCGAGGAAGATCTTGAACCGTGAGTGTCGATGCCATAATTACAGGGAGGGGATTGCGCTGTGGGTGCGAGCTGATCCTTCCCACCTGGCGCGTCCCACAGTCCCGCCCTCGTGGCTGGCGCCCGCGGAGGAACAGCCGCCGTCGCAACAGCAGCATCCACACTCTCCGTCTAACGGCTACTCCTGCCACCTCTGCCCACGGCTACGCACAAACGCTGGCGCCCTCGCCGCCGTTGCCAACTCTGTATCCTTCGCCGCCGCAGACGCCTCTGTAGCCATCGTCTTTTATCACCACCGTTTCCCCATTGCATAAACCGTTGATGCCATTTCATTTCCGTTACCGCTACCACTTTCATCACACATTTTGCTTTCTATACTCCGTCATCATCACAAACATTACCACCACCACCACTACCATCATCACTATCACCATCATCATCGTCTTAACACCGCCGACGCCACCATCATCGTCTCCACCTCCGTCACACAACCTTTCTCACCTCCACCATTGATCATCTCTCCTCCGCATTTCCCCACTCATCACCATTTACCATTCACCACCACTCACCTCTCACCATCATTCGCCATTTATCACTCACCATCACTCACTTTTCACCATCACTTCTCACAACAATTTGCTATTCAGCACCTATCACTCACCTCCTCTTTACCCATCCACTCGCTAGCCATCTCAAAAATCATTAATTGCCACAGGAGATCCTGACTTCTCGTTCTTGAATCACCACCTAGATAGAATTGCATCTGGATCTCCTACCCTCTTGCCCTCTCCTCCAACACTAATACCGCCCTCCGGCTGCCCCATATATGCCTTCTCTGCTTCCAATGCCTTGTCTCATTCCATGCCGCGCGCACTTCCTCCTCCACCCGACCACCCGCGTCGCCACCATTACCTCAGCCACCTCTCCGCCTTGAGGCGCCGGGGGTGATCGGTGATGGCCTCGTGTTCTCTCGCTCGCGCGCCGGGCGCCGCGCCGGCAACCCGATGCTCGCACCTGACGCCGCTCGGCGCCAGCAGCGCGTGTCCGCCTGCGGCCGACGCGGCGCGGCGCCTGCTCGGCCCTCCCGCCCTTTGCCCCTGCATAACGGCCGCACGTCGCGCTCTCTCGCCCTCGCGCCCGCTCTCTACTTGGCTTCGCTCCACTCGCCTGGCTGGCACGTGGGAACGGACGGAACCCAATCGTTTCTTAAAGACGCAAGAGTGGTCTTGTATTCAACGTATACAAAGAATGTTTTTTGATTCAGAGTATTCATTGACAAATGTTATCCTTAGATTTCCATTAAATAATTATAAAATTGTTATAAAATAAAACAATAAAAATGTTGTAGTTTATTATATAAATAAGTAAAATACATTTTTATTTATTTTTGAGAAATTTTATTTGAAACTTAAATGCTGTGGCATGTCTTAACTTTCATTGTTACTTTTTTACCTGCTTGTTCTTTATTGCAATATTCAATGCAGTGTGTAACATTGATTTCAATTGCAAAACTACTGAAAACTCTGAAGCGATTTCGAAATTTAGTGTGTTTTTAACTTCTAAGCTTCATAGTAGCGAATTATAAACATGCCTCTACAGGACACTTCATATGAAAATATACCAGTACCAGGATGTTGTGAGAAGAATATAACGCGTGTGTGTGTGTAAAATAACAACAATCTGCTTTGCAGTGCAGATATTTTCTATAGTCCATTCTCTCCTTGTGACGCGCACTTTTTCCCTCTCTCAGGGAAGTTTCAGACGTTTTCGTACGTTTGCTGCGCATCCGAACCACGAGCTCGTCTCGGGCGAAGGCGCGCATTTCGCTCTTTTGTATTAACAAGCTCTCCGGAGAGCTCCCTGACTAATAACCTAGGGGAATTTCGCGGCTCTACGACACCCCAGGGCGAAGGAAAGTTGTTTCTCTTCCGCCGCCGAGAACGATCCACCTTCCCACGTACCACGTCATATATTAGGAGCAGCAAATTATATCTCGAAACAGGGTCTTTTCGGGCGACCGTTTACGCTTCCATTTCCGACAAGGGTCCCGCGGAAGAGGTTTTTCGACTTGGCGCCCGGCCGCGGGTCCCAGCCGGATATTTCGGCCGGCGATTCGGAGGAGAGAAGGCGAGTGCGGAGGAGCTTTGGGACACTTCGGCCATGCTGACGTCGCTGTGCCAGCGCCAGCCCGCCCTCGCCCTCCCCGACCTCGGCCGTGCTGCCGCTCGGGTTCGTTTCGCCGCCCTCGACCTCGCCCCACGATATCCTCCGTTTCTCATCTCTGCCCGTTCTTGCACCTTGCCCCTGGCCGCCGCTGCTGACCCCTGCCTTTTACGTCGTCGTGCTCTCGTTGCATCACGCCGTCGGATCCCTTTCTCTCGAGCCGTCCCTTGCCCTTCTCAGTATTCTTCTACTGGAGATATTTTTACTCCCTCGGTCCACAAACCTTCGACACAAACCTTTGTCAATCCCCGCCCACTCTGTCGATCCACGATTATATACCTCCTGCCTCTTCAGTCGTTCGTCACCTATAGAGTTTTCCTGGCCTGCTTTGACATTTCTTTTCGGACCTAGAGTGCTTGTCTGGTGAACTTGTTATTCAATTATTTTTCCTTCCGTCTTTAATCTTCCCTTCTCCCCACCCTCGTGTTGGCTTCGCTCTTTCGGCCCGCGACTCCAAGCATCTTGTGCCTGGGGCGCGTCCTTAGCGCCTTCTCGGCATCGGCCAGCGCCTACCTTGCACCGCCCCTCCCCCATCTACGCTTCATTTGAACTTCTCGCCTCGCCGCCCCTCCGCCCCCGCGTCGCCCCCATCACCACCCTCGCCTCCGCGGTCTGCTTCGGGGCGTTATCACACCTCAGGGAGCCACACAATCTTGACCGGTCGAGGAGGAGGTGGAGGCTGGAGAGTTCTCCATCGGCTTCTTGGCCGCTTCGACCTTCTTCCTCCTCCTCCCGGCCGCTTTCGCGGGGCCCGAGGGCGCCCGCTTTTTCCGCTCCCTCGCGATCCGATGCAGATACAAGGCGCCCCGGCAGCCGGCCGGCAGGGGGCGTGGGTGCGCGCAAGGCGCCGGACTTCCAATCAGGGCGCTAAGTTTATGGCTGCCGGATCCGCGCCCTCGCGCCTCTCGCCCTCCCCTCCCCTCCCCTCCCCCGCCCTCGGCCCTGCCCAGCCTCTTCCGCACCGAACCGCCTTACCTCGCCCTTCCACGTCCCTCCCGACTCTTCCTGCCCCGCCCCCGCGCCCACCGTGTTGCAGTCGATAGGCCCCGGCGTCGATTGCGTAGATACGTCGATACGCCCCCTCGATCCTCGTAAACAGTTTAGTTGGGCGGAGATTGTAGTCGTAGATCCCGACTTGTCGTCGAGGCGCTGCCCAAATTTAATTTCGGTAACGAACCTCTCGATTTATTGGAGAGCCAGTTCCCATCCGGGTACTTAGAGATCGCCTCTGGGCGGGCGGGCGGGCGCGCGTGCGCTCGCTCTCACATATTGGCACAAATCAGCATCGGGAATCGGGCGGCGTGTGGGTGGGTGTGGGTTTTTGGGGCGGAGAGCCGATAGCGAAAAAAAAAAACGGAGGGTGGCGGGTTATATAATGTAATTGAAAACCGGAACGTGAAAGTCAAACAAAAATGTTTTACGTCTGTTATCTGGATCGGGATGAAATACACGAGATGTGCGGGCTTTCTGTCATCCGTGCGGTTCCATACGAGTTCCCCTTCACCGTATCTCAAAGCCTTGTTAGACTCGACGTTCGGCAAATACATTAGTGAATTTCGATCAACTCGTTTTGTTAGTTTTACCATGCTTTATTCAGATTTTTGGTAATGGAACAAATTGCATTCTCATGTAATTCAATTATATTCTTGCTTTCAGATAATTACGAGTTTCTGAAGAAAGAATATAGTTTTGTAAACATGTAAAGTTTACATGCTTAACGTTGCTAAAGTATTCTGGAAACCTGCAGGATTCATTTTCTTTCAGAAAATATATTGTTTGATAAATTATTTGCTTTATTCGCGCATTTATTGTCTGATAAATTATTGATTGTTTGGATTCAATAAAAATATTTTAAACTTCTCGAATCATTTGAGCACAACTTTTTCAAGTTAAGAACCTCATTGTATGATACCCCTGTCATTTGAAGAAAATTGTCGGAAAATCGGTAGCCACACACCTTTCCTTAGATTTAATGTGGTAAACTGTAGATATTGTAACCACATTTCGCGTCATCTTTTACTATTTCAAATTGTTAAGAGTCAAAGATTTATTTATCTTTCCATTGATACATACTACATAACTAAGATTTACCTTACAAAACTGTATCCGCCGCAAGTCTACGACCTCCGTGTTTTAATTACTGAATTAATAACATAATTCTCGTTTTTATACAATACATCGATTGCAGGGTTGTTACATCAGATCAATGTCTGTTCGTAACTTTGTTTTACGCCAGCCTGGATGGCCAAGCTGGCTAAGAGTGTGTACCGACTCAGCGCCCGAGTCCCAAGGGTCGCAGGTTCCATTCCCGCCTTGGACATTGTTGATTGTTCCTTGTCTCTCATGTATGTGTTATCGTGGGGAATATGTATGTATATATATACACACACGCTGATGGACATGCTGTGCTGATGGTCACGGCCCCGAACACATTATATACAAAATGTGAACAGAGGGCATAGAAAGTCGTGATCTTACGGAAGAAAGCGGGAACCAGTCTCTATAAAGATCTTGAAGTGAACACACGTAAGCGGTTGGTGAGGTGCGAGAGGATTCTCAGCATAGACTAGGGATTATTTAAATGATAGTGAGGTAGAAATATATGATTAGTTTGAAGTTTGAGAGCTTAGTGTTGTTAAAATTGTAGTATTGAATGGTTATTGGAAATTTTATTAATGTAGTAGTTGGAATTTTGAATTAAAATAGACTCCGTGTTTCGAGAGGATGTATATTAGGGTAGCTCAGTAGATGGAAGGATTTTTCAATAAGTAACTGAATATAGTCAGTCTTGAGTAGGTTTCATACGAAACATATATAGAGAAAATCGCGACCTCGTATTTTTTTTTGTGGGAATATTAAGTCCTATTAATAGCAAATCGATGAGGAGATTCTAGAACATTTTTAATTTAGACAAAGACGCGAGAATTGGTATACCAAGGATTCCATGGACCACATTCTGCTAGTCAGCTGAGAACCCATCCATCAAGATATTGTAGTAAGCTTACGAGCTATATTCAAACCCGTACAGTGTTTTAATGTTTCATATTGAAATATTCCCATGAGCTTAATAGAATTTTTAATGTATGTTAAAATTTTATTGTTGAAAAGGGCTGATAATTTATATTAGTTGCCATCAATGTAGTAATTGGTTCAATAATTAGTATATATATATATATATATATATATATATATATATATATATATATATATATATATATATATTCACACTAGGCAAGAAGTTTTCATTAGTCTGTAGTCGTTTCCTTGTAGACGTCTGGCCAGGCCGATAAAAGCGTACTTTACAACGAGCGTTTCGATCCACGGAACATGCCCCGTTGTGCAGCCCCAACGCAGGCCCACCGCTCTCACACTTGGGGGGTGGGGGCGGTTGCGGGAAAGGGCTTCCGCTCGCGCGAACTCGGGTTCTCCCCAGACCTGATCACGCGCCGGCCACAGCAGCAGCAGCAGCTCCTGCGAGCGAGGGGCCGGGGACAGAACGGCGGGGGCGGAGGGGGCGAGAGAGAGTGGGAGAGAGAGAGGGGTCTGCGGTTCCGGCGGCGGCGTCGCCCGGTCAGCGCCCTGAGTTACGCCGCCGTGAATCACTTACGCCGCACGACTCCGCGCGCCGCCGCCGCCGCCGCCGCCGCCGCCGCCCCCAGGGCTGGGCATGCGGAGGCGTTGCGCCCGCTGCGCGGGTGCGAGCGACCGCGCTCGCCAGGGAAAATCGGCCCCAGCGCCCTGACGCAACGCCACGAATAGCCTTCAACACGACTGGGTGATGCTCGAACTAAAACATTAATGCCATGGTGCAACAAACGGCGAAGCTAGTTGCGGATTGTGGAGCAGTTCTTGGGTTTAGACACTCAGTTGCTTGGAAAGCTGAAATGTCATCTAGTTCAGTACTTTGTTATTTTAAGAATTGGTGTATCACTGATCGTACTTCCGGGGCAATTTAATACGTAAAACGTTTTGTGCTCGTACAACAAAATGTATATATTTATGCATAATTTATTTATGAAGTTTATGCATCTGGTTGCTCTTGATTTTCTTACGAGCTTTTGGAATATCGCTTCGAAGTACCAAACTATTCGGAATTTCCTCCAACGAAAATAATAGAATTGTCTTTCCTGGACCAGATTTTGTTCATTTTCTTTTGAGCTATTATTGGTTCATTTGGAAAATGTATTATGTTGTGTCGTTAAGTCTTCGAATCATGATTCTTCTGAAACTCCATCCCATAATTTCGCACCACTGGTATTTCACTGAAGAATTCATAAATTTTTGACTTCTCTTAATTCGAATGTTGCACTATTTTACCTTATATTTGTATTGGAGAAAATTTGTAACGAATAGTATAAAAAACGCCACTTTATATTTTATTGGGAAGGAATGCTAGTTGAACACAATTTCGAAATTACATTTAACAAAAATTATAAAAATTTGTACGTAATACATTATCTAATTTTCGTGATTTAATAAATAATTTGAATAATTAAGAACAAAAAGTTATGAGGCAATAAAGCTGCTTTTTGATAAATGTTTTTATCGGGTTAGCATCAGAAATCAGCTCTCGGTCTCATCATCACGGGCAAATTTCGTGATCAAATAACGAATAAAGTGTAATGATCGCAATGGAGTGCTCTGCGCCACGTTAATTGTACTCCTGCAAAATTACGTAGCATTTGTGCGGCCATTACAAGCGCGGCAATGCATACGACCTCTAAGTCATTAACGGCTTGAATGCGAGCAATGCTAGCCACGCTGATCGCCCTTCTGGGAGGTTTCTCGGACATCGGCGGCAAAGCCAACGCCTCCGCCACCGCCGCCGCCGCCCCCACCGCCACCGCCACCGCCGCCACCGCCACCGCCACCGCCGCCACCACCGCCACCGCCACCGCCACCGCCACCGCCACCGCCACCGCCACCGCCACCGCCACCGCCACCACCACCACCACCACCACCACCACCACCACCACCACCACCACCACCACCACCACCACCACCACCACCACCACCACCACCACAACCACCACCACCACCACCACGGCCGCCGCCGCCTCCCGCGCTTCTGCCTCCATTGCCGCCATCATTTCCGCCGCCACATTCGCCTTCCCCACAACCGCTACCGCTGCTATCGCCACCACCGCTGCCACAGTTCACCCTTCTCCTACACCACTTCCTTCATCTCTGCCGCCTCCCTCGCTTCCGTCGCCGCATTTTCTTTCTCCTCCCCCTTCCTTTCCATCTTTGCAATCTGTTTCCATCGTCTCAATCTTCAATGTTCTAGCAGTGCTGTTGCCTCCGCCAACACCGCATATATTTGGACACCACCTCCGCGATCACCTGGGTTTTCAACTCTGCCATCTCTATATTACATTCACCAGCTGCGCTAGGGCGTCACCGCCACCGCCACCCAGTTCCCGAGTGCCGCCGCCGCCGCCGCAACGTCGCCGCTGAGCGAGATTCCGCGAATGCCTGTCGCCTGGTAGTGCTGGGTCTCGCGTTGCCCGGCCCTCGGCGCTCGGCCCCTCGCCCCGCCCCCTGGCCAGCTTCGAGTGCCCGGGCGGTGTCTGGTGCGCGTCTTGATCCCAGGGCTTGACCCTTGGACGCGTTTGCAGCCGCCTCGTCCTGCGTCCTCAGCTACATGATCCCGACAGGGAGGCTGTCGCTGAAACCGCAGCGACCGCCGCAAACCTGGATGTTCCTATAGCAGACAACGGCTGTCAAGCGCAGTGTTGACCGCCACCAGCCGTATGGGTCTTCCGCCTCGGCCGCAGGTTTTGACTCTGTGTGTCTCTCTGCTGATCAGTGTCATTATTATCACGATCATGCTTTTTTTTCGGCATCTTCCCCTGCAGAATTTAGCTCAGAGAAGGAATTTCCGCTGTCTCTAACATGTCAGATTCGCTACAGAGTCCCGGCAGTGGCGGATTTCCAACACTAGCTATATAGCTATCACCCCAAAAATTCTCAGACCTTGTTTCTCAGTTGTCTCAAAAATATCAAGAATAGGATGAAGCTCTACCACTGGTTCGTTCCTCGTTGTAATATTATTTACCGCGTGCCAAACCGACGAAACGCACCCCAACATTGTGCACGTGACAGCACACTTTGCTACTAAGTCTAGGTTTTTCTTGTGTCACGAAGTGAAGTAAATTGTATACGGTAACAGGCCAAGGCGATCCGTTGGTCATCTCGTTGTGAAAACAAGCCCTTTTAGGCCAACACTGGTCTGTAAGTTCGATCTAATAATATAAAGGAGGAAAAGGTGAACAGTCCGAGATTAATGCATGTAACTCATCACCACAGGACATGGTAGATGTGTGATGATCAGTTACGTGTTTTACAACTCGTGTGATGATTAATCTAGATCGTCATCACATGGTCAGTCAATGTTTGAAATAAACTTCAAAGGGAATTGTTTGAAATGCAGAAAAATTACAATTTTAAACATCATGATTCCACTAATTTCTACTGACCTTTGCAGTTTTAATTCTGTTAGCATATCACATCTTTTTTCTTCGCCGAGGTATACCCGGCTTCATACCTTAGAAATCTCTGTTCGCTAGTGCCACTTCGTCATAACGAAGTTAATATTTCGTGACTACCACATGTTACCTCTCCCGTACACACACACACACACACACACACACACACACACACACGCACGCACACAAATTCCTCTCACAGTGGGGCAGACAGACCGGCGCGGCCCGGAGAGCAGGAAGGGCGGGCGACGGGACGGGGCGGAGCGGGGCGGGGCAGGGCGCGGCGGGGCGGGGCGGGGCGGGGCGGGGCGGGACGTCGCTGGCACGTCGAGGGCCGCTCAGAGTCGCTTTACGGCGTCTGCGCCGCCTCGAGAGCAGCCCAGCCCAGCCCCGCGCCGGCTCGTGTTCGCAGCCCAGCAGACAGTATTCCGGAGCCGCGAGAGGCTCTGCCTCGAGGGCCTCTTCAGACACTGCGGATTGTTCCAGGGCCAACTCCGGGAAAACAACTCGGATGCCGTGGTATCGTCTACCATTGTTGTTCCCTTGTCTCTCGTAGGCAAAATGAAATTTAATGGAACTAAAGAGTTCGAGTGGGGGCGATTAGTTTGTTGTGAACTGTTCTTAATTACACGAAATTAATTTCAAAACCTAATATATTCCCTCTCTGGTACTGAGTTTTTAATTTTGTTAACTAGAATATTACAGTCTGATGATACGTGAAACGAACTATGTGAACAGCGGATCATATTACATTGTAAGCATTTAAACAAGTAAATAAAATAAATATAATGTTACAATATATTGCCCCTAAATAAATATAATGTCCATAAATAAAATGTTACAATATTACGCAATATCTCTTATTCTTACATTTGTGTATCATTTTTCCTTCGGTTTCATTCCCTCCCTTCATAATACTCACGTGTACCTCGGTTTTGTTTGTATTTTCTCTTATAGTCCGTCTGTTTTATCCCGTTACCCAGAACCAAGAGCCGTCGCGCAGCCTGCGGGGGCAGAGGTGCCACACGCGCCGCCCTGGCTGCACACCCCTGCCCCCTCCCCTTGCGACGAGAGCGGCCGCCATCGTTTCGCCGCTCCCGCGCGCCGTTAAAGTGTCGCGCTAAGGCCCGTGCGCGCGCCGGGCTTTATGGAAAAATAAATCTCCCGCCCTCGCCACGCCACCGCTGCCGCGCCACCGTCACCGCCACCGCGCCTGCCCCACCCACAACCCCTGCCGCCGCCTACAGAGCCTCTGCCTCTACCGCACGCGCCAGTCACTCTCATTGCCACATAGTTACACTCTGGAACTCTTCCCGACACTCTCATGGTCACTCGCCCCGTCACTTGCGCTCTCACTTGCTGCTGTAAACTCCCCTTCCCGTCACACGCTCATACACGCGTCCTCCCCGTCACTCGCCCCCGCTCGTCACTCGCCCCGTCCTCGCCCGTCACTGTACTCGCCCCGTCACTCGCCCCGTCACTCGCCCCGTCACTCGCCCCGTCACTCGTCACTCGCCCCGTCACTCGCCCCCGTCACTCGCCCCGTCACCGCACTGCCACCTCGCGATACTGCTCGCGCCATTCGCGCCGTCGCTGGAACCGCCTTCGCGCCGCCACTCGCGCCGCCACTCGCGCCGCCACTCGCGCCGCCACTCGCGCCGCCACTCGCGCCGCCACTCGCGCCGCCACTCGCGCCGCCAATCGCAACGCCACTCGCAACGACTGACAGAAACAACAACACAGCGACACCACAACAGCCGACACCGCTGAAAAACACATTGTCACCACTTCTTGTGTCATCCGGCTCTGTCTTTACCATCCCCAGCAACAATTTAACCATTCTTCCGAGCGTGTTTCTGACCGTTCTCTGACATCTCCTCCTCCACCTCCTCCTCCACCTCCACCACCACCACCACCACCACCACCGCCGCCGCCGCCGCCGCCGCCGGCAACACCTCTACCATCTCCACCATCTCCGTCACCTCCACCACCACTACTTCTACCATCACCAACGCGAGATCTCCACGCTCCCTCCAGGAAAGTCTGTGTAGCATCAGGGCGGCCGCGCCCCGACGGCGCGTGGCACCTTCCTTCTCCCCTCTGCTCCATCCACGGACTCTCGCACGGTCCTCCTTCCTCGAGGCGGCGCCCTCCCGGCCAGGTAATGGTCTGTCAGGCCCGGGGAAAATTGGGGCGTTTTGTAATTTCTCCGGTTCCTGCGGGTAATAAGGATCCCCGAGCCCCCCGCCTAGTCACGTCGCCGCGAATATAAGCCTCGCATCCCCTTCCTGTCGCTCCGGCAGGGCCGAGGATGTCAGCCCGGCGGGAGCAGGGGTCGGGAGGAGGAGTGGTGTCGCAGGCAGGGGAGTGCGCTGGACGGGGACGGTAAGTGGGCGGTGAAAGAATTAGAGGGCGGCGGGGCGGTGACAGAATCGAGGTGAGGGACGAGCGGCTTCAGATTCCGAGGAAGATGAAGGGGTGGTTGAGAAGTGAAACGTGGGGCGGAGACCTTCAGTGGCGAAACAGTTGAGGGCTGGCGCAGTTTCTTAGAGGGCGCTGTACACCGGAAGTAAGTCCTTTGGTAGAAGCAGACATTAAAAACAATTCTGCAACTGGCCAAGATATAATGTAAACGTAATATTTTATAAATATATCCTCCTCATGATTTCATTATATAAACATATACAAATCATTCATACATTAAAAAATATTATATCAGTTTTGAGGAGTTTCAAAAGCATTAACCAAGATCAATTAGATTGTTTGCAAAGTACTGTTCATGTGGTGACCAGTGTAGGTTTTTTTCAAAAGTTGATGGACTCACTTGTGTGATGTACGGTAACTGAATACTTATTTTACTTTGATTAAAAATTTAAAATAATATATTTGGTTTTAGACGTGCGTGTTTGACAGTGCTCTTCTTGTAGCTACGTAAAAATATTTACTTCAAACAACACAAGAGAAGTGTGTTGAAGTTGTTAGAATATTGAGTTAGAGAATCAGTTTAATTTATGCTCTACTGCACTTAATATACTTAACAAATACAACATTAAGTTGTGCTGATAAATCGCTGTTCTAGAAAATATAGTTTAGGAAAACAATGTATTATTGAGGGTTGATCAGTAAATTTGTATGTTGCAAATCTCGCTCTCTCTTTCGAAGGGGAGCAATTTAATAATGAAAGTTGAATATCATCTTGGTACCTTTTCCTTTTCGTGCAAGCTATTCACTGAGAAGTTTTGAACTTCTGCATACAAGAAGACTTGCGAGTCTATTATCTTGCTGGCAAGGTACATGTCACTGACGTTGAATGGTGCATCTTACGTTAGTTACGGAGTAGAAATGAGGTGGCGTCCTGCAAAACGGGAGAGGGGAGAGTAACAGCACCACTCTACGCCGTCCCAGGACCACCTCCCAGAAGCCAACGCATATCTTCCCTTCATTCCCCGCGTAGCCCATCAGCGCGTGCCGGCTCTTATCACAGCGCTCGTTTGGATCGCCCTATCGCCATCTGGGATCGCCACTCTCGTTTACGTCGCTTCGCGAGACACGTGTCCGGACGCGGCGGCGGGGGCGGGGGCGGGGCCGTAGACGCTCCAAATGAGGGTTCACCGCTCGGCGGGCGCCGCGGGGCGCGCAAACGTTACGTGAAATTAGTGGGCGATCTTCGCAGAAGGATGTTCGAAGACGGCGGATGAATGGGTGTAAAAAGGTAAACGATGCCGGGGAGCTGCGACGTTAAGTGCTCGCGCGTCGACAACTCCCGGCAGGTAACCGAGGGGTATGGAGAGCAGATTTGCAGTTAGGGCGCCGACGGGCACTACCACGCCCCCGGAATGGGCGCGGTGGCTCGGAAGCGACCTATGAAACGTAGTAGTAAGGTGACGCTGTATGAGGAGAGAACCCAATTCCGTTCGGGTGGTGACTACCGTTAAATGGTACACGGCTTGGGATATAACTTGTGAGTATCTGCGTGATAAGCAGGGTATTCCGAGATAAGGAACGTTTGGCTTTAGAGGAATTGGCGCATTAACAGCGGTGAACTCTCCACCTGAGTTGTTTAATCTTCTAGAAGTTCCTAATTCCTATGAGAGATGATGTAATAATTCTCGAGTGACTGGGGTTGCTTCTAAAAGACGAAATCGTCGTACCCAAAGTTTCAATATTTGTGTTTTTTCTGTTTTCATAATAAGTACATAGTTAGATTAATACATATACTAAATTATTTGATTTAGTACTCAAAATTACCATCTAAAATTTTTTTGAATTTCAGAATAACATTTTGAATTTGAAAAAGAATGAGATCAAAAGTGTACACTGTTATTTTATTTATAATAAACCGAATAATAATAATAAAAAATTGAAAAAGTATTTTTTAAATCCAATACAAGTACAACTAATGAGGTACTCCAATCAATCATTTCATTAAGTTTCCCTAGTTTCCTTTCACCCAGTACATATGGCGGAGACAACTGGACTTCCTCACCACAGATATTCACATATTTGCAAGAACACCAGCATCCAACGAATGAAGAAATAATTCCCCAAATAATTAGTGTTATAGTAGATCCAAACATGCCCTATCTGTTGACTCGAAAACTCTTCGGTAGAAAACCCCGCACGCTGCTGGGGCTCGACGGATTCAGCGTGAGACGAGTCGATATCCTCCCGAGCAGCGTCCTCTTCCCGGCAGAGCCATCCCCGTGTCCCGAGGGGACCGCGTCGGGGCGGTGGCAGCGACAGCAGCGGCGGTATATTTACTTCACGCTGGCCACACGAGTTATGCGCGTACAGTTATCTGGCGTGGGTGACCCGCCGGACACGCGCGTCCCTCACAGTTGCCGCAGTCTACGGCGCCCCCCGGGCAAGCCCAGCGCCCCGCCCCCTCCCACCGCACCGCCGTCCCGCCCTTCCCCGCGCTCACCGTGCTGTACTTCCTCTCGACCTCGCTCTTGACCTCGCTCTTGCCCTTGCCCTCGCCCTGCCCTCGCCCTTGCCCTCGCCCTGCCCTCGCCCTGCCCTCGCTCTGCCCTCGCCCTGCCCTCGCCCTGCCCTCGCCCTGCCCTCGCCCTGCCCTCGCCCTGCCCTCGCCCTGCCCTCGCCCTGCCCTCGCCCTGCCCTCGCCCTGCCCTCGCCCTGCCCTCGCCCTGCCCTCGCCCTGCCCTCGCCCTGCCCTCGCCCTGCCCTCGCCCTGCCCTCGCCCTGCCCTCGCCCTGCCCTCGCCCTGCCCTCGCCCTGCCCTCGCCCTGCCCTCGCCCTGCCCTCGCCCTGCCCTCGCCCTAGGTCCGCGCCTCACCCTCCCTCTCGTTCGCACCCGCCTTTGCTCCCACGCTCCTCTCGCCCAAGATCCGTCCACATTCTCGCTCTCAACCTAGTCCTAGTCCTCACCCTCACCCTCACCCTCGCTCTCGACCACGACATCGCCCTCGGCCTCAGCGTTGCCCTCAACCTAGACCTAGTCTTCACCCTCGCTCACATCCTAGTCCTAGTCGTTCCTGTAGTCACCATTGCTCTTACCCCTGCACACATTTACGCTCACGGTCACGTTCGTGCTCAGGCCATCGACGACTCATTCCCAATTCAACGCTCTCGTCCTCGCCTTCGCCTATGCTATCGTCTTCACCCTCGCCCTAGCCCCTCCCTCACCCTTGATCTCATCTTCGTCCTTACCCACGTCCTTCCCATGCCCTTGCTCATACCTTCAGTCATGCTTTTGCCCACGCTCTCACCAATGCCCATCCTCATGTCCATGCCCATTCATGTCATTGCCAACGGCTCCTCCCTCTCCCCACCTTCGCAACGGCGGTGACCCTTACTCCGTGGACGTTCCCGTTCACTTCTCCTCCTGAACTTTGCTAGACACCCGAGAACTTGTAATAATTTTATTTGATTTTTGTTTTCAATAGCGAATCACTTCTAAATAAATCTGTATCAGATTTAATTATTCTCGTGCAATTACGTGTTAGGAAAAAAATTTATTTATTTAATTTTTTTATTGTAATGGTAGGTGTGTTATGGTAATGGGCATTTTTATTTCACATGACAACAGCTATTTTCTTCGTAAAAATGTTTCTTCCACTTGAAAAATGCGTATTATTCTTTATTAATTTGCCATTGGTATGATTGCAATTTTCTTCATTTCGTTATCACATTCGAAAAATTTGTATTATACACATATGTTGTCCTTGGATGCCTTTTTCCCACCTTTTTTGATTTTTATAGAGTAGAGCAAAACTAGGAAGAATACTTCATAAGAAAGAAAGAAATATCAGGACTTTTTTGACAATTTCTTTACCCCCTATTTTCCACCATGTTTTGGAAGCCACTGCATTATTCAGAACTACAATATACTATATTAAATATCATTTTAATAACTGAATCTTTCTAAAAAAGACTTTGGAAATATATTCAATTTATGGGCTGGATACATTTCTTTTATTTACAAATTTGTTACTAATTGGTTAAAATATTGTAGTTTCGAGAATTTGGTATTTACGTCGGTCTTTTAATAAATTCGGACTGCCACGATAGAGATTTAAAGTCTAATTATATTCCTCTATTTTTTAGCTATTTAGTGCAGCTCTCTGTGAATACATAATTAATTAATTCCCTTCATCTCCTAATAAACGCAATATGGGTAGGAAACGTATAATATTGAATTTAATGAAATTTGACGGCACACAAATACTGTAATTACGAAAGTGGAACCCTTTAATATTTATAAAATTGGCATTTTGAATATTGACACATTTTTACTCAGCCTACAGTTTTTAAACATAATTTATGATGATTGCACAGTTTTAATTTTTCGTAACAAACATTCTCAGAAGAGTCTATGCAGTTTGTCGCGAAGAGAACCGCGAAAATGTCTGGCACGTCCTTTTGGCATTGTTATCTGCGAAGCTCGTGGCTTAATACGAAAGAGGTTTACGTTTTGACGACGACGACGATGGCTAGGACGGGGGAGTGGGGCGGAGCGCCGCTCGTCGTCCCCGCGCTTATCTGCGGCTGCGTCCGTTGCTCTATATTTACGCAGCGCATTGTCTCACGCTATCGCGGGAAACAGCGCGCGGGGCGGGGCGGCGGAGGCGGCGCTCCTGTCCGTCTGCTCTGCCACCGCGGATGCCCCGCCCCCGCCTTTGCCCCGTGACCTTCGCCCTCGGAGCGCGGGCCCTCGCCGCCCCCACCGCCGCACCACCCGCGCCGCCCGCGCCGCCCACGCCGCCCGCGCCACCCCCGCCGCCCGCGCCACCTCCGCGGCCCCGCCGCCCGCCCCACCCCCGCCGCCCCGCCGCCCACGCCGCCCACGCCGCCCACGCTGCCCACGCCGCTATCCCCGCCGCCTCTACTGCTTTGCCACCCCGGAGGGGGGACTTGGATGGCGACTTGTGTCCCGGTGCTGCCTCAATAGCGAAAACCTCACATTTATTTCGTTGCGTCTCCCTGTGATGTATTAATTTACTCCTTTTCAAAGCGTGCATTGGGTTAATTATTGGCATTTTTGTGTCATCTGTTGATTTCGTGCACGTGGCTGTTCGATACGCCTCTTTCTTGCACTTCCCTGCACATTATCCGTCGCTATCCCGGAAATATTGTGTGCTGCGATCTGGTGCTTTCAGGGTGTCAACGCCGTTTTTCTTTCATTGTGGTGCTTCGTTTGGGGCATTCTCTTTTATAATGTCTAATTTTTTGGCTTAATTATTCTTTTACTTTTCTGTGTAAAATAGCGTTTTGATGAATAGGTTAGGTTGATATCTATTATTTCTCATACCTAGCTTTCTGTCATCATCATAACTTCCTCGGCTGCTTCGCCACTCGGGATATTGTTGGATTATCTCGATGTTTGTGAGTTATGGTTTTTGTGGTCGACTTTTGTTTTTTCGTTTCGTCTTTGCCCTAAAGATGCCTTTTTTACCTTTTCTTTTTCCTCCCCTTTCTTCGGTTGAATTGTTTTTTTAACTTCGCTATAATAAATGATTTTGTTAAGGTGTTACTTGGATTTGTATTCCTTCTTTTCCGTAAGGGGTTTTTCGAGCATAAAACGTTCTTCTGCATATCTTGTCATTCTTACTGTTTAATTATTCTCTTATTTTATTAGCCTTTTCCGTCTTGATTTCATTTTCTATTTCAAAGGATAATTTGCGTTCTCTGTTATCGTCCAGGTGTCCCTTAGGAATGGTCCCATTTCCTTCTCTGCATTTCCTACGCCGTGTATATCCTGACCTTCCAGGCGCGGCGCTCTCTCGCACCAACTCTCGCTGACGGGGCTTCGCTTCTGGCGCCGCAGCTGCCTTGTCTGCGCTATCGCGGCGCCGGAGGTGCAAACAAGTCGATCCCGTCGGTCGCGGGCGGCGCGGCGGGGCCTGCACACCGCCACCACGAGGAGACGATCGGGGCAAAGTCGGCGTGGCAAGGGTTGGTGGGAAAGGTCAGATGGTCACCTTCGCGTAAGAGGAGTGTACGTATCTAGAAGGAACGGAAACGGAAGATGTGGATGCTGTGGCGACGGAAAAGGAAAGGAAGGTGAAACAGGATAAAACTGAGGAGATGTGAGAAAATGATGTTTTAAAAACAAAGAAATTGCGAATGCAACAATTGTTCAATGTGAAATGTCTTACTGGTATTTTGGCATGAAATCGGAGAGAGAATCGAAAAGAGACTGACGATTACAGGAAAATACCAAACCAAAGGGAAGATGGTCTGTAAGAATATACAATAACGACAACAACCAAAAAATTAAATGGACATATTTACAGAAAAAGAAGAAAGAAGAGTGAGATGTTAAGAAGAAAACAGTATAAAAAGAGTATGAGACGAACAGGAGTAGTTATTTGCAATCCAAATGAACGTGGGGGAAGAGAGCGAAAAAAAAAAAAAAAAAACAACCCTGAAAGCTTCCGTTGGGTTCAAACAAAAGACGGAAGGTCTCAGGTTGGAGTGAAATAATTAATTGGTAGGGACAAGGAACATAAGGGAACAAAAGCCCAAATGTATAAGTGAGAGAAATAATGAATGAGTGAATGAACGAGTGATGAATGCACAAAAAAATGCACATGTAAAGTGAGAAATGAGTGAAGTGATGAATGAGTGAATGAATAAGTAAATATATAAATGAACATGTGAAGTGTGAAATGAATGAATGAATCAACGAGCGATGAATGTGTTCAAAGAAACGCGGAAAGGTGGGAAACGGTTGAGGTGGGTTGGGACGATGCGGTGGGGCTGGCGCACGCGAGAAGCAGACACCACTGCGGCGAGGCCGAGGCGGCGGCGGCGGCGGCGGCGGCGGCGGCGGCGGCGGCGGCGGTCGGCGGTCGGCGAGAGCGTGCTGTGGCGGTGGCGGCAGCTGTTATCACGGGCGCGCTCGGATTAGCCCGGAATAAATCGCCGGCTCTGGCCGCCCGGAAGCCCGAGGCCGCGGGGAATTAGGCGGGGCCCCGATAGCGCCGGGAAATACGGCGTGGGCGTGGCGGGACGGGGGGGAGGCGCTGGGCATGGCGGTGGCCCCGACGCCCTGCCGCGGTCCGCCTGCCCCTGCCCTAGCGGCGGCGGAGACAGGTGCCGGACGCCGAGGCTACACGTGTCGCGTCGTACGCACGGAGAGTGACCTTGTTTCTACGGTGCGTTCGTAGGGACGCTCTTGACGCTACTATCGCACCTCGTATGAAAATTTTAAAAAAAATTAATTTTATCACTGGCCAACTAGAGTATACTTGTGTCATGTAAAAAAATATATTGAAGTTCAATCTGGAGTAGATACATCTCTTCATTGGGACAAGGAAGAATATTTTAGGAGGAATGGTTAAAAAGGTTTTTTAAAATTATTTCTCATTTAAATACATTTAATTTTTTCAAGGTTGATAGATTAAGCAGGTTTATATGAAAGAAATAGGATAAAATGTCAAAAATTCCAAAGAATAAACATATATACGATGAAATTTGAGATAGTTGAGCTGCTGAGAGGTAGAACGGTATAAGTGATTTGACCTTAATTTTACAGGAGAGCGTATTTTGCTTTTCTTATTAAATATCATGGTGGCAGCAAACAACGCCATTAGAGAGTGGTTATATATTCTAGACTGTTACATTTTTTATTGAGGAAAAATTGAATTACATTTTTTATGTCAAAAATCGAAAAACTGTCAGAATCAAAATTCATGTGAGTGTGAATTCAATTTTTTTTAGGTATTTTGTGGATTAAATGAAAACGTATCACTCTTCTCTTCATAGATATCATCTGTTACCGCATCTTGTTGTTCTGAAACATTAACCTGTCGACAATCATTTAAAAAAGTATTACCGACGTAATTTGTATCTACACCAAATATTTCTTGTTCACAAGACATACTCATCAGCAATCAGTAGTGAAATAAACACATACAGTGACCAATGCCACATGCTATCAACAGGGAACACTGTTTTATACCACTGTGTCGCGCTGCACATTTAGTAATTCTCTATGTTTCTCCAGGCAGTGCAACTGCCAAGAGGCCACTACGAAAGTTATGACATTTTGCCTGAAGACGTATTGTACCAGGACTATTCAAATACGAAATTGTCAAAATCACGGTTTTTACGACTTATACCACTCTGCATCTTAGCAACTGTGTTAATTATGACGTGCAGAGCTTATATTCTAGGAAAAGTATACATTAGACATCTCAACCTAATCTGGTAATTAAAGTAAGTTGAAAAACATAATTGTAACGTATATTTTTACTTATCTCATTTCTGCTCAGGGAATAATATTTTCACACACCAAACACGCTTTGGAAAGATTTGCTTCTTTTGCGTTAACATAAGAATTTTATTCCTGCATCCTAAACGGAATATTCTTATTAGTTGGTTTTGGAATTTCAGCATTGTACATGTTGACTGAGTCGAGATCTATAAACCATTGTACACTCCTGACCAGAGTGTATTCATGACTTGCGTCGCAGTACCTTAGAATTTGGCTACCTCTTTTTACTGTAGTACTCCGAGAGTATGAGGATTCTAAACTTATCACTACAATTATTACTATTATTATTATTATTATTATTATTATTATTATTATTATTATTATTATTATTATTTACCGATAGAAAAATTCATTCTTTCATGCATTCAGCATTTTTAATATTATGTGCACAAACCTTTACACGACCTCTTGGAAAATGATTACGGAAAATTCAAATTTTTGACATTATATTTCTTTTAATGAGTTGTGTTAAAAATACTCGAGCGTTCTTAGTTTAATTACATTTTGGAACGGCAGATGTGAACTACTTTTGAGAAGCTGAGTTACGGCTGTGAAGTGAGCTTTAACCGAGTTTGTGGACACAAGTAATGTTGCTGTACGTTGTGCCTAGGAGAGCATGACCTCGTCTGTGTACCCAGCGTAAACACATGTGGTTACGGAGTATGAAATTGCCTCACATCCTTTACGAGAGGGACGTCTTCGCGTTTCATATTTCGTCGTGCAAAAGCAATCTCTCTTTGAGGAATGTGTTTATTTAGCGAACATACACATTCCCGCCCATGTTCAGTATTTATACAATGCTGCATTTTTTCATACATTTTTTTCATACAATTTTATTACAACTAGATAACACGCTTCTTAATTTTACAATTACACTAGAAAATGACTTGGGTTAATCCTTTTAGGGATCTCTAATTTACTTAATATAATTTGCCGATTTAATTTCTTTAATATGTTTTACAGTGTGAATACTTTTTTACTTTCTCATCTTACTTCGTAAGAAGAGAAAGTGTAATCATGCACCGTAAAACTGCGATTTTTCGAGGAAAAAACTCTTATTGCTGGGCCCTGGTAAAAAAGAGGGTAAATCTTGTTCCTTTAAATTACTTCCACTAATACATTGAGTAGTTTGAATCCATGTTTTGTTGATTCTTGATACCAAAAAATCGTATTACGGCGAAATGTCTGCTTCTCCGTCGGTCTAGGGTCAACGTTAGCGCATAAACCGTTCCAACGATACTCTCCGAAATTGATATTCCGTGATCGATTTGAAGGATCTCAAGGTCATGTGAGTTTGAAACGGATTTTATGATTTTTGGAGGTTCTTTACATCCAGTCTCAACATTTTGAAAATTTTCTCGCAAATACTATGTCCCCGGGTAGCTTGAGAATGCTTAAAAGAATGGTAATGGTCTCACTTTCGTTGAACTCTCCGAATTTTCGAAAATTGCCAAGTGAGATGTAATACGCGAAAGAATGTGCTGTTGTAATACTATTAGTCACAGTTCCAAACAAATTTGCAACATTGAATTACATTAAAACATAGCAACATTAAGAAAGAGTTGATTAAATTTTCCCCATTCTTTAAGATGTATGAAGGGATGTTTAACAATTTATAAAGGTTCAGTGTGGAATCACATAAAACAAATTGAAATCATAATAAATTCTGTTTTCCATTTTTGTTAGTTTCCAAACTTCATTTCAAGATAAAACAACTATTCTTGGTGTGCTTGCATAATTTCCTGTTATTCGAAAAGCTATGCTCTTTGAGACAAGAATGTGGGTTGATTGTATAGAAAACACTGAACTTGCATATTAAACATGATCATATATTTTAATTAGCGCGAAGGAAAACACCTTTATTCTTGGGTCCTATTGTGTTCTCTGGTTTGTTTGTTCATCTTTGTTTCTCATTGAAAAGGAATAAAAACCATTAACCTAAAGAACATATATATCGTTGTGTACTTTTAATTAAATGTTGACTCTAATTTGAACTTTCGCCTTGTATATGATCCTTTGTGTTAAAAAATTTAGTGGCTGGTACAAGGTTATTTACCAAGCGGCAAAGTTGGTCGTCTAATAACAGTATTAAGCTCTTAGCAGTACGATTTTGCGGAAAATCAGTTTGAATATGTTCGCTGAATGAATACATTTTGTTCCTTACACTAATAAAATATGAGACTTAGTTCCCTTCTTTGTCACAATTTATACTATGGAAGGTATTATTGCATTTCACATTTCAAAAATATATTATCATATTAATACACATCAATTCCTCTTTGTTTGGTATTTTTAATAATAAAGTTTCTTCCTCAAATCTCCGAGAAAATTTTAATTGCTTTACCAAATATTTTCTGTGGGATGGTTCGATGAAAACTGATTATAAAATTAATGTAAGCATTGCACAGATTAGCATACTGACACATATTGCGTAATTACGTTCTATTGACATTCCCATCCTATCAGTATTAATACGACAAGAAAATGGTTTAGTAAATTACAATAAGGAAGTATTTTAATGGTAAAATCAAATATGTAATTGGTGAGATATAATAACGAAGAAAGAGGAAAAACAGAATTGCAATTTATATATATGTTCCTTCCATTCTAAGCAATTTTATCAAAATGCATGACAACATTGCATCATTATTACTTTACTGCATCCAAATTTCAACGTGTTATCTCAACGACACGATACTTCTATTTCCTCAGTCCAAGAAGTTTAAATATTGATCGTCCCGTTTAATACTGCAAATGAATAGTTGAAGACTCTTCTTTCTGAGACACAGCCTCCGGGGCGCCCGCGATGCCCGGGGATACTTCGTCTCCGACGGCAGAGTGGCTCTTTACGGCCCTCGCACGTCATCGAACCCCCTCCCCCCTCTTCCTTCGCATCACTTTCTCCCTCCCCCACCTCTGTTCCATCCTGCGCGACGACGACGACGCGCCTGCCGCCCCCAGTGCTCCGTGCCCGACCCACCACCTCCCCACCCCGCGTTCGCCTCGCGTCCGCCCCGCGCCTGCCCACCCCGCTCCGCCTCGCGCCCGCCCCGCGTCCGCCCCAAGCCCCGCGCCCTACCCGCGCCCCCGCCCGCCCTCCCCACCCACGCCCCGCCCCCTCCCCGCCCTCGCCCCGCCCTCGCTCTGCCCCCTTCCCCGCCCCGCCCCGCGCCCGCCCCCGCCCCCGCCCCCGCCCCCGCCTCGGCCCCGCCCCCCGCCCGCCCCCCCCCGCCTCCCGCCCCCGCCCCGGCCCTCTCCCCGTCCCGCCTCCGCTCCGCCTCGTCCTGCGCCCCCATCTCGCGCCCGCTCCGCGCCCGCTGCTCCCCGCCACCTCTCCGCCATCCCGCCCCGCCACCGCCCCGCCACGGCCCGTCGATCGTTCTCCGTCCATTGCTGCTCCTCTGCCGCCTCCGAGTCACTTCACTTGTGGAGCGGAAGGCGAGAGGTCGGGAGGTCGCAGCCTCTGGGCGCGCGCCAACGCAGAGGTCGCCCTTCAACCCCCGCCTGATGGACGGCCGCCGCCCCCACCCCGCCCCCGCCCCCACGCCGCCTTCGTTTGCCCTTCTGGCGCTGCCTCTCCAGGTTCGCGCCCCTCGCTTCTTTGCCCGGCCCGGCCCGGCCAGGCGCCCAGGTCGCGTGGTCGAGGGTTACGAGCTGTCGCTTTGTAGCTGTTACGTTGCCCGGCGTCGCGCTACTCAGCGGCCGGGCTTCTGCCATCTGTTTTCTTGACCCTTTAGTGCTTCAGTGTTGCACTGTGAAAACACTTCTACCCTTATACTTTATCATGGTTTTGCCAGTGCACCTAGAAGCTTATTAGTCCCTCACGTAATGCCTTTTATACGCATCTGCATCACATTCCGCTCGTTAACGCCTCAGTTTTTTGCGAAGTTTAAACAGAATTTGAAACAGAAATATTTGATACTACCAAGCATTATTGCCGTAAATTATTTTCACCTCTCTGTGTCCCTGACGTAAACACTTTCACATCAACTCTTAAAAACTTCACCAACATCTTCCTTCTAACTCATTTTCAGGTAGATTACAAATATAATTAACTTCATTGCAAGCTCCATTTAACTTGGTTCTTTCAGGTAAATCTATCACTACTCCAACAGCACTAAAAGAGTTTTGGTTGTACATCTTATCTAAGAATTAAAATAAGTTGAAAATTTCTTTATAACGACCCAATCACCGTTTCATTAAAATAAATTTCCATCTCCGACTTACATATTTATCATTTGAGTACATTGAGCGGTAACATTCTCTGGCCCTGTGCAGTGTCTTTTTTTCGTGTTCGACCTTACAGTAGACTTCCAGTCTCTATAAATTAAGATATGGGCTATCTTCACCGTCTTCATTACGCATAGTATCTAGTCGCTGCAACTTACGCTTACTCGACTATTACCATCACCCATCACCTTCTTCTCCCCGCGGAACACCACTCTCCCATGTTCCCACATCTCCTTCCATCCTTCATATTATTTCATCATCTGCTGCCTGGAGAAGAGTTTGTGCGACTGGCTACTCTGAACAGTACTTTCCCGAGGTTTCTCCTATTAATACCAGGTGTATGCCAGAGGAATCCGCGAAAAAAGCCAGAGACCACACGTGATATTTCCTTCCTCTTCTTTGTCCTATCCTCACTGCTCACTTACATACACTTTACCCGTACATGCACTACACTGCCACTCATGTCGGGAGACCAGTGTGGTGCTTAGAGGTTTGTCCCGGCTGGAGCTGTGCCTCGCTGAGGAGAGATATGTTTGGGGAAAACCTCGCTAGCCGACATGTAGGTCCACGCCGGACCCCACCATCTATCAGAGGCACTCGACCCCTCTCGAGATTTAAAAAAACATGCACGACACTTACGGGACTAATAACCTTAGCAGTGGACGCGTCCGGAAACATCAATCAATCAAACTTACGCGACTCAATGAATTAATCCAGTGTCATCTTTTCTCCGGGCGCGCCACCATCGTGGCGGGGCCCGCGTCGCCGCGCGCCGTCGGAATCAATGTGCAGCGGCCGCCGCGTCGCTTTCCACGCCCGCTCCCGCGCTCGCACCTGCCCGTAAAATAGCGCCTGCATATTTCTTCTCCGAGGTCGAGCGCGGTCGCGCGCGTGCTCGAGGGATGTAGGAGGGGAGCAGTGAGGGGGGGGGCGGAGAGAGACGAGTGATAGTTCGGGTAGGATAGGTCTGGGAGGGGCGGGGCGGATCCGGCGAGGAGCAGTCCGGGGCCCGCCCTTCGATTTTCGGCGCGAGAGAGAGAGAGAAAAGAATACAGGAGGTGTTGTTGCCGGTGAGTGTCTTGCTGTACTATTCAGTGCACGGTTTGGAAGCTAGTTTGAAAACGCGTGGTCGAACTTTTAGTGATTCCTCCTCGATTGTGTCAGCTATCCATTTTTCGTTTGGCTAATACATTCTCTTGTATTGTTTATAGTGATTTTAACTACTGAAATTTAAAAGAGTATTTGGCCATTTTTGTTTAACGACTTCGTTGAATGGGATACGGCGCACCTCACGTGCACAGATGCCCAAGGGGGAAACCTATAAGGAGAACCGATCTGCAATGGCGCTCCGGTCTTAACTTCTTTATTTTTAGTGTGTTTTTAATTTACTTGGAAGCAGTTTCATAACTTGAGCGTTATGGGCTGATTCGTTTTAATAACAATCTTTAGCTTCAGTTCGTTGACCTCCCCAAATTATTTCATTAGTCTGAAGTGTGTAAGGTAGTAAACGTGACTTAATTATAATTTCGTGAGTTTTATGGACCCGTAGGTCATTAAATAATTATAAATATTATTTAGATTAATGTAAAAATGGAAATTTACTTTATATTGTCAAAAGTGTATTCAGAAATATATGTAATAACCGTTCGTAGTGTCTTTCGGATTTTCTTAACCCTGATGATTAAGCAACCGCTGGAGGTACTTAAGCAACATATTTTGGAAGAGTGCCTGTTAGTTACTGTTATTTACAATAGTATTTGAAAATTTAGCATTCATGGACATTTCATTGTTATCATTTTTTGACCTTCAATTCAAAACTGCAAATATTTGGAACTGCGTGGGGAGATGTAGCAAACTGTCCTTTGAAAAACTAATCTCTTTTAGAGTCCGTATCATTATAAAAAACATTAAAAGTGGAAAAGAAAGTCTAGGAAATGCAGCCCACGAAATGTAAGAAAACTCCCCACTGTCTTCTGTTCCGGTAGCCTCGTCGTGTGCTTGCCTCCGCGATCCCACCCGGCCGAGACGAGTTCCCCGGAGGCAGACGGGCGAGAGGAATTTCCGCGCGTGCGGTTGGCAGCCGTGTCGATAAAATGAGAAGATAGATTATATAAGTCTATAGCCCGGGTCCTCGGCGTGGGTGGTAGTGTTGGCGGTGCTGGTGGTAGTGTAGTCGCCGTGGCCTCGGCGGTGTGTGTGGTTTTGATTGGAAAACAGTAATCTCCACTTCGGCATCTGGCCGCTCCGGCATGTTGCTCGCCCGTCTATGATGCTTTTTTTTCTTCCCATATCTCTTATCCCTCCTCGAAGCCTTTTTTTTATATATATTTTCTTCTTTCGCGGCGCGGCGGATCGAGAAAAATATCGCTGCGGGCCGCCTGCTCCCGCGGAGAATCCGCGACGCGCTCGCCAGCTTATCCGCGAGGTTCGTTGCGTTTTTCTGTGCGATGGGCACGAAATGCGGCCGCTGTCTTGCGGATCCGAGTACGCAGAGGCGGGTCGGGCCGAGGGGGCGGGGCCGGCGGCGGCGGTCGGCGTCTTATGCGTAGCCTGCGGTCCCTCGGGACGGAGTTGCGGCCTGCTTTCTGCTAATGCCCGGGACGTTTGTGGCGGGAGTGCATTATGGGACGGTTTCAGATTTCGCGTCGCATTAGGTTGTGCAGAGTAGAAGGGAGTATCTTGCTTCTGGGGGATTCGTTGGGCGGCGGGTGTATGCGAGGTCGGTGAAGCCTGCTGGAAGGACACGCACGAGGACGAGCTGGGTAGCGCGAGGCCTTTAGACGGCGGGAGGCGAACCAAGCAGTGAAGAGGTGAATTCATTTCGGGTCCAGATGCGCGAGTGAAGTTTTCAGTTCGACAACGAAGACTAAGAAATTGTAAAATGTTAATTATTAAAGGAACAGGTTACAAAATGAAAAGTGTGCTACTGGTTTGGAACCATGAGTAGGTTCCTCAGTGAGTCTCCATACCTAAATGAGTTAGTAGGAATTGATTTCATTCATTGTGAGAATAATTACTGAATGTTTGATTGACGAAAGAGGAATAAAGTTTATAGAAAAATGAACTAAGAAGATAGTGTACAAGAGATCATGCAGTTGTCTGTAAAAATATAGACGCGTGAAGAGTAGTTAGTAGAACTTAGAGACTTCATAATTTGTTTTGTTATATATGGAAGGTGGAGAGAAGAAGGCATGCAGAAGATTTAAGCGAACTCTTCGCTCCGTGGGGAATGGTTCAATGAAAAGCTCAATACATGAGAAAATGATATGTGTAGAAGCCTACGGGAGATTGAGCAAACGAAGAAGCGGAATCTTTGACAGGTCACAGAGCTATGTGGCAAGTCAAATGTTGAAATGAGCGAGTGACAAGTTCCAGGGTAGGGGCTTCCACAGGATCCGATCACCACTGCAAGTATTACTTCTACGGCCCCCGCCCCCGCCCCCACCGCCGCCGCTACCGCTACCGCCGGCGCCGCAATTGCCGTCGCCACCGCCACCACCACCGCCGTCACCTCTGCTACTGTCCCCATCGCAGCCGTTGCCGCCGCCACCGCCACCGCCACCGCCACCGCTGCCGCTGCCGCTATCGCTATCGCCATTGCCGACGCCACCACCGCCGGCGCAACCGCCACCCCCACCGCTGTCACCTCTGCCACCCCCACCGCCGTCACCTCTGCTACTGTCCCCATCGCAGCCGCCGTCTCCGCCGCCACCGCTATCGCTACCGCCAGCGCCACCACTGCAAATGAGTGAGTGACAAGTTCCAGAGTAGGGGCTTCCACAGGATCCGATCGCCACTGCCTCACTTATTACTTCTACCGCCCCCGCCCCCGCCACCACCGCCGCCCCCAGCGCCGCCGCTACCGTTACCGCCAGCGCCGCAACTGCCGTCGCCACCGCCACCACCACCGCCGTCACCTCTGCTACTGTCCCCATCGCAGCCGCCGTCTCCGCCGCCGCCGCTACCGCTACCGCCGGCGCCACCACTGCAGTCTCCACCGCCACCACCACCGCCGTCACCTCTGCCACTGTCCCCATCGCAGCCGTTGCCGCCGCCACCGCTGCCGCCGCCGGCGCCGCTACCGCCAGCGCCGGCACTGCCGTCGCTACCGCCACCACCTCCGCCGTCGCCTATGCCACTGTCTGTCCCCACCGCCGCCGCCTCAGCTGCCTCCACCTCAGATGCCACCGTGGCCATCGCCACGCCGCCGTCGCCACTCTCTGAGACATCGCCATTGCCTTTGCCGTCTACACAGCACCAGCCATCGCTCCTGGGTTCCGCCGTCGCCGTCGCCATTGCTCCTCCTCGACGACACCATACCGCTTTCCTCAGCGTGCTATCTCTAACCCACCCCGCTCCGCCGCCGCTCTGGCAGCATCCAAGGCGGGATTTGCATTGTGAGGCAGGGCGGGGCGGAGCGGCGCGGCTCGCCGTCCGCCTAGCCGCTGGGAGCCGCGCCGCGTCTTGAATAGGTTCGCGTGTCCGCCTTTCACGGCAGAGCGCGCTACACGAAGCATGTACGCGGTGCAGAGCACGCCAAGCGAAGGGCGCGGTGTCCTGCAGTGGACAGTGGCTCATGTCGGATAGAGTATATTCGTTTGTGATGTGGGCTATTGTCGGACTCGGGTGTACGTGTTTTGCGTTTATATCCAAAGGAGTTGGTTGCCAGTATCTATGTCTGCAGAGTATTAGAATATTTAGGCAACGTGTTGGTTCGATGCCTTGTAGAGGACGTACGATGATGTCCCAAAAATATTACAACCAATTGTTGACAAATGCTGTAAACATTTTTTTATTGGATGTGCCGAACAAACTGGCCTTACAGATGTAACTGTGTATTTATTGGGTACGGTACACATTTCAACTTGTTTAACTGTGGCATCAGGAAAAGTATACATTATTGGTAATTGTTCGTTGAATCGTAATATTTTCCATTAATTTCTTTTTATTTTATTTTCAATATGAGCGTATTGCACTACTAATTTACTTTTGCTTTGCGTACATTAATTTCTGAAGCATGTGAGTAATGTTTTAGTTGAAATGTTTTTAGTGACTTAAGATCCAATTAAATAATAAAAGAATACCAAAGTAAGAAAAAACACGTTGTGATAAATTTTAATTAGAAGTATATACAGAAATTTCTCGAATAGTTTATTTAATTAAATATAATTATTTTTCTTAATTGTATTTTGAGTAATACTACGTATGTTGTTATTGAATCACCTACCCGTGCAATCTTTATGTTCGAAGTTATTAATTTTTCCATTATTACTCCATGTTCACACAATTACTCAATTTTAAACATTAAAGTGTATCTATTTCAATGGTAAAACCACAGGGCGAATGACTCCCAGTTCCTAAAAATATTGTTTAAAGAATAACTTTATAATATGAAAAAATAAAAGGAAAACATAGGTGTAAATTATTACTGAGTAATTTGTAAATCGAACTGTTACAACTTGTTGACTGTTATTGGAAAAATTGCCTTTTCCTGGAGCTTCAAAGAGAGAGAGAGAGAGAAAGAGAGAGAGAGAGAGAGAGAGAGAGAGAGAGAGAGAGAGAGAGAGAGAGAGAGAGAGAGATGCGACTAAGAACTGTTGAAATGCTGACAGTGCAAAATATAAAGGAAAGCAATTGGAAAGGCCTAATATTGAATAAAGAAGTATTTAGATGATTACGGAAGAACAGACGGCTGTTGGAAGTGATGGATTTTATGAGGAAGGGACGCTGATGCTGAGGAACCCCGTAGAAGTTGACGAGCCAAGAAATTCAAAATAATCAATCAATCAGAGGAAGTCATAGAAGTATGCATTGCCGGGGAAATAAAATAAAGGAAGATAATATAATATTGAACGATATGACACAGAAGTGCCACAGAAATGAACGAAGCAATAAATAAAAGTGAATGAACAATATTTGAATATCATCGAGGAGGATAAATCCGATTATGATAATGTAAAATTAAATATCATTACATCGATCCCCAATAGGACCGTGTATCTTCCGTGCGCAAGTGGAATGTCTTCGTAATCCCTCCCCTGGAAGGAATCTGGGAAATGTCGCGTGCGCACCGTCGGGCGGGCGGGCCGGCCGGCGCCCCACGACGCCTTATCAATCGAGCGCTCGGGCGCGTACTGTGCTCATGCATAAGGCATGAAGCGGCACGGCTTCGGCGGCGGCGGCGGCGGCGGACGAGCGTCCCAGAGCGCGCCGGAAGTCCGGGCGGTGTCGCGACGCCACCGGGGCTTCCGCCTCCGCGCCGCGCCGCGCCGCGCCGGCCGCCTGACGTCAGCGAGATGTCGCCTCCGCCGCCGCCGCCGTCCACGTTGCCTCGACGCAGGGAAGCGAGATGGATCGCGCTCACCGGGCAAACTGGTTGCGGGCGAACCGATGTGTTCATGCTGGATACCTCCGTGGTAGGATTTAGTTTTAACTAGCTGGCGTGTGACAAATTCGCTTCTGATATTCGGTTCTTTGATGTCTTCAAATCACTTCATATTTTTTATGTCTATTTACACTGTAAATTCACTTGGACCTGTTTTTTTCTGACTTTACTGTTTTGTTTGATCTGTATACATTGCCTTCTTATCCTGCAAGACGATGAGTTTCTACATAAGTAGACCCTTAGTTCATTCATTCACTTTAATTGACGACAATCTATCTATCGTATATGAGGCATTTTTAACTTCCTAACATGGCCTGAAGTTATCATTAGTCTCATTTCCTTGTAGAATGAGGAACATTTTTTATATTTATATTTATAATATTTCATTCAGAAAAAGAACATTGATTGAACAGATCAAATCTATTTTTCGGAGTATGTCAGTCACTCAGGGTTTATTCGAATATTTTTTCCCTTCCGATTCTGATCTATTCAGAAGACTTCAATCTACATTGATCGAATACTCCTATCATTAATTTTGATACAGAGTGTCAACAACATTTTTAATTAGTGGGTCGAGCTTATCGGTTTCCAAATCGATCGAGTGGAAGGCAATATCATCTTCATATTATGTTGCTTCGCTTCCATGGTTAAAATCTATTTCAGTATATGCGGTAATATAAATTACAAAAAAAGGTTTTCTAAGAAAATTTTTTTAGAATGCGACCATTTAATGACATAAGCTTCACCGATGCACGTATCTGTTTGTTGAAACATTTTATTGCACCATTAAATATATTGTATTTAAAATAATAAAATAATGCACTAACTCACCAATTTCATTATGTACAACATTAGGGGAATATATGTATTAAAAATCACATAATTTATTATTTTTGAGCGTATTAACAGGTTTATGTTTCTATATACTAACTAATAATTTTCTCGAAGAGTTATATTAATATTGATACTTTATTGTAACGAGTAGATCTAAACTTCAATGACACATTTCTTTGAAGATGTATTTTTTTACAGTGTGAATTGTTAAGCCAATGCAAATGTACGACTGCTTTAATTGATATGATTTGTACAACTAATTAAATATCTCACTCTTTTATCACTTTTGTTTGTGGCTTGTATTTTCAGCCGAACTTCCTATAGTACATGAACCCATGGGCAGTAACGAGTGTTCTCATTTGTATTCTGATGCCTGTTTCGTAATTCAGGTGTCAGACAACGCGACATTGACAAAATGCATGAATAAATTTTTACACGACAGTAGTCATTATTTCTTTTCCAAAATAAACGAAATGGGCATGTAAATGTCACCATTCAAACACTATTTCCATTGATAAATAATTTATATTTAGATTAGACAGAGCAATTTCAATAAAAACGTAAAATGAAGCTGCAGGGAACCGACAGCAGGAAAAATAAATTTCACTCGAAACATAAAACGCATTGGAGCCCAAATCTAAACACATATTTTTTAACTCATTCATGAAAGTCTACCCTACAGTAAACTCTGCTCAATGATTCTTATTTCCATTTCAAACTTCCAAGCGTGTAATTTCTTCCAAGATAATTCTGACAGTACATAAATTCTACACCCTTTTCTGTAATATTCCCTTGCGTTCAAATACTAATCCCATCCCGTAGTTCGTGATGAAGTTGAGAGGTGGAGACATCACATGTTGACATTTACATATCGACTCAATTGTCACACTCGCTCTCCGTTGTCTCGTGTTTACAATCATGTCTGTCATTTCGGTCAATCTACACCATTCCGCGCGCTGAGTAAATTACTCGCAAATAATCGAATCACGGTGCGCTCCGCGCCTCGCCGCGTCGCTGCGCCGCGGGACCCCCCCCCCTGCCGCCACGCCCCCCCTCGCCTCGTCACACCCCCTTCGCGAGACCAGGCCGGGTCTGGTGCGACCGCTGGAGGTGGACTGCGACATTCACAAGCCATCCGCCTAAACCCCCACCTTCACCAATAACCAGTGTGACAGGGATAGTCGGGGAGCTGCAAGATTATTTTTCCGAAGATGAACGTTGGAGATGAGGTGTGTTGAGCGAAAGAAAGTACTGTGTAAACTCGGACGCCTTCTACACATATGTAGAGAAAACCGAGTACTTCTGACGCCGAATGCTATTTTGAAGCGTTCTGTTTAAGCTTCTGTTATCATGGCTATTAGTAATTATTTGTCTGTTCAATTTCATTACTAGTTTACAAAAAAAATGCTAGATCAATCTAGTTCCATTACTAAGTGAAATATTGTTGTATGGATTGCTGTACTGTAATGCCATGCCTCATGCAAGAACTTCTTGATATTTACCAATGATTATATTGACAAATAATTAAATAATAGTGAGAAATAAAGTAATTAAAGAACAATGAATTGTCGAAACATATGTAGTAATATGCTTTGATAATTTCTTATATTTTTGTCATTACATACGTATTTCTGTCGGAGTTGAAATTGAATTAACGGGAGGGTATACGTTTTCCTGAAATCATTTTCAAATGGATTGGCTGTAAATAGACGGAATTATGATGACGGTAATGTTTATAATGAATATGGTTGAATACGTAATGATGATGACAGTGGCAAGATAACTCGGATAACGTAAAATCTTGGCCAAACAAGGGTATGCAATTGGTGTTGCACCACTCATCGCGCGCTAGTCGCCAGCAAGTAGACAACCGAGGAACGTCTCGTTCGGCGATCTGTCATTGGGAGCAAAGGATCGGTGTCGATTTCCATAACGGAGACGTGAATTCGGCGGACAGGCCAACCGGCTAGCGGACGGCGCTGGGCGTGGCGGCGGCGTCGGGCACTGGGCGGCGGCGGCGGTGAGAGGGGAGGGCCCAGCGGGGACCATGAATTAAACATGCGCCCTCGAAGGCTGCGTCGGGATTAAGCGCGGGGTCGTTGTCTGGGCGCGCGGGTCGCGGCCGGCGCGGCACCTGCCGCCCCCACGGGACTTCTTCCTCCGCGCCCCCGCCCCGCCCCGCCCCGCCCCGCCCCGCGCGGCCGCATCCACCGTGCTCCTCGGAGCCTCTTCGGCGGTGTCATCTCGCTCTCGAAGCTGTTACACGGCGCTTCTGCCTCTGTGGAATGTTCTCGTCGTACGGAGGTTGACGCAGCTACCAACGTACCACAAAAAGTCGTTCCGGTGCTAGTTTTTGACAACTTTTTTTGCAGTGTAAAATCACGGAAAGGAATTTGCTTCTCTCACATTATTTTGCTACTTGTTACTTGTGTATGTCTTAATTACACCCAGTTCTTTCCTTCGTTTTTTCTGTAATGTAATTTCGTTAGTTGATATTTTTGTAATGCTGTTATGTTATTAAATTACTGCAGCACCTCATTATTGCAGTGGTACTTAATGCACAACGTTTCATTTGAAGCTATTGCGTCCAAGGAACAAATTCAGAACTTTAAGATAATCAAAATTAGTTATATCAAATTACGCGTATCATTGAATGCCAATCGTTTTGAGTACTATATCCTAGAAAATTCCTTATTGTATTAATGTTTAAGTTTCAAAGATCGGAAGGATAATGATAATATATTAAACTTATGTCGAAAATTATAACTGTCAAAATATAAACAAAGAAAAGTTATGTTGAAGTGTTTTGAACATCATCCTTCATTATTTCACTTTTCCAACATCACCTCTGCAACGTCTTTATCATCTCCTTCCATCATTGCACTCATCAACTCCCAAGCAGCATCAGATATACCCTCACATCCCTCCACTTGCCCCTTCTCCCCTACCTCCCACACCGACACAGCCATTGTCCGCGCCAGACGTGCGTCGCATCCAGCCACCTCTGGCACCGCCCCGCCCCCGCGCAGTCGCCGTCCTCCGCCCCCGCCGCGGTCGTAAATTGCCCTGCGTTTGTCTGCTGTCTGCCGCAGCGCCCCGCCTCCTCCCCGACCCGGGCTTTACGCACCCACACCGACGCACGCGCACACTTCGCCTGCGCCCGCCGTATTACGACGTGTAATGGTATTGTTTCCCTTCGCAGGTAAGGAAGCAGCAGCATCAGCGGCCACGCCCCCTCCCCACCGCCCCCGCCGCCGGCGCGCCCGGCTTGGCATCGGCGCGCGCCCTGGCAAGCGGGCGAGGAGTCGGGAAAGTGAGTGAGTCAAGTGCTTCGCATTGTGAGCGAATTTCCTCTTCCTGCATGAAGTCCACTCGCCGACAAATTGGAGAGCGCCCTCGGAATACCGTTGATCCTAGGCGCGCTCTGCTCCGCTCCGCTCCGCTCCTCTCCTCTCCTGCTTCGCGGAAGGTAAGAGGCAACGTCGTATTTTGCGGTCGTTTTACAGCGCTGCGGAGGTAAACGGAGCGTGGAAATCGAATTTACAAGGCTATTGTTCTCGTGCGGTGTACTTGCGAGCGTTTAGAATAGTGATTATGTGAGAAAAGAGCATCGGGGATGACAGAGCGTGTTCGGTTTTGACCTTTTCGCTGGAGGTATAAACGGGCTCATAAAACGTCGGCATTGGAAATAAGTGAGTTTTTCTGACGCGGTACTGTACGAGATATTTTTGCGTTATGGTCGGAAGGATCCTTCTTTCATCTGTTGCTTTCTTGCGGGGGTTGCAGATTACTAGTGAGTTTGCAGTTGATTACAAACAAACGAGGATGAATTATTATTGTGGCTTATCTATTTTTATTTAAAGAGAAGCAGCATGTAAGAACTGGCGCACAGTTCATAGCCTGCCCAGTCGCAGTTATTCCATTGTGAAGCTATGTTAACCTTTAAAACAATTATGTACAAAGAGTAGGATATGCATTCAGGTTAAACTAGTAACAATCATTGAATAATTTTTATCTCCGGGAGACGTTTACTTGTCAAAATATAAACGTTAATCCATTGCTTCGGTTCTATCAAAAACCAAAATCAATGTAACTCGAATATTTTTTCCCTTCTATTTTCAAAATTCGTATCACTCTCTGGAGGAACTCGTCGCCGCTGCGCCCCTCGGTTTTTGCAGCTCGGGAAGACCGCCCTTCGATCTGCCGTCAGCTGTTTGCAAGCGGGTGGCCACGCCCTTCGGCGTCGCCAGGACGCGCCGCGCCACCGCCCCCGACCGGATATGAACCCCCGGCCTTCCCCCGGGTCCGCCCTCGCCCCCACCGGTCCACCCCGCTTCGTCCCGCCTAGCTCCTACCGACCCCGCCCCGCCCCGCCCCGCCACGTTCCGCCCCGCCCCGCCCCGCCCCGCCCCGCCCCGCCCCGCCCCGCCCCGCCCCGCCCCGCCCGACTCCGCCCGCCCCACCCCGCCCCACCATTGACTGCTCCGTCCGAGGTCGCACTGAGGTACGCTGCGCGACTCGGCCCCTCGAGGTTGACCTGCGTGGAGAGTGCGTGGAGAGTTTTGGAGTGTCTTCGGCGCATCTCGTTTTCACGTTTAATCGTCGAAAACAATTTCCGTGGAACGAACAGGTGACTGGGTGAACAGATTCTTTCATTAAATGATAACCCACTACTATAAAATGCAGTGTGAATTTATCAGTTGATATTTGCAGAGACACTTTATAAGTTGCAGTACAAGCGGTAACCGCTGTTTGTAAGACTTATGACATTAAAACAATTGAACTAAAATACTAAAAAATGTGCATCAAGTTTGAATACTCAATTTTGCTATGCCTTGGTTTTCATTATTTTATTATGTTACTTTAGACCAATTACCATTGTATTAATGTTTTCATTATTGCAATGTCTTCCCTCAATAATGCCGCAGTAAGCAATAATCACATTCTTTGCATATATTATACGCAAGAAGTTCTTATATTAACGTTTGCACCTTTATATTAGATTTTGATCTAGTAAAGAAACTTTAAACCATATATTATACATAACATATCCAAATAAATTGAGAATACATTTGGAGGATTTGAGGTACTTCCGTGCGATTGGAAATATGATTTATGTAAATGTACGTGCATGCAAGTGGTATTGCCAAAAAAGAATATTTAGTTTATAATATCGTCGACAAAATCTATTTTTAGAAGTAATTTTCTTCTCATAGGACACTCACTTCATTTGAATGAAGTACATTTATTGTAAGTTCCTTCACCACCTCTACCTCAAATTTTAGTTAAAACAATTCTTTAAATTTTTGGATATGTGCTAATAGTCAAGGCAATGATTATCTGTACGTGGTTTACCTGTTTTATATGTAAATTGAAAGTTGATTCAGAAAAGGAAAAAAGAAGCAAAACTATTAAAAATGTATATTAGACATTCTAGTGAGTAGTTTAGTCATTCTAAATTTTATAATTCAATGATCAATTCACTAAATAGCTGGAATTAAAGAGGTAGTTGTTTATACGTATAATTTTACTTCAGAATGCAAGGCGAAAAACAAGTTACGCAGTTTGTTTAACCGCTAATATAACGCCGTATTTTCGAATAGTTTTATTCGTTTACTGCTGCGAAATGGAGTTAATTTGGAAACTTCTTTCTTCGTGGCATTCCTTGAGCACTGACCTGTGGATAATCCAACGAAGTAAGGCGAACCTTTCCTAAACGCTACCGCCTTCTCCTCCTCCGCTTCTTTGTTCGCTCGGTCGACGCCTCATATTCGCGGCGTAAAATTTTAACCGGCGCGCGCCCCCCATGCCCGCCCGCCCGCCGACCCGACTGGGTTTTTCGTAATTTGAGATAGAAAACTTCTGAATAATTCCCCTTCCGCCCGCTTCAAAGAAGAACCGGGAGGCGGAATTCTCCCTCCCCCCCCCACCCTTTTTCTGGTGTAATTGGGATGGGGAGTTCGAGGCTAGCGGGAGGCAAAGTTGAGCAGCTGCACCCAGCGCCGCCACGCCGCGCCGCCGCCGTCGACGCGAAGGCGCTCTTGCGGGGGCGGGCTGGAACGGGCGGCCTGCGCCGCACACTGCGCAATTGTTCTCAACTACCCAGCGCTCGAAACATGTTTGTTCGGCGAAAGGCGTCGCCGAGGGCGGCGAGGACGCTGAGAGGGCTGCGAGAGGCCCGAGAAGAAGGCGGCGTTGACGGTGGGGTGGGTGGGGGGCGGCAACCGACGTGCTGCCCACCCGACCGGCACGCATTACACACTCGAAGAACTGAAAGTTTTAAATTCATTTCACGCAACCATAAATAATAGCTTAATAATTCCGTAATTAAAACTCGGGGCGCAAGTTTAATATCGCGGATATCTTCTCGCGAATGTACATAACACACAACTTTTCGAGACGAGAGCGCGTCCGCTTCGCTAATTTGCGAGGAGATTTATTTCGGAGTGTAATATTTAATTAAGAAAACCAAGCTGGAAACCACGGCGTCGAAAGTTGGCGGCCTGCGGCAGCGCGGCGGAGGCGGCGAGAGATCTGCAACGCGGGGACTCAAGCGGCGGGGGACGGGACGGGCAGAGCTCGCTGTGATGACAGTGGGGGTGGATGGAGGATCTGCAGCGTTGAGGATGTTAGGAGGCGCTGAGAATTATGAGGTTAGAGGTACTAAAAGTGAAGTATATGCGGTACGCGGATATTGGATTTGTAACGAACATGGTCTACTGTGGTTGTCACGAAGGTTGCGGTGACTATGGTAAAGGCAAACTTGTGAATAACGGTAGCAGTAACGCAGTTAGAGCAAGAAACTGACATGTGCGTTGGAGTAATAATAAACTGATAATATGAGATTCGATAGATTATAATTTGAGAGCCAAGAAACACAGGAGACTAAAGAGCGTGAGAGGGAGACCGTCAACAGCAAGGCGACGTACAATTTCTATAGATTATTCGATGGAAGGTAATGAATGTGGATCGAGAGCAACTGCTGCTGGTACATATGTGTTGCGGTGCTGCAGCACATCATATATTCCCTTGATTAAATTATAAAATTATGTTTCAAAAATCGGTTTTTTTAAAAATTTTATTCATCAATCCCAACGTCGTAAAAATTCTAACGATATAGGAGATCGGCTTCGAATTTTCTTGACATGTGCACTTTCGTCCGGAGTGGTCAGGGGCCTGGAATGTGGTGTGATGTGCTTTTTCGGATGACGTCACGAGAGCACGAACATTCGTGTTGTACGCATGCGTTAAAATGCTGGCCATTTAAGTTCCTGAAGGCTGCGAAATTCACAGCACCAAGTTGTGCCCTTGGCATTACTTTATAGATCTGCCAGCTACCGAGCAGTTTCTATAACAACATTTGTTACCAACAACAGAATGCTTATTGTCACTACACTGAAATGGCGGAAAAATCAGACTTATACGAGTAAAACATAACGTTTATATTTATAAAGTTGTATATTATAATTGATAAAGGAAACACAAACGTCGAGCAGCGTAGTGGTTAGGACACACGTTTGCGAATCCGAGGGACAAATTCTAGTATAGCTGAGGACTTTTATCCAGTCACGGCTTTTTCTGGGCGTCGTTAGGTCTACTCAGCCTTCTTTCCAAATGCGTACAAGTATCTACTGGCTTTGATGGCAGTAAATACTGGGTAAAAATAATTCCTGTTGAAGCATGACGCTTGTCACGCCATTTTCACCTCACTTTCCAAATACATAATAATACAAGTGAAATACAGGATACATGAACTGTGGTAGTGGTAGTAACCGTAGAAGGCTAAAATGAAAGAATTCCGAACATCCTCTATAACCTTAAGTTAGAATCTACAGTACTCTCATAGGGGTAAAACAAATTAACTCAGAATTATCTATTTATTTATTAACGGTTTTGATGTTAAAAAACATCTTTCTGTGCCAAAATTTTATACTTTATATAATTTTAATTTTATTATTTCCACGTGTCACGATCTTCATAATTATTTTCAGTTAAACACTTCTCTTTCATATGTTGATAAACTTCTCTTAACTAGTCGTGTTTTGGTTTTCTTTTCCTTCCAACCCACGAAACCACTTAAAATGATTCTTGTATTTTTCTGTCATTATTATCAATTGTCAATGAAAAGCTTAATTGTCATATTAAATATAAATTATAAAATTTAAATTATTTTTATTTTAATGTATCGTTTAATTATTATAAGTTTCATGCGGTTTTATTTTTAAACTAGGAACAATAGTTTAAACAAATTTGTATATAATTTTAGTGCGTAATTTTAAAAATTTCTAAAAAGTATTTTAACAAAACGCCTTTAATAACTATTTGTTTGCCCCGAGCACTTCAAGCCCAGCTTGTTAACGTCACAGTTAATATTAAGCACCCATCCGGTTTGGCACCGAGTCACACTACTTGGACGTATGCGCTGAAGTATCATTAGGAAAGTGATACCTATTTTATCTGGCATGGTGGATGGATGTGAACTGCAGAGACCAATCGAACGGCTTCAGAAATACCGCGTGGGCGTATGTGCACCGCTATCAGAACCTATCGTGATGAAAAGAGAATATCGTGAGCAGACGCACTGACGTGAACTGAGCCGTGGCTGACGTTCGAATGCAATCTCTATTCATGTAAATGGAAAGCTCTATTTGGGTTTGAGGCACTTGTGATACGGAGGGCTGCAAACGGTGCATCGAAAAGTGAAAAAGGATGTACATTTAGAAATAACACTTCTTTGTCTGCGTTTTTAAAGCTGCAATAGATATTAAGGAATTTAGGGAACGAATTAACTTCTGTAATAAATGTCTAATTAGATAACGACAACGAATCAGATAACCGACGAACTGTAGTAATAGCGTTTAACCATTATTTTGAAAGTGATGGGCTTCAACCGATCGTACGTTTCAATAACTTGGATTGCCGCATTCGATAACACTGATGCGAAATGGGAAGAATAAGAAGAGGAATATCTTAAACTTGCAAGTGTGATATAGCGTAATATTTCGCCATCTAACAGCGTACTTCAGTCGCGACAAGTTGGCTCAACTATCCTACCAGCGTCTGCTGCTCCGAATCGGCCTTACCCCCCCGCCCTTACCCCACCGTCACCTAAGTCTAATCCCATTTCCGACTGAGTTTTTGTTCTGGTCCCTTTCTCCATCCTTAACCTAACTTTTCCGTCCCCGCCCCGTTCCAGCCACCGTTCATGAACCCGACTCCATCCACGGCATCACCACCACCATAGCTCCGCTAACGCCCTTCAAGCACATTAAGTGTCCTTTCTGGCCATTTACACAGTCATCGCTCATGCCAGCATCTCTAGCTACACAACAGTCCCGTTAAACTGTTATCTTTTTTTCGTGATGTCACCCTCTCTTAAATTATTCTGCCTCTGAGTCACCTCCCCTATCTTTTCATCATATTTTCCTCCATCACTCCGTACCAAGCCGTCGCCAATCACTTCTTCAGTTCATTTCAAACCATTTCCCCCGATTCCTTTTTCATTTTGCCCCGTCAAACCAGTCATTGAGTGAATGTGTATTTATTGATTCGTCTTTGGCGCATCAACTCCCAGGATCGTAACTGTCGGCGTTCCTCCCTCACTGGAATGAGATACATCGACCTACCAGGCAAAGCGTTTTCACCCTCAGGTATCTTCCACAGCGAGGCACTGTCCAGCTAGGTATTTCTATCAAATGAATGGTCTGCCACGTGTTTGAAGTGTAAGTATGTATAGTGTGTAAGCGGAGAAGGGTGAAAAGTAAAAAGGAAATATCTTTTTTGTCGACCTGTTTTCAGAGAACTGCTCCAGTCATTTTGTTGAATCCGTGATTCGCCAAGAATTTGCGGTAAAGACATTATAGCAGTCGGTCGTTAGAATTCTCATCTAGCGAGGTTGAATTCGATCCAGCCTGCAAGTAGTGCCCGCCTCTATCTAGCTGCCGTCCTCTGAGCTATCGCAACCGGTCCATCAGCACCTTCGCCGTCCCCTCGCAACTTGCCGTCGTCGCCCTCGCCCTCACCGTCGCCCTCGCGTCCTGGCGCTCTCGCTCGCATCGCCATCGCATCGCCATCTTCATCGCCATCGCCGCTGCCCTGCCTGACAACGCCTTCGTCGTTTCGCGTCAGCCGCCGTCGTCTCCGTTGACGCAGCAGGGTCCTGGCGCTGCGCGTGCGTTACAGGCTGGCCGCGCGCGCGCCTGCCGCCAGCACGTTACGATTTATGGCCTCTGCATTTGCCTCTTTGAAGCTTGCGCGGATCATTGATCATCTGTATGGGCGGTTAAGCATTTTTGCGCAGTGTTTGAAACACTCTCAGCGCTTCACACTCGGTTGGTGAACGCAGTGACCACTTACAACGCGCGGTGCAGTGATGGATTGCGGGCGTTTGCTGCCATCAATTCTCATCTCCCGCGTGACGAAACGAAAAACAATGCGTTTTGGTTAACTTTTATAATTTAAAAATTCAGAAACATTGGTAAGAATGAAATGACACAGAAGTCGAATCTTTAAGCATTTTCTGCATCTTAGCATCTTATTATTATCATCTATTATATCTTTAAGCATCTGATATGCTTCTTTACCTACTCCACGTTTTTATCAATTTAATTGTTCGAGTCTAAGAAAGTATTATATGATTTACAGATAATATTTCTGTTTGTACTATACCAACTCATTTCTCCACTGACATTATTCACATTTCGAAAATTTCACAGTTTTCGAAGAGTGTGCGAAATGTCGCAGTATGAAATTAAGCATTCTCAACAACTAAAAGTATATTCAGTTACAATGTGAAGACACATTTTAATAGTATTGAATTGTTGATTATCAGTTGAAGGAAACATTAATGAGTTTAACTATTATTTAATAGGCATTAACTTTTACCATTACACTTTTTCTTCATGATCTCTATGGTAATTGATATTTGACATAATCCTTCTTCCAGAAGAATTCAAAACTATGAAAACGATTCGAAAAATACATTTTGCGTTCGATAACTTTCGTACAATTTTGGCGCATAATTGTTGTGAAGCTTTCTTCCGTTTCGTCGAATGAACTTTCAACACAAATCAGAGGTCAGTATTACGTATTTCGCTTGCTAAGCGAGAACTCCGCTTCCGTAAACGACCTCCGCCCCAGCTTCTTTCAATTCTATTACGGCACTTTCGTTTTACGGTGTACTCAGAAACGAACAGTCCGTAGGCACTGTATTGTAAATTCCTTTTAAAGCGAAAGAGCAAAAACGGCCACTCCAACTTCGAGTGAACCGATTTTTGCCGGAAAATATTCAGCTCCTGCAGCGGCGTAATCTTTTTCTCGTCTCTGATTTTACTGGCGTTCTTTCCGAAGCCGTTCATTCCAGGGAGCGCTGCGGATAGCGCTCTTTGCTTCTCAGCTGCCCTCTTCTCCCCCCGCCGCCAGCCATGCCGCGACTAGGCAACGCCCCCGTGGTCGCCACTGAGACAAGCGACAGTTTTATTCCCGCGGCAGACGTTTTTGCATCTGACGGGCGCTCATGGAAGGAGAAGGAAGGCGATTTCTGCGACGCTGTATACATTATGTTGTGGTCAAAAGTCCAATGAAGTATTTTTGTAGTTTATTTGATTATTTATTTACTTACAGTGAATTACGAAAGCAAATCGACACACTGTTTTATTTATAAATGAACTAATATTTATTCATTGAAAAACGCTGTTTTTGTGAAATTATTTGTCAATTTGTAATAAAGTGTCTAATCATTTTCTGAATGTTAATTTTAATGAAACATTTTATTTGGATGGATAAACGTCTTACTAAACAGATACGAATCGATGTGGTAAGAGTTGTATCGTGTTTATGTGCAGTGGAGAGAGAACTCCATGAACTGCATGAAGTAACTTATTTTTCTTTGTTGTTTTATTCTAAAAACTTCATCAATTCTTGGCTCTATCGGATGTGGTATTAAAACGTTTCTTCATAAAAGAATACTTGTCCTCTGCATCATAAACCGTCAAGGAATCGAGTACTCCCTACGTAGCAAGTTTTGTCAACAAGAACTTCATTATTTCAGAACGTCGACGATACGACGTTGACCACAAGACACATTTGTACTTCAGCGAAATGTAAAGAAACAAAACTATAAAGTAGAGTGCTTGATCCATGGAAATAATTTATAAACTTCTTTAACTTATTTAAAATTTTTTGAACTGTGCAGACTGCTAGAGGCGAAAATGTCGCAAGACGACAGGTTCACGAATTATTTCGCAGTCATTTTTATGTCCATATAACGCACATTGTTCCGACTCTTTGCTTTTTCTTCAGTACATCTTTGAAAGTACTTCGATGTTTCTACCATCCAAGTGTATTAAATACGTAATAATTGAAAATAATTGCTTTACGTTTTGGATTGACCATATAATCTTAAGTGTGATCTTAAAAACAATGGAACATTTTTCGTTTCGACAAACGTTTATAGAAGAAACAACTTTTACTTTCAATACCATGTAATATGAATCACTGTGTTTTAGTATTATTCTCCAATAAGAATAATAAATCAAAATGGAAGCAAAACCCATTCTGTGAATTACTAACGTGAATGATTGAAGTGAAAATTATATTTATGGAGTAGGGTTGTAGATTTGTAGTAAACGAGAGTCAGCTTTACGACTGGCATTAACATATAAACGAGAAATTGCTGTACAGAAACGTGCCAATTGCGTAATCTGTAGATTGACTGTTTCTAATTGACATAATGCATGTGTAACTGGATTAATGTCAACGATAATTATCACTAATGGCTACTGTCTGTTCAAGGGACGATATTTGATTGGAATATGTATACTGAAACACAAATTAATTCCAGACACATCTCTCTACATATTATCATATATAATAATTTTAAAGGGAAGTGTAAATCTTTTGCTCTCTAAATTTAGTTTATTTTTCTTGCCGAAACAAGTGTCAGTATATTCACAAGTAAAGATAGAATGGATCACACATTAGTGAAAACCACACTGCTTCACACTGCCTGAAAAACTGAAATTTGTTTTGAAATTTGTTTTGAAACGTGATATTTTTTTAAGGTACAAAATTTGACCACGTGATATATACATTTAATTAATAATTACCTTTTTCTTTTAGAAGACACAATTGCAAGCCACGAAAAAAACATTGTGTGTTTTTTTGTGCAGGGATAAAATATAATTAAATGCAATAGTACTTCATTTACTAATCGTACATGAACGTTAAATCCAAGAACTGTTAATCACTGCATCTTATATATTGATTTATTATAATAATAATAATAATAATAATAATTATTATTATTATTATTATTGTTATTATTATTATTTAAAAATAATCAAGAAAGTGCCTACTTTTTACCAGTCAGAGAGAATGCTTCGTATCAATTCTTGATAACGTATGAATAATTTAGTAAACCGTATTAAACTTTAGTGAACCATTCGTTTGTGATATATATTATTGTGTTCGTGTATTTAATGAATATTTTCGTTTCATCATGTGTGCCTTACGTCAGCATTATGTCCTACAACTGCATATTAATACGGACGCGTTGTGACTAACTTCTAACAAGTAGGTTGGAATGGTGAACGGATTGTCGACCATGGGTAGGGCAGCAGCACATAACAGCTTGCAGTATGTCCGAAACGACAAATCAGCTCTCGGCAAATCAGGTCAAAGTTATCTTAGTCATTTGAAGTCATTTTAAGTTGTTTTTTTTTAGAATCTTGAGTAATCTCCCACTGACCCTGCAATGCGTGCGGGTATTCGATATTCGTGATGTTTCTCAGAAGACGCCACCATTCTCCACTCTCCACTCTCAACTTCCCATCCGCCACCCACCACCCAACACCCACCACCCGCCACACTTAACCCGCCACACTTAACCCGCCACACTTAACCCGCCACACTTAACCCGCCACACTTAACCCGCCACACTTAACCCGCCACACTTAACCCACCACACTTAACCCGCCACACTTATCCCGCCACCGTTACTCCCCACATGCTACCCGCCACACATTACCTAACTTTTGCCATCCACCACTCTCGACCCAACACCCACCACCCTCCACCCTCTACCCACCGCCGGCCACCCTCCACCCGTCGCCGGCCACCCACCACCACCACCACCACCGGCGCCGCCACCCACCACCCTTGACCCTTTCCCCGCCCTTTCCCTTGCCCAGTCGCTCCCGGCAGCGCAGCGGCCGGGGCGTCATTAATCTCCCGGCGCGGCGGCGTCGATGGAGCGGGGGCGGGGAAGGCGTTGGGCGGGTGTGGCAATTGAAAAGGCATCACTGCCGAGAGTTCTGGGAACGCAGAGATCATGTCTGTTCTCTCCAGCGCGCTCTGTGTTTTGCGGGCGGTCGACGCCGCCACTCGGAGGTCAGTCTTCAGAATTCCTCCGGCCCGTGGTGGAGATATGGAAATGAAGAAGGGCCCTTCTAGATGTGGAAGGGGGAAAGGTGTTGGCCAATTGCATCAATAGCCAAATAAATTAAAATAAAGGAACTAGTAGAAACTCGGTTAGATTAGATTGAAATTCAATATTCATATTTTGAAGATAAAATTATATTTTAACAACCGAAAAATATGGTAACAAGAGGTATAATTAAAAATCTGAACATGTGAACTATGAAAACAAAAGATTCTATGTTGTTTGCAAACGTGTTCTGAGAATGTCGTGCAGTTATATGTACAACTCTTCGTAATAGGCTTCAATTTTGATGAAAGATACTATGGAGATGAGATTCCCATAGTGTTCTGTGTCATATTAGCGGTTGATTTTCTAGCTCGTTAGCTAGAAGCTAGTTCTGAACATAGTTCGATAACTAGTTCTTTTCTTAGAATAAAAAAATGTATAGAAAAAGTTCAACAATCCATTATATTTAATTATTTGAACAGACTATTTTATTTGTACATTAATAATAATAATAATAATAATAATAATAATAATAACAATAATAACAATAAGAAGAAAAAGAAAGTTTCTCGGGTGGCTCCTGCTAGTTTTACCGTGATCGTAAATCGGTTTCGATTCACGATCGGGACAAAAATAGAGCTGTAGTTTTGAATTACACTCGTCTCAGTTTCTGTAGCTGTGTGACGAAGAAAATGCTCAGTCAATCCATGTGCGCTAGGTACGGTGAAGGGAATACGTCATGCCCGCCACATTGACTCTCTTAGCCCCAAGCGTGAATTACAAATAAAAACATGACCCAGGCTTGGGAACTTGAATCCTAGGACATCCCGGTCAGAGGCATTGCAGTGACATCAATGGATGCCTTGAGCCATCTAAGCCGGTTTTAGGGCTTAGGCTAGTGCCTAGGAAATTACATTTGATTGTTAAAATTTTGTTTTCAAATTTTACTGATTTCCATTCCATTTTGTAATAGGGAGGGGGGAACTTAACGGTCCCCGGGAAACTGGAGGCATTGCGCTGTGAGCCGAGACGTCGCGTTGTCGCCTGGGTAGCCCGGCGAAGCGCTCAGTCCCCGCGTTAAGATGCGAGCTACATTTGCTGCGTTCGATTTATGTTAAGTTGGTTGCTGTTATTGATGTTAATTATTTATGTTATATTGGCGGCTTCGGTGGTGTGACGGTTAGCCTATGAGATTATTGTACCTAAATTCGCGATTTCAAACCAGATCAAAGACTTGGAATTTCAAGGACGAAAAAGAAAAAAAACCTTTGGAGAAGTAAAGCCGTCTGTCCCATGTTGTAGATTTCCTCCACGTAAAATATTCTCAAACTCAAAAGAAGCCTCTAAGCTAAATTCAAGTCATAATTTTCGTCGCCCTAGTGATACATTCTTTCTCCTAGAGAAAGGAGCCTAGAAAAATTTGCATGGCTCGACGAAAGAGCGGACCTGATGACCTGAGTCTTCCCGCGGAAAACGAGCCGTTATTGAATTGATTTACTTTGAATTGATATTGAAAGTGGTGTCCTTCGGCTTGAATGATTTCTTGGCACATTCAAAACATATTTTTATTTACACTTCGAAGCAAATCAGAGCGGGATTGCGGCAGGCAAGGCAGCTCTGGAGATCATCCTCCACCTAAGGGTTTACCGCGTACATCTGATCTATTATCCCCGAAGTAAAAGGTTACGTGGGTTATATCAGGTGATATGGGAGGTCATAATTCACGACGTCATAGCTATTCGTCACTGTATCATCACTGTAGATAGTGTTTAAAAATACATTGTTTTAAGAATTGTATCTAACGAATGTGACCTAAACAAAGTTTCTCTGCTCCAAAGAAAAGTTTATCACGCCTGCACAAATAAGAACGCTCTCGGGACATTGGGTTATCGGATAGCGGACTCGCGAAGTTCGGGCGCCGTTTCATGTTGTTTCTGTTCCTCTTCCAGTATTTTTGAAAAATTAAGAAACCATATCAAGTGAAAAATGATACAATAATAATATTTCCCAAGTTCAATTTACTTTTTAAGGTATAATGTGCACTTAATCAAAGTTCCTGTGAATTTACATTCAATTTAGAAATATATCAAAAGCTGCAGTATTTTCAAGAAGAAATTATCAAAACATATTACGTTAAGGGAAGTAAATCATTGTATATTTATGCGCGAATGGCAACAAATTAGAGAGGGATATATTGGTAAAGGATTCTCTGAATTTATGATTTCTAAATGGAACATCCAAAGTGAAAAGCTTCCATTCATGAATGTGACTACCTGCTGCAGAGAAGGAAAAGAAACAACGAATTCTTTAAATAAACATTGCTTTGTTTAAGTAAATATTGTTGCGGCTAGTAGGAAAGTCCGTATAGAATGAAATGGGAGAGATTTTTTTATGGCGTCATGTAATATTAATATTTGGTAGTGTTCATTCCAAGTATTTACGGTCTCGCACAGAGTCAACCATTCAAACGACTTCAGATTCAGGTGCACGTATAATTTTCTTTTCGTCGTCCCTCACTATCACTTACACCCACTGTTTCCACAGCGGAAATTGAAATGTAGTGGCGCAGTGGTGTGCATGAGTACTCTATTCCATTCCACTCGATAGTGCTTGCGTCCCCGACTGAAGCGGGAGCGTTTTATCTCTTGCGGACGTGTGAATACGCGCCCTAGTTTTACGAATCCTCTTCTGCACTTACAGCGATCAGAAAGATCGGAGCCGTGAAACACGAGGCGGCGAATATAGAGGGAAGAACCCGCATCCAGCAGCGTTGCAGGCCCCGAGAAGTAATTCTATTGTTCATTCCCATCTGTTTGTTTTGCCTTTTACGAGCACGAAGTGTTAGAAAGGTTCTTCTGTTGCTTCCTGCGAAATGCTCTGAGAGCATCGAAGAACCAACGAGAGATTTAAACGCATTTAGAGAGATTTTATAGCCGTCTTTACAATCCCGTGTAAGACACTACGTTGAATAGGTTCCACGAGAGGAAATAAAATTTAGTTGCATGTAAAGATCTGAAATGGAATTTTTAAATTTACACTGTAGGTATTCTAAACAAGCAGGCTGTCAGGGAGAAAATGCAAATATATCGCATTACTTTTTCCCCCGTAAAATAAAACTTAATTTCTTCAGAAGAAGAGCTTATTCTTCGTGTAAAATAATAACAAACAGCGTAAGGGGAAATAAGTTCATACACCACGTATATCACGCTGAAATTAATTTTCTCCCTTGCTTCTCGCTCGGCACCTGAAGCCGGCCCGTGCGGCGAACTAAGCCCCTTCATGAATGTGTATATTACGGTAAGCACCCCGCTGCTGGAGGAGCAGCGAGCGCCTGGCCGTTTTCTGGCGCGGGGCGGCGGCGGCGGCGGCGGCGGCGGCGGCGGCGGCGGCGGCGTCTGTGCTGACGGGAGGCCGGCGGCGACCGCGGCGTCCGTTGCGGTGCGTTCGAGGGCTCAGGCGGGGGCGGAGACGTGGTAGGGGATGCTGGTAGGAACGGCGACGGCGGAGAGGTAGAGTAAAATGATAGCGGGGATGGGGAGCGAAAGTGTCAGAGTGGGTATGGGACGGAGACGGATATGGAGGCAAGGTCGGCAGCGGGGACAACTGAGGCGGGTCGGGGATGGATGTGAGGGAGGGCGTGGAAGTGGGGGATGGGTCGGAACAGAGGGAGAGGGTGAGAGAGGCGGGGACGATGGTGGCAGCAGGGGCAGGATGACGGTAAGGCTTGCCTGGGGCGGAGGCCATGCCGGGAGCGGGGGGGGGGCGGTGGCGGAGGACTGACACACGCTGGGAGAACGCGGTTCGCGGCCGCAGGTGGCGCCCCCGCCCCCGCCTTTTAATTACTCCGCGCCGCTCCTCGGACGGCGTCCAATTACGAGGATGCGACCGCCGTTGCCGCAGCCGCCGCCTTCATTTACGAACGAGATTATTGAGACGCGCCGCCCCGCGCCTTGCCGCTCCGCTACACTTGCCGTACAATGGCCGTGGGCGGGGCGCGGCGCGGCTGGAGACTGCGATGCCTGTAGGGTGCGAGTCGTCGGGCCCTCGCGCTGTTTGCGGTGGACTCGTCAGCTTCACCGCCCGAAATGCGTCTGCTCCTGTCCAGGAAATTCAAGGGGAATTTGTGAAAACCAGAGGAGGTAGCCTTTTTTTACGATTCAGTCGTTTTCCCGTAATCATTCTTCAGTATTATTCCCTGCAGTTTATCCGTTATTAATTGAGCGATTCTCGAAAAATTAATAATCTTGTCTAGAGGTACGTATTAAAAATAGTTCCAAAAAATACAGCTACTCTGAATGTCGATTTGTCCTGTAGAGATGCTGTACATCCTGTAAAGGCTTTTATTGTTCCTTCCCAATCATTCTTCCAAAAATAGTCCATCAAATCATTGCATTTTGGCCTATATTGCTCTTCTGAGTCCGTAGTTTGTGTTCTCTACAACCTCTTATTCACCTAACAGTTCAGTGCTCATATCATCTGACAATTAAATCACTATTTTTTAACAACTCAGTATTATCAGTAATTTAGTGAATTATCATTACAAATGTATATAAAAGACAACGTGCATTATTCAATGTTTTCTGGAGGTTTCCAGATTATCTTCGGTTTACATTTTGATTTGTTAGGCTTCCCTTAATATATATTCTGCTCCAAATACGAATCATCGACGTTTCCTATAATTTGTGTAACCTCCATCCATTACTGTGCTACGTGCTAATTGTGCTCCATCTCCGCCTTCCAGCTCACCTCATCCTCCGTCCCAGTACTCCTCCATCTCAGCACTCGTAAACAATCCGTTCTCGTCAAGCCGCTCGGCAAACCGGTTAGTCCGCCCTCTCGGGCCCCGCGATCACCTCATGTACACAACTGCTGCAGCCGTCGTCGCTGAAGCCACCGCCACCCTACCGACCTCGACTCCGCCCCCACGCCGCCCACGCCTCACTTGCCCTCATCTATGCAACTTTCGTCTTCGCCGCCCTCGTTTAGACTGTCCTTGATTCGGTTCCGCCGCCCTCAACTCGACTCAACTCCGCCGCCCTCGACTCGACTCAACTCCGCCGCCCTCGACTCGACTCAACTCCGCCGCCCTCGAGTCGAATCCGCTGCCCGCAACTCGACACCGCTGCCCGCAACTCGACTCCGCAGCCCGCATGTCGACTCCGCTGCCATCGACACGACTCCGCCGCCCTAGACTCGACCCCGCTGTCCGCGCTCGATTCCGCAGCCTTCGGCTCGACTCCACTGCCCTCAACTCGACTCCGCTACCCGCGTCTCGACTCCACTGCCCTCAACACGTCTTCGCCGCCCTCGACTCGGCTGTCCTCGATTCGGTTCCGTCGTTCTCGACTCGACTCGACTCGACTCAACTCCGCCGCCCTCGATTCGACTCGACTCAACTCCGCCGCCCTCGACTCGACTCCGCTGTCCGCAACTCAACTCCGCTGCCCGCAAGTCGACTCCTCTACCATTGACACGACTCCGCCGCCCTAGACTCGACTCCGCCGCCCTAGACTCGACTCCGCCGCCCTAGACTCGACTCCGCCGCCGTAGACTCGACCCCGCTGTCCGCGCTCGATTCCGCAGTCTTTGGCTCGACTCTGCTGCCCGCGACTCGACTCCGCTACCCTCAACTCGGCTCCGCTGCTCGTGATTCGACTCCGCTGCCCTCAACACGTCTTCGCCGCCCTCGACTCGACTCCGCCACCCTTGACTTTGCCGCCTTCGACTCTACTCCACCGCCATCGACTGGACATCACGGCCCTCGACTCGGCTCCGTAGCACCGTGACTCGACTCTGCTGCCCTGAACTGGACTTCGCCGCCCTCGACTCGACTCCGCCGCCCTCGACACGACACCGCCACCTTTGACTTGACTCCGCCGCGCTCGACTAGTCTCCTCCGCCCGCGACTCGACTCTGTCTCTCGCCCTTGTCTCTGTCTCTCGAGTCACCGTCGCTTCCACAGCCGCCGCCCGTATCTTCACCGCAGTCACCGCTTCCGCTGATGCTGCTGCGTCTCCCAACACGCGAGCAGATCCGCGCGAATTAACCAGAGGCTGCGCGGACGCACACCGGCGGCAACTCACATCCCACGCTACCTCAAGAGAAAGCACGAACGAAAAAGTTGCTATGCGTGCGGCGCGTGGTCTCTTCAGGCAGGTGACAGGTGGCTTGACAGGGACAATTGCCCGCTCGGGCGAGTGCTGCTCGTGTCCAGTTTTACGTGAGAGAATTCCAGTGTTTTCATCGCTGTGCACAGTGCTGGGGGGAGGTAGTTGTTCCAGAGAAGTGACTGAAATCAACATGATGTTGCTTCTGTTTGGTTTGCAGCAAGAACCTTGTGAGGTAGGAGATACGATCTGGGAATTTTATTTTCTTCAATTTCCTTATCTTTAAATTTATTGTATTTTCTTCCCTATCTTTAGGTCGTGCTCGAGGATCTAAAAAAGTAGATAACCATAGAAGAAATTAATCATTGTATACTATAATAATATTCTGATGGTGGTATTAGCGCACACATTTTGATGAAATGTTGATTATTGTAATGTTGCTAATAAAAACAATTTATTTGAGTAAAGTTGATGTAGTTGTACGTAATCAAATTTTCATCACCCGTAAATTTTTGAAGAATTTCAGATGCGTGAGAAACGTGTTTCACACGGAAAACTGTCAACCGTAATATGTCATTATTAATGTGTGAAACAAAATTCCGACATGTTTGAAATGCCACTGAGGTGACAAGGTAGTGACTGTTGATAATAGAGATAGATATACACAGACGTATGAAAAGGGTAGGAAAATTACTCGATTTATTAACTCAATGGTTAACTAGGTATAAACTAGGAGACACGAGTTCGGCTCCAGAACTAGATTAACTAATAGTTTGAAGAACATGAAGAGCGTACGTATACATTTGCTACGTTTGCTACGGATTTCGTGCAAGTTTCCTCATGTAGTTTCTGTGATCACATTTAAAACATTCATTTTGACCTGAATTTGAATTAATGGAACTTCGATTTCATTATTGGTGTGAATATTATTCCACTAACTTATTTAGTAGATTGTGAGATCCACTACGAAACATAACCAGTTTCCAGTTTCGCCCGCGGAACGAGCCAGCAGCGTGGCTCCGTCGTTGTCTCTGCCGCGCCTGCGGCACAGAGTGCATATAATGCACTTCTGAGAACTGCCTTCCGCCCCTACATTGCCACGTGCGCCGGACGCCCCCGGCGTCGACGCACCCTTCCCGTCCCCGCCCCGTCCCTCGCGCCGCTCGCCGTCTGCCAACGCCAGCGCCAGCGCCCGGCGCCGGTGCTCTCTCGCGGGGCTCTCCGGCCGTTGCCGACAACTTTCGCGCCCTCGGGGTATGGGCGCACACAGTACGCCCGACTGCCCCCTCAGGCGCGCGGAGAGGGTTTTCCGCAATTAACAAGCAAGTCATACTCAATTGGCCGAACATTTATTTCGCAAGTGAAACATAGTCTCCGTTAGTGGCCTTTATTAATAAAAATTAAATTAATTTTTTCGCAAGTGAAAAATTTATGATTAGTATATATATAATATATATATATATATATATATAGTATATATATATATATAGCTATATATATATATATATATATATATATATATATATATATATATATATATATATATATATATATATATATTTGATAATTCCCTCCAACTACTTATCGGGTTTATTCCGTTTATTTCGTTTCTTTCCCCTCCGCTTTTTCATTGAGAGAGGTGAATAAATGCTATTTGCAAATATGCAAATTGAATAAAATTAATTTCGCTCTTGGGCGCCATGATCACCTTCCAGGTGCACTGTGGCACATTTATTGATTATATATCTGTTGAGAAAGAAGAAAAATCGGGTCAATATTTCAATGGAAGTTGAAATATTAATGAAAATAATTGCAGTATTGATCATATATTTGACACGGACGGAAAAATATAGAAAAAACTTCGATTATGTTCGTTCTGTGACATCTAGTGAGGTAAAAACGTCGGGAATAGTTACATTAGCTCATGCTGGTTAGGGTCTTGAGGTGGAAGACGGGATGTCATGATAGGCTGGTGCTGAGGGAACTCAGTCACGTGCGAAGGGACGAGTCGTGAGGAAGGTGGTTGATAGGACGATGAGCTGTTGGTATAGAGATGCGCCATTTTCTCTCAAAATATAAAAATAAAAATATTTTAGAAGTAATAAGAGGAAAACAAAAGTTACAAAGGAAGGCGAAGTGATGGTTTAATAGTGTAGCTTGCAGATGTAAATGGTTTAATACGGTTTGTCAAAAGTATTGGTAAATACATTTGTTTACATTTCGTCCTAGCAGGTAAATTAAATACAGATGTATTGAGTTTTGATACACGGTATTTCTATAAACAGTTGAGACTTACAAAAGAAATAAGAAGTGTATAAGACTAGAAAGTTGCAATTGTATAGAAAAGAGAGGGGGAAGACAAAAAAGAGGAAGAATAATAGAGGAAGAAGTACAATAATAGGTCAAAGATATCGAAGAAACAAAAGTATTGAATAGATGTTTAAATGAATTGACAATATCATTTTATTTATATTTGTGGGAAAGTTTAGGGAAAATATCGCACACAGAAAAGTCTTAATTGTAATTTAATATTAATACCATGAAAACAATTGTTGCTAGTGGGAATAATTATGCAAGTCTATTGGAACCTTGTTTTATTTAGACCTTATTTGTTTTTTTTAAAGGAGTACATTTGCACGAATTTACAAATTGAACAATCATATCTGATATTACCGGATCTATTCCAACATAGTTTAAACCTTATTTTATACATCAGTGGGTATATCTTGCTTTACAACTACAGTGCCATGGACTTTTTATGGTTTTCAGCGGAAAAATATTCGGTGAATAAACTAAAAAGCTCCCTCAGGCGAAGCGTTCGCTACACTTTTTATCATAAAAAATGTTCTTTTTCAGATGTCTCATTTTATCCAGTTTCTTTGTTACTGACGTCTTTATTTGATCATGTTCACTCATTACGTCCATTTACATATTGGTTCTTGTGCGTTGGGAGCATTGTGCGGCGCGGCTCCAGCGGAGCGCGTAAGGCTCCCGGGCGGCACGCGGGCCGTGGCAGCGACACGTATATTCCTGCGGCGTTGCAGATTCCATTAATTAAAATCCGAACTAGTTGAGTCAGTGTTTCTAATTGCGAGCTCCACGCAGGAAGGTGGGCGAGGGAAGGGTGGGGAGCAAGCAGGCTTCTGCCGCCTCTTCCGACGCCGCCGATGATTCTGCCTCCGCCGCACTCTCTGTCACTCGCTGTTCCGTTCCCCTCGTCTTGTCACTGCCCTGATCTCCGCGTCACATCCATCACGAGCATTGCAACGCCCCGTACGGCGCTTGACTGCCACGCCTCTCTCCAAGCAGTCACAGTGGACGGCTCGGACGTCACAGTTGTCACAAACCTCTACCTGTCAGGGTTCCGTGTTGCCACTCACGTCACCAGGGGTTAGTCACCATATTCGTCACGTTTGTCACAACTCTCATAATCGTCGCGGAATCATCTTGTAGATCTGTTCACGTCACCCCGCCATACTCGCAGCAATCCCACAAACATTTCACGTATCACCCAAACACACACACACACACACACACACACATCATACCGACCCTCCCCCCACACACACATCACTCATATCACTCATCTCCTTTAGCAACCGTTTCAGGAAGCACAGCGGAACTATCGGAAAAGCTATGATTGTCAACTCATCTTATTACCATTTAATGGAGCCGCATTTTCTTTCACCGATTCTTATCCCCACAACTTCACCACGCCTAGACATACTCCTGAATACGATGAAAGATTGTAGTTACTTCCATCACCATACAAACATTCCGAACGACCTAACAAACACCACAAGCGCTACAACAAATACTACGAGCACTATAACAAGCACTACAAAAACTACCACCTCCATAAGTGATGCCCCAAAACCACCACTACCACCACGACTACTGCCCTACCACTGCCAACATCCCCACTGCTTCCCCGAAGCCCCCGTTGGCGCACGCCGCCGTCGCCGCCTCCCGCGCTCCCTTCACCGCCCCCGCCGCCTCTCCCCCGCGCCTGATTTATGCGTCCGCCGCACCGCGGCGCTGCCGCCGTAGCTGCGTTCGGGTTCCGCACGCCCTTAATTACTGCGTTCTCCAGCAGTCGCTTGCTCCGGCACCGTGCCCGTTTCCTCCGCCGCCGCCGCCCCCGCCCCCGCCATCGCCTCCGCGGAGCCTCCCGAGCCCCCGGCATCTTCGACACCGCCAGTTCATTATTCGCCATCTCGTTAATTAAAATTCTGTGTGTGTAATTTCTTTCACGGTATCTCGGGTTTGAATCCCGCTTCGCTTCGTAAGGGCACAATTATTATTACTACTCCCACGAAACGCGCGTACGCGAGGAGGGGAGGGGAGGGGAGGGGAGGGGATTGGGAGGGGGCGGCGGGGATTCAGCGGGGCGAAGCGTGCGCGCATTCATCTTGCGAGGGAGGCACCAGACGCCCCGCCCCGCCCCGCCCCCTCCCCGCCCCCTCCCCGTTCCGACTACGCCGCCTGGGAAACAATCCGGTCGCTGCCTACTAATTTTGGATTGTTTATGTGCCGCTGGGTAAACTGCCGGTGCCTCCGGATTGTTCGGGTCGCGACGCCGCCGCGCGCCGCTTTGTGTGGGAGGGCGCGACTGTCGTCCCGGAGGTGGGAACGCGCGTCTTCCCGAGTCGGCGCGTCACTTTTAATTTAGAGGCTGGGAATGCTGGGCCATTGAAAGTTTACCGCACTTCGTGGAGTGAATCGTGGTAGTAATCGTTTATGAGAATCTGGCGGTGCATCTATCTTCTGACGCTAAATTACATGTTGGAAGAGGTTGCTATGAAATTTCAAGCTGATCAGAAATTTCTAGTGTTGTAAATTTCTTCGAAAATTGGTCAATATTTTTTCTGGGCCTAACTTGCAGGAATCGTATTACTGTGCGACAAATTTACATGGATTCGAAATATACAAGATACAATTAGCTATTAAATTAATATCAATTATAATGTAGTAATCATGATTAAATAGATGTCAATAAAACATCCTGCAGTAATCTAATATATTCTTATATTCTTATATTTTGGGCTAGTAATTGGTGGTCTTTTGAGAAATATCTCCAATAGCGTATCAATCGCATATGTTGTCGTAGTGCATTATTTATCTTCTATTTTCCGTTATCAAGTGTTAATTTTAATATATCACTATTTTATATATTTATGAAATATAATTAATTCAATTCAAAACTTTCTTAGCTCATGAACTTCTGAGCGGCATCTTTTTCTTGACCCTAATAAACAATATTAGTAATTTAATCTTATTTCCCATTAAAATATTTACTTGTATGTCACATGGAAAAAAAATTTAATTGATTCCTAATCTTTTATAGTAAAAATTCAAACCGACTTTTGATCCCTAAAGACTCCAAAGGTTTCACTTCAAATTTCCGTACTATCTGAATGTATTGAAACCTTTATTGGGCGATCAGTTTTGGTTCCTCTGAAAAAAGTGGTCTTTTGGTGGGGTGTTACTCATTTGGAGGAGTCATTATCTGTTTATACAAATTGGTCTAGTATTACTATACATCGTTTTTGGAAAGTGCGTATTTTATTCTAATGAAAATATTTAAAGGCTTTTAATATATGTGGACGAACATTTATTTTGCCTTTTTGCCTATTTTGATGTATTAAATGCTTTTCAGTCATAATTCATTTCATTTCAATGCATTTCTAATATTTATTCATGTGTCTGTTTTCTCTTCCTTAAAAATAAACATTTAAATAATTTTCAATCTTAGAATTATATTAGCTACGGAACCTCTATTTTCTTGTGTAGACCAAATATGTCATTTGTGCATGCATGGCACATTCTATATCTTTTCACATCAAATACTCACTTTTCTCGCATTTCTCCGCACAATTAAGAAAAGAAACAAACTCATCAAGGGCTAAATCTTGGGGGAGCGTTTGGCACAGATTCTGGTCGCCACCCGAACAATTACTTACAGAGATAATCGATAACACTAACTTTCGCCATTGCTAAACTTCGTACGAGATGTTCGTCCAGAAAAGAAACGTAAGGAAGACGTTGTTAAGTGAAAGAAGTGAACGTCAGATCACGTTAATAGTCGTCACACTAAAAGAAATGAAACTTCGTATAAGTGAAAACGAAATATTGCTACATGATTGCCGGAATATCATCGCTCAGATTTCCTCGAGAATGAAAGTCAAAGCACAATGCATTTTGCACAATGTCATTTACATAAGTCGCAAATTTTCATTTTATCTACTGAAAATTTAACGTACTGTATTTATAATATTCCTGAAAGTAGTCTCTTAAAAGGGGTAAATTAAGAAGTGCGATTAAGGAGCTGGTCGCGTTGAAGCGTGGTCTCTTAAATAAAGGAACGATTTACATACAATATACAGGATTCAGTGACCGTTCCAATAAAAATGTGTGGTTGGTTGTTTAATAGGGGTAGACTTTAAGAGGGATTTCTTTGTACCTCCCTTCGCGCGGAGAAGCTTGAGTTTTCCGAGGTTTCCCTTTCCATTTTCCACCTTCAACCTGAACTCTGTTGAGCTTCTCCACCCACCCTAAGACCACGCGGAGAGCAAGTACTTCGGAGGCACGCCACGCTCCTCCTACCCATCGCCTGCCATCGTTACACACGATGGCGGAGGAGTAGGAGCAGAAGGCGGCGGCGGCGGCGGCGGCGGCGGCGGCGGCGGCGGCGGCGTCTGCTGCTCGTCTCTGCGCGGCGCAGTGCTGCGTAATTAAGGATGGCGTGACGCGGCCCTATAAAATTCCCGAAACGATGTAAGTTGGCGCAGCGGCGGGAGAAGTAAATAATCCCCCGTTTATTTATCTACTGCGGAGTACCTGCTCGTTTCTTGTTGTTCGGTCCTCTGATTTACGGGTTCCGTCCGCCGACTGTTGCCTCCGCTGCGCTGCGGTCCCCGCCCCCGCCCCCGCCCCCTCCGTCTAGTTGTTCCGTCCGTGAAGATACGGCTCGCTTTGCAAGGCGTACGCCGCCGCAGAGTCGCCGGTTCCTGGTCTGGTGGCTTCATAGGAGCTGAATTAATAAAGCTGTCAAATCTTTGTATTGATAAAAAAAAATTCTATAATTATTTTAATTTCTGATTTTGTTCTCTCGTATAATATATTTTTCTTTGCATTATTTATTTTTTTAGAATTACTTTCGCCTCTCCGAAGATCGTTGATAACGGCAAATGTATGAAGGAAGTGACCATTTATTTTCTTTATTTGAAATTGTTTAAGCATTTTTGTATGAAGGGTAATAGAATAACTGGAAAGAAACAAATAAATACAGATATACTAAATAATGAATTTATGACTTATTCATATAATATATGACTTATTATATATGACTATATTACAGAGTCAAATTATACATTTATTATCCATGCAAAAAATTTTGCAAGACTTCAGTCTAATAATTATAAATATTAACATCAGAATCGCTCACAGAACTGAAGTAATAGTATCACCAGAACATTGTCTGTATTTTCGCATCAACAAAGAGGTACCGTTTTTTCATTGCAGAAGGGACGAATTTTAAATGAAAATTGGGAACGGTTTACGTCCTTAATAAGAACCCCACCATAAAAATATTAAAATATTTATTTTTGCTGATGCGATGCCTTGCTTACAAAAATTATTTAATATGATTCAACAATCTCTACACTTGTAGCTCATCTCCTGCAGATAGAACAAGCCATCATATCAAAACAAGTCGCAACCTAAAACAATCCAGCCGCTCTAAACCCGTCGGAGATGCGATCTCGGGGCATCCCCGACGTACACGGGCTTTCCACGTCGGAGCGGCTCACCCCTTTGTGATATACCGAGCAGCGAATCTCCAAGAGTTTTATGCACGCGCTGCCGACCTCTCGACCTGCAGCGTCCATCGAAGCGGACGATCACCCACCCCGCCCGCGCGGCAACCGCCCCACAGACGCCGCCCACCCTACCCCCAGTCTACTTTATCTGCCCCTTTCTGCCACACCCTATCCGCCCTGCCCCGTCCTGCCCCGTCCTGCCCCGTTCTGCTCCCCCCTCCCTGTCCGCCCTCTCACGTCTCTCCTTCCCCGCCCCGCCCTGCCCTGCCCGCTCTGCTATTACCCCGCCTCGCTTCGCTCCGCCGTGCCCCGCCCCGCCCTTCCCCACCTCTCCCTGCCCCGTCCCACCTCGCCCTGCCCCGTCCCACCTCGCCCTGCCCTGCCCCGCCCCGCCCCGCCCCGCCCCACCTCGCCCTGCCCCGCCCCACCTCGCCCTGCCCCGCCTCACCTCGCCCTGCCCCGCCCCACCTCGCCCTGCCCCGCCCCACCTCGCCCTCCCCACCCCACCTCGCCTGCCCCGCCCCACCTCGCCCCACCTCGTCCTGCGTCGTCCATCCCCAGCCTCGCCCTGCCTTGCTCCTCCCTGCTCCTTCCCGCCTCGCCCCGCCTCACCCAACCCAGCCACGCCACGCTCAGCCCGTCCCGCTCTGCGCGCCCAGTTTCGTCCACCCTGTCCCGCCTCTCCCGCACAATTCTGCCCATCCCGCCCGCCCTTCTTCGCCGTGCCCGCCCAACCTGCCCTCCTCGCCATTCGCACCTTACCCTACCCACATTACCTGCCCAACTTGCCCTTCAGCTCCCGCCTGCCTTCCCCGCCCTCCCCTCCCACTATTCGCGCCCTTCCCTGCCCTGCCAACCCGCCTAGCCCCCTTCCCTTACTGCCCGTCTCACTTTCCCATCTACACCGCTTTCGCCACCCTGGACGACCGCCCCGCCCCGTTGGCCCCATCCACTCCTGCACTTCACCCACCGCGCCTCCCTTTGTCCTTTTCCTCCCCTCGTGCCTCCCTCAGGCGGGGCGATGAGGAGGGCGGCGCCGCTAGCGCGGACGCGCCGCACCGCGCTCGAGTTACCCGACCGGCGTGCGCGCGGCCGTAATTTTAATTTCGCCTGGAGATAAAAACCTTGAGCGTAAAACACCGGCGCGGTGAGAGGCGGTGCCCCGGAGGACGGGCGGGCGGGCGGGAGGCGCGCTGTTGAAAACCGTAAGCGAGGGCGTCTCGAATTTCTTGCTGAAACACTCGACGCGGCCAAGTGCTTTTCGAGGGTCTCCGCCTCGGGGCTCGCGAGAGCGCGGGGAGGAAGCGACAAGTCCTCCGGCCGAGCGCTGACCACCACTTCTCGGAGCCGTCCCTACGCGACGGGTTTCAGCGCGGGTGGGGAGGTAGGGCGAGAGGTGAATGCTGTGAAGGCGGCGAACGAAGGAGCGAGGTACTGCGCTGCCTTGGGGTGTGCTGGATGGGCGCAAGTAATGAAACGGAGAGTGGGATTGTTAACAATGTGGAAGTTGTGCGAAGTGTTTGATTATGGGGGTTGTGTAAGCCGTTGATTGCGACAAGTTTATGGGGTCAGAGAGAGGAAATGGTCGGGTTGGGATAGCAGTAAGAAGACGAAATGTTGAATTTCCCCCTGTGTATGTGTATGATTGGAAAAGGTGGACATCCCTATGGAGTGGGGACGCTTTGTGCGAAATCGTTGGTTAATAAGATGTCGCATTGTGCAAGGCGGAGTGGTGGATAGCTCTGGGTTAGCATACTAAGTCTGTCTGTCTGTCTGTCTGTACTAGCACAACCACCTCTGACGGGGCCTAGACCTACCAGCGGCTTCCCGGCCTTGCGGATGTGGGTAAGGGGTGCGTGTTGCAAGCACACATACATCCCTTACGCCGTATTCTGGTCTTCTTAAACTACGAAATGAACTTTCTTATCGTCACACAGCAACAAATACTGGAACTTCTTCTTCTTCCAAGGCGCTACAACATTCTCTTGAGTGTCTTGGCCTGCTCCACAACTGCCTTCCATTTTGCTCAATCTTGAACTATCTCATGCTAATTCCTAATTTCTAGTCTCATAATATCCTTCATAACATCATCTTTCCATCTGATTTTCGGTCTCTCTTTCTTTCTTGCTGCAGTCGGGTGCCAATTATAAATCTCAGATACTGGAACATCGCAAGGAAAGCTCTCACTCTAATCTGCACCTACGCAGAATCTAACCCGGCATCGGGTCTTGAAAAGCGAGCACGCTGATCAGTGAACTACCCTGAGGGTCAGCATACTGGGTGGTAATGGTATTTCAGAAGGTTGATTAAATACGGCAGGAAGAGGCGAGAATCAAATTGACTATAACTTTTCAAAACTGGTGGTAGCTGCGGTGAATTGAACGCGTTCATCGATGAGTGTGAGTGTGATTTTCGGAGATAGAACTCAATCGAGGCGGGATCGATATGTGAGCTTGAGATATTGAGAGAGCCAAGAAGGACAGAGGGATGATTGTAGCAATGAGAAGCTTGACATACGATGTGGTCACTAGCGGGAGGGCTATAGTGAGGGATGAGTGAATTGGGTCAGAGGTGTGCAATGAAGAGCATGTCGGGGAACTCGGGATAACAGCGACATGACGGGCAGGGCGGCGAACGGAGCTCGGTCGGCGTGCGGGACGTGAGGAGCGTTGCAGGGGGCGGGACGAAGAGCATGGCGGAGACTGCGAGGTTCGGGAACTGGAAGTGGGTGTGGAGGGGAGGCAAGATGGGCAGGGCTGTGGAAGCAAGTTCGGCGTGCGCAGCGTGAGCGGAGCAGGATGGGAGTCCGATGCTCTGAGAAGGCTCTTCCTTGACGAGGCGGAGCGACCGGGGGGGGGCGTGACTGCAGTGATGGTGGTGTTGGCGTTGGCGTGAGTCGGTGACGGTGGTTGGGCTGACGGTAACCGTCGTTGGAATGGTGTGGGTGGGATGGCGAAAATGGAGGTTGAGACGGTGGCGGTCGTTTGATTGGCGGGACGCAGCGGTTGGGGTGGTAGTTTGGGGTTTTGGGATGGCGCTGACGGTGGTGGCGGTGGTTGAGGCGATGGCTGAGATAGGCCTGGGTGGGAGGTGTTGAAGTGGCGATGGCGGTTTCGGGGGTAGGCGGTGGCAATGGAAGAGGAGGAGGAAGAGAAGAGGAGGAGGCGGCGCAGGAAGCGAGGCGCCGGGGGCGGCGTCCGCTCGCAACTCGGCTTACAAGCGCGGCGCTGTCTTCGGAGAGTGTGGCTTGGCGGCTTCTCGGATTCACTGCTCCACTTGGCCGCGCTCCTCTGCGCGGCTAAGTACCGCCGTCGGTGCCGCCCGCGCGCCCGCGACTGCGCTTCCTGACGCCTGCGCCGGACGCCACGCGCGATGTGTGGGCCTGCCCGAGCTCTCCTCTTTCCGGCCGCCTGCGTGATTTCTCTCCAGGCGCTTTCCTGCACTCACCGCCCCAGCGTTTTCCATTCCTTTTGCCTTCTCTCCGTAGTCATTATTTCTATATAAAAGTGGCATTGCAATCAACAAGTGTCTCGAAATTATACGTTCCGGAGAATTTTCAGAATGTATCTGTTAAACTTCTTCTATTTCGAGGGGTTTTCCAATTTCAGGGGATGTCGATTTTGACTATCCGCGCCGGATACCCACTATGTCTCAGACATATTAACCTTTTACACGAGACACACTTGCGGGCTCCTCGGTCTGTGGTCAGCAGATTCACAAGACCTTCTGCGATAACACACACATATGAAAAACACGGGACAAACAACCATGCCCATGGGGAGACTCGAACCCGCGACCGAGGCGCAGAGTCGGCACATGCTCTAGCTACTTCGGCCATCTAAGTCGGCATCTGTTAAACATTCATTACTTTATGGTAATCCACATCAAATATCCATTAATATTTACGAGCTCTTTCGCAAATGTTAGCCACCTATTGGACAAGAAACTAGGACTTTCCACCATTCCTTGCAACATTCTAAGAAACAAATTTCTGTCTCGTGGCTACATACGTTGGGGCCTTCGGCGCCTCAGCGCTCATAGCCACGCCGAATCCCAAAAACATCTTCCGGTTCCAAGCGCCAACGTCACGCCGTCATCCCTCACCCCGCACGCCGCTTTCACGGGCGGTAGGCAGGCAGGGCGCCGCGTCGGACGGCGCGGGTCGGAGAGGCGGGGCGGCGCGCGAGCCTTCCGCAGTGCGAAAGTGCACGTGCCTGCGCCACGGCCCCGCCGTCGGAAGGAAGCTCTTGAGCGGTTCCGCCCCCTCCCGCCAGCCACCGCCGCCTCTCCCCCTCCGCCCCGCCCCCGCCGCCGACTCCGGAGCACGTGCACGTCCCCATTCCCGCTCCAACCCCTTCCTCCTCCCGCTCGCCCCGTTTGGCGCGTTCCGGGCGGCGCGGCGTCCCGCGGCAGATTTACGCGGGGGGTGGAGCGCCGCGTAACTCACCGGGTGGGCGGGGCGGGGCGGGGCGCGGCGCGGCGCCTCGTCGGCGCGGCGCAGGGGATGGGAGGGAGACGAGCAATTAAAGAAACAGATAAGCAGTGCGCCGGAGAAGATACACGCCCCGAGCGCGGGCGGAGGAGTTGGAGAGCGGGGGCGGGGCTCGGCACTGCGTCGCGCCTACGCCCTGAGCGCCCGCCCGCCCGCGCGCGCGCGCTCGCGGGCGAAAGCCGTGATAAAGGGGAGATACAGTGACGCACGGCGCCGCCGCCGGGCCGGGTCCCGGGTATTTCTGCCGAGATCCGCGAGCTGCCGCCGGGTCGCGTGCGCGCGAAGCGAGATAAGGCGACGGCAGCGCGGAGGACGGCAACCAAGGCGACTAGGAAGGTTGGGCAGCACTCGTGATTGTCACTTCGCAATGCTGAAAGAGCCCTGAGTGTGGTATGACTCCACAACGTTTATTTTAGAGCTTTCTCCAAGACTACTTGTTTCTCGCCTGAAAAGGAGGAAACTTTTCACGTTTACAAGATATGAAGATACTGCTGAAAGTCCTTAGAATGTTATATATCTTGTTTCTCGGTCTATTTTTCGTTTATATTAAAGTGCAATATTTAAGGTATTGCTGTCATTGAATTGCAGGCATTGTTGTCCCATTGAGCATTAGTAATCATTGATTTCTTTAGTTTGAAAATGTAAGTTAGGAATCGCCAGATCACTTATAGAATATTATACGTAGTGTATTTTGTCGTACACTTTTCCATGCGATATCACCTAGATATAAGAATCCAAAACCCCGAAATGGTTCTTAGAGACCCTTTGAATTAAAATATACTTACACCTACTGTCCATTGGTGTAAGTATATTTTAAACAAATTCAAAATGGAATTATAGTAAATAACCTCCGTTTTCATCAATACGTTCAACTCAAACTCTGTTTATATCACCATTGCACAGTTATAACCCGTATTGTAAACGGTAGCAGTTGCTTTATCTATTTCCGTTTTACCGCTATTTCCGTTTACTATCGTTCCAAAAAAAGGCATAGTAGCGGGTATACATGATTGAGACATCAATGTGTTTCTACAAGCGCCTCCGCCAAAACCTTATTTCCGCATCTCCACCTGCTCGGATCAACGTTACCGGCGCACATATTGAATATCGGCAAGATGTTCCTCCATCCTCCTCTTGTATTTATAGGTTTCTCCTTGGTAAAGCTTATTCCCTGGAGAGGCAGGTGAAGAGCCTGTTGGGGTAAACCGGTTATCGTTCGGGGAGGAAGGAGCAAGTATGGACGAGGGGGGCGAGCGGGGGCGGAGCGGGGGCGGAGCGGGGGTTAGCGGGGGTGGAGCGGGGGTTAGCGGGGGCGGAGCGGGGGTTAGCGGGGGCGGAGCGGGGGCGAGCGGGGGCGAGCGGGAACCTGTGTGGGCGATCGCGAAGTACTCGAGTGGGGGAAGCGATGAAGACGCGCGGGGGTGAGCGGCGCAGGCGGGGACTCGCGCGACCCTCACGGCCAGGGCTCTCGTGGGCGAGATGTGACCCTTCGCCGCTGAACCCCCACGGCCGCCTGCCTCTGCATTTCTCCCGTCTCCCTCTCTCTCTCTCTCTCCCTCCCCTCTCCGTCTCTGTCTTCCGGGCCGTGCGAGTCGGCCGCGGAAATGGAACGTCCGCATAAATAAGACGAAGGGTCGTAAACCCGCGCACCTCCACAAATCAGGAGCCCGGGTTCGGTCCCGCCGGCGGCGGCGCGCCGGTGCGCTTGTCGCGACGCAGGAAGCCCGCGCGCGCCGGAGGGGCGTCTGCTGCGGAAGGCGGTCCGCAGCGCGCCCGAGCGGCGAGCGCGGAGCGCCGCTAGCGCACGGAGTTGCACACGCAAGGCCAGCCGGCGCGGCGCCGCCAAGTAAGCGCCAATGGACGGAGTGGAAGTGAGGAAGGACCGCTGGAATGGAATGAGAAGCCTGAGGAGGGAAATCGAAACAAAATTAAATTTTCTATGTGTTCAACGAGAAATTAATGTTGAGGAAAAATAATATAATTATCAATACTTCGCAGAAATCTCTTTTTTGCAAGAAATATTAAAGGCATTGTAAAAAATAACTACAATAAAAACAAAAAACGTTGGGAAAGATAATAGAAGGAATAATAATAGGTGGTTAATCAGAAAATAAACAATGTACGTTCAAAGAAACCAAAATGAACCGTGTAGTTTCGTAAGTTTTTTTGCTCAGTGTTTTTGTCAATATTTTCGTTCTACAAAACCTGAAACGTCACTGAAATGCTTTTTATTGTTGGTCTCTGCAATTGTTGAGGTCTCATCAACAGCATTGTAAAATGATAAAATAGGATGTACCATCGTTCTTTGGAAATGTTGGACACAGCTACTCTTTTATTTGTATAAGTGATACTCTTGTCAATAAAATCATAATGAATAATACCACCAGAGGAGGGAAATCACTTGTATGCAAGCACTAGATAATAAAAGGGAAACAAAATGCATGGGAAAGCAAAACATAACAGACAGAGAGGTAAGACCACACCTATTGAAATTAAAAGAAAAAAAGGAATCGCAAAATCCCAAACCCTAGAAGCAGCTTAGGAGTCAACGTTGACTGTCATATGTTAAACGTTTAGACTGTTGACATATATAATACTTCGAAAAAGTGCGATGTTGAATACTAGAATCACAGAATCACTTATTGGGGCGTAACAAAATCACTGCTTTCTACCAGAATAATCAATTTACAGTAACCGAAAAAACAAGGAAGACGAAGGAGACGAAATTCAACGCACTGAGACAAATGATGCACATAATCTCAAATATATAACAAGACCTGTAAACGCCCGAAGGAACGATTGAGTCAACAATTATAATTAATTACTAATACTGTGAAATAGAATCAAATAAACATTATACTCTGAAAGTGTTCTTGTCGCATCACTGGAGAAGAAGGATAAGGATGAATGTAGCAGAAAGACTACTATATAAGAGAATTAGCAATCAATTGGGAGCAAAAACCTAAATTAAGGTTTCATCCCAACGTCGAGCGATGAGGGAAGCCCAAAATCCCAAACCGTTCAAGTATAATCTGAGGAAACACCTGAAGGCATGAAGGCAGGGGAGGCGCTACCAGCCACTCTTGCCCCCGTTTACCCGGCGGCGTTTGAATTTACGGCCGAGGCGGCGTATCCGCGAATTATTATTGGCAGCGGCTTTAAAGTATGCGGGGGCAGGCGCCGAGACGGGAGGCAGTCTTTCCCCCTTCTCCAACCAACCCACCCACCCACCCACCCGCCGCCGCGGCGCCCCACCTTGCGGGCGCGGGCGAATAACTCATGCGGTTTCATGGCTCCGGTTTCGATACCGCGTGATCGATAGGTCGATATGAATTTGGGGGAAATTGCGCGCCCGCGGGCGGCGGAATAAAAATTTAAGTTTATGGCTCCGGCGAGCGCAGCGATAAGGGATGAGATCGCTTCCCGCGCCGGCCTCTTCGAATTCTACCTTCTTTGCCCAATCGCGGGAAAAATGCATGTAAATCGGAACGGCCGGAGTTGAAGTTTCGTTTGAGGAGGAACGTTATTGGAACATATGGACTGGAAGTAAGTTTTTCGGCGGGCAAAGATAATACGTTTTTTTATCGTTTTGCTGTACTTTTGAGGTGATAAAGTAACCATTTCATTACTTCACTGTCTTAGGAAATACACATGGCTTCTTTATCACAGACGATGATATCAACAATATTATTACAAACCTCTGGAAGTAGGAATTCAAGTGGATCACGGGCTATTAAACTCAGGAAAATAATTTAATCATACACCCGGACGTGAGAGTATACATTGTTTTATAATGTTGTTACATGAATGAAAATATAAAGAATTTATTCAGTATTTTACTGTTATTTGTGTGTTCAAGGGAAGCATTACCATACCGCAATGGTTTTACAAAGTATAATCTCAAACCGATGATGATTCATCCTTTTATTAACTTCAAATAGACCATAGTCAGAATACCATCTTCTTCTTTTCTGAGTGTTGGTCTTAATTTTTGGAATATCTTCCTTGTTAATCTGTTGTAAAATTAATTTAAGTAGTTATTCTCTAATTACTGCATAAAAAGGGGATAACGACTGGGAGACTTCGAGACGACGTAGAAATCAAGTGGTGCTATTGCTGGTCTACGCGAACAAAAGAATTCCAAGTAGCAATTATTTCGATCACCCTCCCAAATCTCACAAATTTTACTGCAGTTTATTTCAGCCGAGGCAGACCTAAAAACGGGTTGGCTTCTGACGGTTGAAACTTTGCCTCTAATTAATTTAATTGCGTCCAAACACCGCAAATATAAATGCGGCGAGACGGGACGTCTTTGTGTGTAGACGTAATGCCGAGATTTCTTGTAGCTGCCCTTGAAAAAGTGCGTCTCATTTGTATGGCGCTCCCGGCGACGATTCCGTAAGGTGGCAGCTCGGCTGTGGAGCGGTGGCGGCGGGTCGACATGCTTCCTCTCCTCTGCTCGCCGTCCGGCGCGCTGATGTCACGACCTCCTCACGGTGTCCTCTGCGGCTGTTCTCTTCCTCTTTTGCCCGGCCTTTGGGTGACGTGCGTTGCCCAGTTTCACAGGATATTTCCTTTCACGTAAGCGTACGTTGTTGATTGTTTGGTTCCGCGCGCGTCAACTTCAAAGGTCGTTAGTCCCGAAAATGTAGTGGATGTTTTATTGCGGGAGGTGGCGGTTATCTTCCACCGCTGTATGGCGAGATCCGGCGCCGGCCAGCATCGGATTGCGGGGTTCTACCCCAACCAGGTATTATCTTCAGCGGGGAACTGCCTTAGCCGGGGCAAGCTCGAAGCTCCCGGTTGGTCTCCCGGGATGTGTGTGGTAGTGTAATGCAGTTAGTGTAAGTGTATGTGTAAGTAAGGAGTGAGGATAGGACAAAGAAGAGGAAGGAAATATCGCGCGCGGTCCGTGACCCATTTATTAAGGTATTTTTCCGAGTATGTTGTGTCTCGGGTGTGATTCCAATAAACGTTACAAAACAATGGTTTGGTGCGTCAAAACAATAGATTCATAGGAGCGATTGTTGGTTTTGGACTGGCTAAGCGAATTTGATTTTAGATTTTCGGATGTTCTGTAGAAAGTTTCAATGTATTGGATATTAAGCAATTCTTTTTCATTTTCGCAGAGTAACCTCACTGGCTATCCTGTTCGTTCTACTATTATCAAATATCTTGGCTGCTTTGGAGGATAGGTAACAGCATCCAGATCTATAGGAAGCACCAACAGGAAGTTAACTGTTTATCCTCAGTGAAAGCAATGAATTTTGATATAGAAATATCATGATGCACCCAATACATTCGCTCGTCGTCCACATGTCACCATCAGTTTCGTATAAGTCCTAAACTCCCTTGCTCATTTGCTTTGTTAAGAAATATTACCTTCTTATTTAAATTATTCTACCATGCATAAAAGTTTACTTTGTACTTGCACGGGTAGAAAAGTTACGCACTTTCGAAATGTGATATCGCTAAACTTGCTTTGAAATAGCATTTTGTTAATATATACAATTCTATTTTCAATAAAATTAGATACGCTTAAATATTGTAATGAACATTGACCTTTGAACGAAATCAGTTAATTAAAATACGTATACTTGTGTTGAGAAATTCTTCATCGTGTTCAAAACCACGTCATTTGTTCTTTTTCATAAAAACGCCTGTGGACATTCTTGATCCTCGTCGTGGCACCCCCTCTATCACTGCCACCCCACCCAGCATTCTGCAGAGGAGCACCGTCGCCCTTCCCCATTTGCCGTCCTTCCCAACCTCTCCTCAGCCCTTTCACCCTGCCCCGTCCTACCCCATCTCACCGTGTCGTGTCCCGCCATCCCCGCCCTAGCCTGCCCCACCCTGCCCCGTGCCGCGCCGCCCGGCGGAGTCGTGAAGCCAGTGGAGCCACTCCGCAGCGACGTTCAGCAGTGACGCGTAACTAAAACGCAACGTCGCTTTTTAAATTTTCATCGCCGCTGCTCCCCAGAGCGCCGCTCCGTGCCGGGGGCGGGGCGGGGCGGGGCGGGGGCGGGGGCGGGGGCAGGGGCGGGGCGGGGCGGGGCGGGGCGGGGCGGGGCGGGGCGGGGCCGGGCGGCGCCGGGCGGCGCGGCGCGGCGCGCGGGCCGGGACAATGAAGAAAGGCGAAGACCTGCAATAAAGTGCTCCTCCCCGCGCCGAGACGCTCCCATCCCCGGCACCTCTCGGAAGCGACGACGCTCTGGCGGCCCCGGCCGGCCACGCCGACGCGAAGCGACGCGACGCGACACGCCGCAACGGGACGTCTGGGCTGCCCCCCCCCCCCCCGCCGTAAGCGGCGCGACATCTTTTTTTATGGGCGTGAGGGCACGTGAACGACAAAGGAAGAGTGCTTTTTATTAGTTTAGTGGGCGTTTCTTGAACTTTTAAGTTTTAACGCTTAACTACTCGTAATGGTGTCTCGCGAACACTAGAACACATTATGATTATTTAGGGTTTATGAACCAGTAGTTACGCATTTCACGTAATATGCCAGATCATGTGCATTTCCAATAAATAGACAACAAACATTTTGATGAGATTTTTAGCAATTTCTTGTCATTTTGAACGAACAGTTTGTTTTATTTCACGTCTCTTCTTGTAACAGATTTTTTTTATAATAGTGCACATGATATTTTCTGTAGCAGGGATCCCATTAATATCATCATAATCAGCTCCCAAGGCTGCTCAATTAATTTGAAATCAGTAGAAAACCAGTCTACCAACAAAATAAATTAATTTTTATTCAATATTAATACATCATTACCATTTAGTTAATACATAATACATAGTGATGTTTACATATTGATATATATTTGCTTTAATTGGTGTCAAAAGACATTAGTTTCTTGGGGTCTGGACGGCCTGGTCTACTTATTATTTGAGCTGTCAACGAGAAAGTGGTGCATTGATATTGTACTTAATAAATATTTTCTGTCGATTTTTAATTAGTTTCGTTGTATATTTATTTTATTTATATTTTGGTTCCTGTACGAACAGACGTACTTCAAATAACATTCTTAAAAATGTGATTCCATAAATAAAAATATTTTTCACGGATGATCAGATTTACTAATGTCCTGCATGTTTTATCACTATTTTGTTTATTTCATTAAAAATTTGCTTAATTTTCCGTTAAGTAGGCGATGTAATCGAATATAGTTTAAACGCGTAATGCTAAATAAATAATTTTTAACCATAAAAGAATTTTGTTCCAATGCTGTTTCAGTATTATTCTTTGCATGAACCAATTACTGAGTTCTTATTATCAAGTTGTTTCAAATACGAAGTAAATTAGAGCAGCAATCTGTCACAAACTTATTTTCTGTTGTAAACAATGTACGGTAAATGCACCGGACGCTTTTAGAGATCTCATGTGACGAGCATGAATGCGAAAGATCAGGGACGTTTCGGCAAACTACGCAGTTACCGTTCTGTTAACTAAAACAGTTTTGTTTGCCTATGCAAAGCCGTAAAGTTTGTTGTGTCTAGCTTACTTTCACCCACCAATATTGTACGTTATGAACACCGATACGGCGAACATTTGCACATGTCATTTTACGGCGCAAGAGCATACAGTTGTGTGACCTGGAAAACATGCTATAAATTCGTGAAAATTGTGCTCATGGAGCGGTCAGGTGTACGCTGATTAAACTGACTCGATTTTGCATGTCACAACAACTGAAAATACTGTAATGAAAGTGCGATTTTGTTATTGCTCGTTCACATTAATGGCTAGGTAACTAATTCATCTGCCTTTATTACTAAAATTGCCACTGTAAAGCTCACAGTTAATTCTAGGAGCGTTCCAAAATCCCTCGAGTATTTGAAAAACAGAGAATCAAAACATTCTGTAAAGCATGCTAATAAGCGTGTTGTTATCCAAACATGACTTTTAAAATAAAGGGATTCAGATTGTTGGTAAATTTGGGGATTACTCGTATTATTTTTAAATTCATGTTGTGAAATGTATGTATAGTACTTCGTTTAATCTGACTTATTTTACTCATATTAAAAAATGTTACTACCTATTCATTTCAGTTTCCTCTTTGTGTCATTTCCGTTTTTACTTTCTCCACCTTACGAATGTAAGAAGAGAAAGCACTGTAATCGTGCATTTAAAAATGGCGAATTTTCGACAAAAAAAACTCTTATTGTCGGGTCCTGGTAACAAAAAAGTGGATAAATCCTGTTTCTATATATAGTAAATTAATTTCTCTAACACGTGGTGTAACCAGAATCCATGTTTTGTGGATTGTTGATACCGAAAAATCGATTGACGGCAATTGTCCATCCGTCCGTCTATCCGTTGCCCTCAGACGAACTGTCAGTTTGTAGTCTACAGTAGCACATAAACCGTTCAGCCGATTTTCTCCAAAATTGGTATTCCCCGATCGATCTGAACGGACTCTACGCTTTGGGAGTTTGAAACTTATATTTTGATTTTTGAGGGTTCTTTACATGAAATATCAAAACCATTTTCAAAATTTTCTAAACCAATTACTACAATTTCTTTTATTAAACTTTGTCTTCGTGTAGCGTAAAAGACGCTCAGAGGTCTCATGGCTTAGATCCCATGGTCGTTGAAATCCCTGATTTTTCGAAAATTGCGTATGGAAAATTTTTTTGGAAGTCTTCCTACAACTACAATATTGAATATAGATATTTTTCCTTAATTCTTTCCTGTTCTTTAAAGACAGAGCTTGAAAGAAGGTCATGTTCAACTTTTAGAAATTGTGAGTAGCGTTCGTGTAATTTTGGGCGAAATAAAGGCAATTTTAAAATTTTTAAACAGTTTTTCCTCAAAACTAGCTCCAATTTTTTTTAATTTTCTCCTCGGATATATCAAGAGACGGTAAAAATATGGTGTTAGTTCCATTTTCTGCGAACTTTCCGTATTTTCGAAAATTGCAAACAGTTAACATTTCAAAATTGCGAAATTGAAGATAGCGATATTTGCCTTGAACAAAGTCTGTTCTGAAAACTCAGCTTCTTAAGAAATGTAGTGTACAATTTTTGTAAAAAAAAAGAGTAGATTTGTGCGTACAATTTATACTGAGTCTAAAAAAAATATTTTCTCAAAAACACCTCTAATATTTTTCATTAAATTCTTCCCTCGTATGTACTAACGAAAGGCGGTAAAAATATGATGCTTGTCTCATTTTCGGCGAACTCTCAAAATCTCTATTATTTCAAAAATTGCAATTGTTTCAAAAGGTAACATTTCAAAACAAGAAGCCATGATGGAAACTCACAGTGTTTTGATAGCATAGGGGTAAAGCTTACAGCGAGTAAACTTGGAGGCCCTGAGTTCGAGTTGGTGTGGAAAAAAAGTGTTGGTTGAAAACACTTTTGTATGTTTATGAAGGAGTATAATATAGAGAAACATATATAAATAATGCGAGGAAGTATGTGCTGTTGTCGTCCCACTAGTTTATTTTCATTGACCACTATTTTAATCATGACTTGGCCGATGGTGGCGTTTAGTTGCGGAGATGACAGAGCGCGAGAGGGGATGTTCAGAGGTGATCCTTTCAGAAGTCTGAGGTTTATAAACATATTATATAAAGGACGTCCGGAGGTACTGGGTCTTGGGACCTAACGCAAATTCCGGACCGGGGCGTAACGATGGAGGACAATCTAAATAACGGAGGCGCCAAAGGTTGTGTAGCTGCAGTGATGGAAGATTATGGGTAGCCCTGAAAATACGAGGAACTGCTCCAATGAACAGTGGCAAGAATGGAGACAAACAAGAGCAGCAGCTATGGACACGGCAGTGAGGTCGACAGCATTAGGCGCGAGTATATGGTTGAAAAGTGAAATGGCTGTGTTCTTACCCAGATATCCAAAGCGACGGGAACTGCGACGACGTGTATGGTGACAACGTGGTGACAGCAACGGAACACAACAACAACAACAACAACAACAACAACAACAACAACAGTGTTGATCAAACCGATGGCGACGGCGACGATGGCTACAGCGTTATCGAAGGCACGGCTGTGGACTCGGTGTCGACGACGACTTTTGCCTCGCCTCGGGGCTGAAACGAGGAGCGAGGAGCTACCGTACAAAGCCCTCGGAGGGTCGCTCTAGGCCTCATTTCACGGCCGCTCTCGCCGAATACTGAGTAGCGAGGGCAGGCTGCAGGGCGCCAACGGACCTCAAATCTGCGCCTTCTCTGCGTGCGCGGTGCCTCGCGCCCTGCAAGCGCGCCATTTCTATGCGGCCATCTTCCGCGAAGGAACGCCTTACAGCGCGAGGAACACGGAAAAAATTCGGAGCTTCTGCTCCGCCGAGACGAAATTGCTGATTTCTTATCGGTGTTCTAGCAGGCTTTACCAGATAAAAAAATCAAGTTCTAGCGTTACTGTGTTGCAAGTTAGTATGGCTTGTGGTAAGTTGCGTAATGTACAAGGTAGTAATGGGGGTTCTGTGACGTCAGTTTTTATATTTAATGTGTAAAGCAGATTTCTAAAATCAATGCAAATAACTATTGTGTTTGAAACGATTTAAGTTAAAATTTTGCATCCGGAAGTAATGTTACACTGAAACTTTGTAGTTACGTATTGTAGTGTCTCGCCACCAATTATATGATACAATATTTCTACGGAAGTTTTTTACTACAATGCATTAAGTGATTATGCCGTTATTAAATTAATTTAGGTTCACTTGTAGGTAGCTATACGTACTGACAGGTCTAAGTAATATTTCGTATCACTTACAAAGTTATGGTAATGTTGGTTATTACGCTCGTCAGCACAAGAACACGATGTTCTTAATAATAACTAACCATTGGAATTAATTAGGACCGTGGTTCTTGCGTACATACAGGTTGAAGTGTCAACGTAGTGTATTGAGACTTACGTGATAGAGTCAGTTTTTATCTATTGTATATGTCTTCGTCATTTTTTGTACTTATTCATTTTAAATTACTTTAGTTACCTTTTTTCAAGACAACATTAAACTCGCGAATGTCTGAGAATTCCTAACAGTCATAACGTATTATCTGACTAAATTAAACTGCTCATTTTGTTTGTTTGTACCTTACTGAAAAACCGTGTGCAATCTTGAAGTGCTTACAGAGAACTAGCCAAATAAAGAAAATAGCAACAGAAATGTAGTCCATTTCCATTCAGTACATGGCCATCCCACTCGCCTGGAAACACCCTTTCTCAACTTCCTTTTTGCTGCAGACAAGTCCGTCGATCTTCACTTGTCCGCACGTAGTGCCTCTCACGTCGCCGTAGTGCCGTCCTCTGGCCTCCCATTTGACCGCGAGTGGTCCGCCGTTGGGCGGTTTGTACCACAGCACACCGCCCGCAACGGTCGCGGCCATTTCACCTTTCTTCCTTAGATGCCATAACGCCCTCACGTACTCGAACGCGCTGTGTTCTACAAAGTGCTGTTGCGGTCGACGTTCTCAGTCTACGAGGGGGATTTTTTTGTAACTGCGTCGTTTGAGGTTCTTGTATTATTATATACGAACTTCAAAATTGCTACGAGAAAATGATTGCAAGTCTCATAGTTTCTCAAACGGTCAGGTACACCTTCTCGAAAAATTAATTTTATTATTATCCAAGGAGAAAACATCATTCTGATAATTGAATGAAAATTGTGGCAATGGAAATCGTTGTAAGACAACGTCAATGCAAAGTGGTGTTGAGTTAATAGTATAAAATTCGTAACAAATTTTTAAAAGGTTAATACTCGTGGGTATACTGCAAAATATTCTCCACTATTACTATGCTTTGTATTATATTCTTTCTATGAAAATATTCATTTATTTTGTATACATTTTGTAACTTAAACATTTCATAGCCATGACTAAAAATTGCGATGTTAGTATTTAGTAAGAATAAATGGTTGAAAAATTATAACACATAGAGTGAAGTAGACGTTTTTTTGTTTGCACTTTATTTTACTGCTCGTGAAGCGTATTTCATTACCAGGGACATAATCCAAAGTCATCACGGCTCTAAAAGTATCCTCAAATAAATTAAAAAACTAATATGAATATGCAGATCCTCTAAGTATAAAGGAAACGTTCGTCAACCGTACTGTGGGCTTCGAAATTCAAGAGTCCTCACCAACTATTAACTAGGGATTAAGTAATTCAACTGAGATTTCAAGCATTACGGCTTGCCTCTCGCCACGTGAAATTAATTAAATTTCGATTCGATTGTGGACACAATACGCACGGCCCCAGTAAGCCGCTGTGCGCCATGACGCATTTCATTTCGAGCCCTTTCTTGAGTGCAGACGCCTTCTCCGGAGAAGTGTTATCCTCTCGGCATATCCACGACGAAGGCCCTGCGAGTTAGCTGCCGACACTCAACTTCTCCGTCTCGTGCGCTCTCTCCGCGCAACGCAGCGCCTCTTGCCATGACGGGCGCTCGTCCTACGCTGCGCGGTAATGTTCTTTGCCAGTCTCATCTACGCCAACCTCTTTGTCCTCTTTCACGTCTTCATCTGCCGGCATCTTTGCCTTGTGAACGCTTGGTGTTATCTGTTGCGCCGAAACTTGTCTTTATCAGCGCACAGACCACCGGCATCAAACACGTCTCCTTAACTTAGATAACGTTATCATATTATATAAATGAATACAATCTTCATATTGATAGTACTTTTATTCCAACGTACAAGCATCACTATTACAAGTACAATATACCGAGATATAATCGTCATTGCTTGTCTCCTTTTGAATCGTTACAGTTTACTACTAGTAGTTATAAGATTAGGCTCTGCAATTAGAAAGTTGTAACAATATTCTAGATCCATTTGTTCTCGCCCAAGAGTACGTAACTCAAATCTGCGAAAGTTTGCAACAGATCAAAGATTGCATCGGTTTGTTGTCTACTTACTTCATATACTTGTTACTATTCCCAATGTTCTTTCTTTCTTTTTTTCTCTTTCTTTCTTTTTTTCTTTTTCTTTCTTTCTTAACTTTCAGGTTTTCTCCTGATTTCACACTGAGTCACAACTCTTAGCTAAGTTTTTTTCTACGCTATGCTCATAATCATGCCGCTCGCACACTCGTCTCAGACGGTTTACCATTCCGCACCACTTAACTTGCGAGTGCAGCTTCCGATGACCGTTTCCATGCATCATTAGTCCAACGTCCCCCACCCCAGGCCACCGCGCCCCACCCCGTCCTGCCGCGACCCACATAACCCCTTGAAGCTGCACTGCTCCTAATCCGCGCGCGTCGCTTCTCCTCGCGCTCAGTTCGCGGAGCGCCCTCGACGCTGAATGGCGGAACCTCCCCGGCCCGCGCCCGCCCCGCACGAGCTCACGTCTCCAGTTTTATGTATTTAATTAAAGAGAAATTGCCCCTCCCGGCGCCCGCGCCCTCCGCGTCGGGTCGCGCCGGAGAGAAATACGACTGACTAACCACCCGCGCGCACTCACCTCGACCCCCCCCCCGTCCTCCCCCACCTGCCACGCCTCCCTCCGTCTACTCGTCACCGCGGTGCTCCGTCCGGGGCGCGCCGTATCCTACGCGAGTGGCGCTCGTTCTTTTAACGCTTTGGTTCTTCCTGCCGTCGGGGGTGGCCTCTCCCCTTTGCCACCGCGGCGCTAGGGGGCGCAGTCATTTTTACGAATGTCGGGCCGCTGATTTAAGTGGTGCTCAAGCCGCCGATATTCGCGGGGCGAGCGGCGCGGGGGCGGGGGGAGGGTGCGCAGGTCTCGACGAGGGAGCGACGGCGTGGCCCCGCGGGTGCGCTTCGATTCCACGTGGCGAATGCGCGTGGGGCGCCCGGGAATAATGAAACACGGGTTGCGACGGAACCGCCGGGCTGTTGGTTATGTCCTTCGAGAAATAGAGAGACCTCTGGATTTTATTCCCTCACCTCCGAGGACGTCGACTGGGGGAGTTGCATTGGTGATAAGTTTAATATCAAATTTGGCCGAATTCTGTTAAAGTATTCTTGAAGGTAGCGGAGCGGTGGAGCACCTTACGTATAAATGACCTCGTAAGGCACTCGTTTCCACTTTATTGCGAGGAACTCCTCGAAATTAGCCGGCATATTACGTTTTTAATTTAGCCGATTTTACGACGTCTCGTCTTCGCCTGTAAAATGAGAGAGAGGGCGAGAGAGAGCGGGCATGTTATTTGGTGGCAGATGCAAACAGTGGTAGCGAGTCATGCTGGTAGCAGCAGTAAAGGGAAGTGCTGACGTTGGATGCTGCGGCGTTGAGGGTGTTGTTTACGACAATAGTTTTGGGGAGACGATGCTGATAGCAACAGCGGATGCCATGTGTATCCATTTTCGTAGCGAAATTAGTGGCTAGGGAAATGAATCCGCAGGCGAAATACATAGAATTACGAAGTACAGTAGTTCTAATCTTCTGGGAAATCGTAATATTTTCTTACTGCTGATGAAATTTAAAATATTGAATAAATGTAGCCATGGACAAAGAATATCACGCTAATTTTGTGGTGTGGCAATTTGTGTATCCCGCAAGACAATGTCGAGGAGACAAAGCAATCACTTATCAGAGAACCTAGAAGAGTTATCGCTCTACTATAATTCTTACTTTCTCACCATACCATTTAGTATTTACGCACCTAGGAGAAAGTATGGCAATGCTGCAGCTTTTTGCGAATGTGAAATTGAACCTATAATAGTACATTTATTGTCTTATTTGTGAAATTACATATTAATGGTTGCAATAGTTAGATAAAATTTGTAATTATATTATCATGTAATATTTATATTACCGGATTAGTTGGCTGAGGGCATCAATTGATGTCTCTGCACTGTCTCTGTTCGGGAGATCCTAAGGTTCGAGTCCTGACGGTGGCAGGATTTTTGACACTGAAGAAGAATCGGAGTGGCCGTCTATTCCGATCGGTAGTTTTCCGTGGTTTCTCTAGTAAACACCGGGCAAATACCGGATCAGTACTCTAAAAAACCGACCATGAACCGCACGATCTTTCCTTCCTCTTCCTTGCCCTATCCTCACCTCTTACATACACACATTTACACTTACATGCACTACACTACCACTCATGCCCCGAGACCAGTCAGGGTCTTGTCCCGATTGGGCGGTATCCACTGGTGAGAGACACCTGATTATGGGAAAACCAGCAAGCCGGCGGGTTGGTCGTCGCCGATTCTCGCCATTCAGCGGTGGAAGATCACCGCCACCTTCAGTGACGAAAACATGTACCACACTTACAGGACCAATTACCTTAGGAGTTGACACGCCCCGAATCACTAATCAATCAATCAATCTGTATTATACTATTTTGTTGTAATGCGCTATCACTACATTTATTAGCTTGAAACTGATCTTAAGATAGCCATATGTTATACTTACATTTTATTCAATTTAATTAATGTTTGTCATAAAGAATGAATTAAAGGATATAAAATCTGATTGTTGATACGAATAAGAATTAATATCCGACGTTTCTTTACATTTATGATTGCCCATGTATTTAGCGTTTTTAACATTGCTGTGAGGTAGATAAAGAAATGCGTTTTGCGAAAAGCCATCGATTCCAACTGCGTCCTCTGCTTACATTCGTCCAGCCAGACCCGTTATTCATCTCAAGGTGCATTGTCTGCGCGGAGGGAGCCCGGCCCGAGGGAAGACGACGGCGAAGGCGAGTCTCCGGCGTCGCCGCCTTGCGCGCCGCCCCCGCCGAGCCGTAATCTAATTTTAAAGACTGTTAGCAAGTTCCCGAGAACTGAGAATGGTCGCAAGTTTAATGAGACGGCCTTAGTTGCGCCTTCGCGGACGGCCGGGCGGCGGCGTCGATCCCTCAGTCGGAGGCGAACGGAACGCGCTGCCTTGGTCGGGACGGCGCCTGACAGATATTTTGAAATTCTTCGCGTCGCGTCGTTGGAAGGTATTTGCGACGAAATATGCCAGGCGGAGGATGCCTCTAGGGTTCATTCTCACGGTGCAGCGGGAGATTCATTGTCAGGTACGGGAGTCACAAGAATGGTAAGTTGGGCTGTACTGATGTGTAAATTCTTCTTCTTCTTCCTCTTCTTCTTCCTCTTCTTCTTCCTCTTCTTCCTCTACTTCATGGATTTAGGCCTGGAGGCCTGTTTACACATCAAGAGAGTGAATCTCTCCATCTTGTTGAGGGGCGGCCAACATTTCTTCTTCCTTTAGGATTATACGTGTACATTATTATGGGAATTCTGTTTGGAGGCACGCGTTGGATATGATCATGCCAGTTGCTCCTAAATGATTGAATTCTGCCCGTCAGATTTAATATATTCAGTTTGGTCCTGATGTCATCATTATATTGTCTAAGATATTGTAACCTGCTACTAAACGTAAGAATTTCATTTCGGCGCTTTCTATTTTTCTTCTGTCTGTTCTATTTATTGTCCAGTTTTCACATGCATAAGTTAGCATGGGTACTGCCATTGCTTTGTAGAATTTGAGTTGCGCGTCTTGTTTTTCATTTTTTCTGAAATTCTTAAAAAGAGAAATTATATACACATATAATTGGAGTTATTTACATTAAATATGTATGCTGTTGTAATTGTAGTAAAAGTTTTACTTACATTTTCGTATTTATTTTCACCTTAATTGTAGATGATGTAATGTGATAATACATCAATGGAACATTTCCGAACTTGAACAAACTGTGTGTAAAATAGCGTAAGATAACTTAGAATATAGTTTCTAGTTTTTATTATTATTCCACTCACTACGAAATTAAAATGAATGAATTATTGTGTCAAGAATGCTTAGTCAGTATCCTGTAATTTTGAACGATTCAGTATTTTGAGAGTAGTATCAGCAACTTTTGGTTAATTTATTGTTATTAATACTTTTTTAATATTGACTGTAATTCACGAAAACTCTGCATAAAGCACTGGTTCTCATTCATGAGAAACCCTTCAAAAAAAGACGAAAATCAGCGTTCTTTCCTAATAACGTTCCTCTCAACTTCCCCGACTTATTTTCCTCCCGCGTCCACATTCTCAGGGTTGATGCCGCCGCCGCGTGCGCTGAGCTCACAGTTCCGTGGTAAAAAAAATCCGCCTCCCTTCCTCTTGCGCTTGCGGTGAATTCCGATTTCGCTTTGTCGAGCGGTTAAAGGAAAATACTTAAGTTGAGACGTACTCCGATGGATTTATTTTCAATATTCCCGCGGCAGAGGAGGGCGAAATTTCTGAGAAAGGAAACGCGGGAAGAGTATTTACGGGAGATTTTGTTTAAGAGCCCCCTCGTCCCCGGTCCCCTCTCCGCGGGCGGCTGCGGGGCGCGCTGCGGGCCGCGGAGGCGAGAGAGGTAGCGATTCGGCAGCCGCGTCTGGCTTGGTCTTCCCACGCCCTGTGGGCTGGCCCTTTGCGCTCTCGAAGGGCCTATTCCGTACTGCCTTTCTGTGGACTGGAGGATTGACTCTCTCCGCATTGTCTTGTTTGATGGTCGTTCAGTCATTTTTAATATTTCTTTTTGTTCTCGTATTTGTGTTTTATTATGTTTCCTTTTCCTTTGTTTGCACAGGCTTTTGATAATGCTCTGTGGTTGAAGCAGTTGTTTTCCTATCGTATTCAATTTTACATTCTACAACTCACTCATCTTGGTATTATATTCTCTTGTGTCGATCATAATCTATTTACATTCTCCAACCTCAAATGTTTCTCTCTCGTTTATTTTTCATTATTGCATCCCCTGTCTTTGACTGTTTCATTCGTTCGCTTCGCTTTCGCCATTCCCATTTTGTTCGCCTAATTTTCCGCATTTTTTAATTCTCATGTCCATAACCCGCTTAAATACTTTCTCTTACACACTTCCCTCCAGTCATCCTTCCATAGACGGTGAACGTCCTCTTAGTTCTACGCTTGTATTCCTTTATGTTGAATGTCTATTATTACCGTTTGATTTCTGCCATTACTTCCACTTTGTTCTAATTGCGTAATTTCTCTCTGTCTTTCCTTGCCCTTAGCTTATTTCCACTTTGCTCAGCATAATTTCTTCTTTTCCTCACTCTCTTCGTCGCATCGATCTGTTCTTCAGTTTCAACCTGTTTAAACGTTACTTTTTTACTACCTGTCCTCACGATTGGCTTCAATTCTCCACTGTGCACTTCAGAAGATACCTTTCTTTGCATTCACTTCTGATTTCTTTCCTGAGTGATTCATCTCATCCTTTCTCCCACACCTCCCTCCCCCCTGCATTACTCTCGGCCGACCCGCATCTTGGCGAGGCGGTGCCGCTCGCCGCACCCGTCCTTCGGCTCGTCCGCTCCTTGAGCGCCCGGGCCGAGGGGGATCTATTTGTTATGAACACAATCGGGGCTCGACGCAATCGGATTGCGAGCGCCGCCCTCCCGGGCCGTCCTCCGCCTCTGCTCTCCTCTACTCACAGCTCCTCGACCAGTTCTACCCAGCCCCGATCCGTCGGCTTCTCCGCCCACTCCCTACCCCCAGTTCCTCCACCCGCTTCCCGATCTGCCAGATTCCCCGCCCGCTGCGTCCCATCCCGATCACTACCCTTCCCGCTCCATCGTACCCAGACCACTCACCGCTTGACCACTCTCTCTCCACCGTACCTCTCTTACTGCAAGCCCCTCTTCATCCATTGCCCACTCCTCACACACTGCCCACCCCATCCCCACTCTCAACTCCTGCTCGTCCCTCCCCATCCCACACACGACCCACCTCTCCTTACCCCACCCATTACTCACCCTTCTCCACTCACCCACCGCCCGCCCCTCCCCATCCCAGCCATTACCCCCCTCTCCTCACCCCACTCTCAACTCGCCTCTCTCCACTCGCCCACTACCTGCTCCTCCCCACCCCACCCACCCCTCACTTCCTCGTCCACTGCCTGACCGTACCGATCCCACCGTCCCACTGCGTGCCTTCTGGCTGCCCCAACCCCGCCTGCGCGTTCCCCGTCCCACTCCCCGCCGTCCTCCACGCAGCTCTGCGCGCCGCGTCCAGTCCGCAGGCGAGGCTATTCACCGCTAAGTAGTTTATGTGCGCCGGTGTCGGGGCTCCGGCGCGCGCATTGTGGGCGCCGCCGCGCTGCGGCATTTGCGCCCGATCGCGCGTGGCGGCGGCGCTGCAGGCATCAGAGACGATGTTGGTGGCGACGGCGGTAGCGGTCGCGTTAGGACGGCGTCGGGATCGGGAGACCGGCCAAGTGGGTTGGGTGGAGATGTCGTTGTAGTGCAGGTGCTGATAGGGTGGAAATATAGGCGTAATGAAAGTAGCGGAAAAGGAGCACTGGAAAAGTAGTGCTGGCGTTTGGAGCATTAGGAAAGAGCGATGGCGTCAGCGATGCAATGGTGTCATTGGGATGGAGATACGAGCGAATGGTGGATTTGCTGATGGACGTGGCTGTGCTAGTGTTCGGGTCGGCAGTGACAGTGTTAGTGATACAGTGGCGTTGTAAGCTATGAGTAGTTAACTACTCATTGCGGGTCTCTATTCTCAAGCAGTTACAATGAATATTGTCGCGGTTGAAGTGGGAATTATGTTGTCCCAAGCGAAGGATATGGAAAAGAGGTAGAATCCAAGTAGAGAAACAAGTATTATAGTTGGAAAGAGAGGGTTGATCGGGAGCTAATTGTAGAGGCCTTGGAAATGTGGACAAAAACTGAAAATGTGGTTCAAGAAATATTCGCGAAAGGTTTTTTTCGTAACTGCAGTTGTTGCAGTCGTCCATTGTATTTCTCACGATGGATGGTCAATATAAAGTTGTAAAGAGAGTACACAAAGCGCAGGTTGGGATTTCCTCGAACTAGACGGACAATATACAGCAACATTTGTTTACAAAGTAATTTGACATTCAATGCAACATCAACACCTTATTGAAAACTTAATAGTAATGTAAAATGGTTAATCTTGGAGAAATAAGGATTAATGAACGTTTTCTCTAATACGTTTAATACCTGACAAGGGGAAACAATAGTTTCTATTATATATTCTGTATAATTTGTGAACCAAATGTACAGGCTTACATCTCGTTTCGGGAATTGTGTTGGACTGTATGCAACTGCACTGGACTCTCCTACAAACAATTTATTTCTTCTTCACAACGAGGAAAAACGAGATGCTTCCCTTTTGCACGGGTTTGCATAAACTGAAACTCATCACGTCCCCGTGATGCCCGTGGGACCGTCCACGACGTTCCAGTCCCGAGGAATCGACTAAACGACCGGTGAGAGACGCGCGCACTTGAGGATGAAGCTTAACATTTGCGGTCGCGTTTTTCTTCTTCTTCTTCTTCTCTGAACGGAGGAGTGACATTGGGATTGAGCTGAAGAAGCGGTGTGGGGGTCTGGGCCCCGTGGGCGCGCTGTTCCGGCTACTTGCGGTGAGCAGGGGGGGGGGCAGGGTTTTCTGTCGTCTCTCCAAGTGCCTCCTCTTTCCCCTCGTGGGGCGCTTCGTTGCACGGCTTCTGTGAGATTTTGCGGTTTGTCGGTTCTCCTCTCGGGCCGCGAACTTTATGAAGTGTGAGGCGTGTCTGGTGATTTTTGTCCGTGCAGCGTTCTTCCGTCGAGGTTCGTGTAAGAATCTTCGGAACGACTTGATCTTCGTGACGTTTTCTTGTCTCGCTATTATTATTTTTTTTTTTTTTTAAGGTGAAAATTGTATTAGGATTCTGTGTTGTTCTTAATTCAAACATAGAACAATTTTAATAATGACTGTAATTTTACTGAATAATTCGTTTGGTCTGAATGTTTTCATGTAGTACATAATTTCTACGTTAGGGGTGATCTGTATTGCATCTCTTTTATGAATGAAGTTTTTGCCTAAGTACGTAACATTTTCAAGTTGTCTAGTTCAAATCGCCTGATGTCTCTACAAATTGCTCTAAAGAGTGCTGTTAACGTTGAGACTTATCAAAAAAAATACGGGAATTTTTCATTACCAGCGTGTATTAATAACTTTTACCGTTTGCTCTGCTGTGGTTATCAAATGAGGAATAGCTCTGAAAATTACTGGTTATTACTGTGTCTTCATATCTACAATCAGCGGTCCAAATAATTGGACCTCGTCTTGTTTAACTTAAACGCTGTGTAAAGGAAATACTAAATTATAGGTCTTAATTCTTTTCTCTGAATTTACAGGCAACGAGTTAAGTCGTTGAGAGTATATTTCAATGTAAGCAATGATAACTGATAAAGTAACCTCGCAGTTATCTTTTGATATTTTCGAAAGTCCAATGACGGGGTGTTTCCGGTGGGAAGAATAATGATCGTATTTCATGAAGCGTGGAATTACGAAAGTAAATGATAATTCTCTTTTCACTTTTTTCAGTGTAATGGAATTTTTTAAGGTAACGGAGAAAGAGATTATCTAAGTCCACGGGTCAGAAAGGGTGTGAAGTGAAGACACAGGGAAAGTAAAAGCTTTTCACTATTGTCTCAGTATAAGTTTCTGGGGAAAAAGTGAAGTGCAGTATTAAGGGTAGCAAAATTTATTAGCTCTATTAAGCATAATACATACTAGACATAAATATTAGTTTTACATTTTTTTGAGTGCTCCTTTTCTACGGCAATGAGCATATCCTGTTTAACCGTGAAACAATTTGCTTCAGGAGCAAAATTAATTGCCAGTTTTACATTCGCAAAGGTCTTTTATATCTTTATTCACCCCAAAACATTTTGGGTATATATCGCAATTCTCCTTTGGCCAGGAAATGAGGCATTAATTTCATTTACGTGAGCGCTCAGCTTTACAAACTATTCCGAAGTCCACGTAAAGGAACTCACATAAATCTGTCTTTTTATCGACTGATTGATTGTGTTTCTGAGTACGGTCCAGTAGATGTTGAGCAGTTTATATTCCGGAAGGTGGTGGTGTTCCTGTGGCACTGACACGTGAGATTTGGCGCCGACCTACAAGTCGGCTTGCGTGTTTCCCTATCCAGGTTTTCCCCCCAGCCGAATACCGCACCAGCCGGTACACGTTGTAAGCGTCCGATTAGTCTTTCAACATGTGAGGTAGTGGAGTGCAAGTAAGTGTATTTTTTTGTAAGGGGAGGCAATGATGAATGGGGAAAGAAATATTACGCGTGGTCCCTAGCCAATTTTATAGAGTACTGCTCCGCTGCCTGGTTTGATCAGAGAAACGATCGCCTTGTTTTGATCAGAGATCGCGAAAAACTACCGAGCAGCCGGTCGCTAAAATTATTCTCCAGACAGCGACTGAATTCGATCTAACCATTCAAAGTCATTCTCAAGTCATTCATTCATTCTCAAGTCAAAAGTCATTCATTCTCAAGTCAAAAAATTCACTACCGTGGGCTCGAACTGAAGTACCTCCCGGTCCGAAACACTGCTGTGACAATACTTCGCCCCTTTGGAATGACACTGTTGCAGCCCAAATCGAAGAAAAAATAGATTTTAGTGTAACAAGGCTCTCTTTGACTTCTACTACGAGTAGAATGTATCAGTTCTGCGATTTGTGACAAATTCAGTCATTATTTTTGCTTGCTTAAGATTGACATGTCACACTGAGAATTTTTCGTCCTTGGAAAACCCACCACTCCAGGTCGTGTTTGAATATTCAAATGTGAGTGTTTTCAAAGCAAATAAGCTGACATCCAAATCACTGGGGCAGGGTGCACATCCTTGAATTTTAGGACACCGAAAATAATTAAGGTGGATGTGAAAATTCAATAGCAGCCTTGTTCTTGTTCCTACGATGGTTTGCATAAAGACGCTGGGAAGAACTGCAGAAAGAATACCACCGCTGGTAGGGCCACATGAAATGGCCGCCGGGACGGACCGGGTGGCGCGGACGAGTGCCGCGCTCGCCAAGGGCTCGTTAACGGCCGTGGCGGTCACGGGCGGGGCAAAACCAATTAGCCAATGAAAGCGCTCGCCGCGCCACTCAATTTACAGCGACGGCGGCGCCCCTGCTGGCAACATGCGGTATTACAGGGCCGCGGATTGATAATCTGCATTATGACGATGATTAATCGAGTTTTTGATATCGCCTCGTAGCCTCGATCGGTCCCCAACCCTCTCCCGGCGCGATCCGGCGCAAAAATGAACGAGAATTTAATGCGGGGGAGGGCGGGGTGGTCGGCGGGTGAATACAATGACCCACCCAGCGGCCTGTGGGTCGCTGGGGGCCTCGAGCTAGTCCTATAACGACCGCCATGGGAGGTACGGATTTATTCAACAAGGATTTGCTTGCGATGAGCTGTTGCCAATGTTTCCTAGCTCTGTGCGCGGTTGGTTCATCCTGGCCGTGCTGGTGTTTCTCTGTGTCAGGGCATTTGAAGAACATCGATGATCTTGAACGTATTTGGAATCGAATTATGCATACTTCGCCAAATTGAAATATCCAAATTTCTAAGCTTACAATATGTTGTATTCAACATCATAAGCACATCCCCATCATTCTTCTTTATGGGTATTTTGTATTAATACTATATAATACATTATAATAAATAATAATTTTTTGAATTATTTATATTGAAATAGTTTAAGAGTTAAATTTACAGAACAAATAGGAATAATTGTTTGCGTTGTAAAACATTTCGAGCACGATTCAAGTGAGAGCGTCATCATAATGTTTTGTAAAGTTTGTAGATGTTTGGTTGTGAGTCAGTTTTTGTCGAATGTCAAGTCCATTTTTTTTTTAATTTTCTCCGCATATGCGAGATGCACCAACTCGGCAAGTATTCTGTATTACAAGAATTCTGTTAAGGAGAAAAATATATTTTTAAATTCAAAAATACGATTTGTTGAGATATACATAGCTTTCCAACATCTGTCTTACGTCTTTATTTATTCTTAGATTTAATTAGGTCTACTAATTCATTATGTGGTCAATTCGACCTCAAGACGCCGAAGAGATATTGAACAATGAAGTTCTTGCTTTTGTAATAAACATAATGTGTTATTTATGTGTGTTCTAATAATCTTGGGATGGTCATTAAGTTGAGTTGTTTCTTAGAATGACGTTTTAGAAAAATCATTGGTAAACTTAATTCGTCCTGCTTTAAAGAATTGCAGTTATGTTATGTTCACGAACAAATGACTTGTGTTTCCAAAATATAATACTTCCGCACATCTCTGTTTCGCGTTAAGCTCGAATGAAAGTTCAGCAAATTTGTCGAATATAACTCTGGGTCGCGCAGGGGCCTGTCGGACCCTGTTGGATGTTTGATAATTGATTGAATTACGAATTAGTTTGGTGCGTGCGTGTTTTCTCTGAGTTTTGTGTTCAAACTCATTTCCGAGTTTTTAATTTCATCGTCAACTCGGAATTGATGTAGTTATTGCACGCTTTTATACTAGTAATTGCAATTTATTGATTTGAAACCATCACGCTCGGATCAGCGTCAGAAGTGTGTGTTTTGGCACCTTTGCTTAATATCTGTGGACGTGATTCTGGTTGTTACTACGTTACATTGTGGTAAAAGCGTGTTCAGTTCTGCCACAGACTTGTTTTTTGTGCTAACAGGGAGGGAAAAAGAATGTTGCGTAACGAATAGATAACCATTAATTACGTTTCATCAACATGTCCGCGAAAATTATCTAATAAAGACATTGTCTGTTTACGTTGTTTGGGAGGCTTTCATTGAGAGTGACGTGAAGACAAGAGAAAGAGCTCAAGGTCACTTAAGTGTTGATCACATGTTGCTCTATTTCTCATTTGTCCATCATTGCCCTAGACTTAATTGAGAATATGGTAGTGAATATAATAAAACGATGATGAATTGAACTCTCCACGCACGGTACTTCATTGTGCTATGAAATCAAACGAGTTTTTTTATTGTCTTGTTAGGAGAAGTTGATAATATTTCTTTCGTAAGTTTATTTCTTCTTTTCAGAAGCCGAAGAAAGCAATTATTGTTTTTTGTGTCTTGTCTTAAAGCCCCTCTTCAAAAAAAGTAAACAATGATCGAAGTTACCTCAAATATTTAAATTTATACGATGTTTCTTCAAATTATTGGAGTATTTAATCGATCAAAAGGTAAAAATACAGAAATTAAACAAATGATATTACATGTGTTAATATAAAAAATTAGATATCCAAATACTTTATAGAAATTTAAATCATAACAATATGCACAATGAGTCAACTTCATTCCTTGATTACTAATTAAAACACTGTACTTCAAGTCAAGCTATTCTTTACTTATTAATACTTCGTCAAAATGGTGATTTTTTTGTATATTTATGGTAACTTAACATTTGTATTTGATAAGTGACATCAAGACGTTCAGGACCACATGCAAGTTGTTCAAACTCTGTAGCTGACCATCAGCTGCGTTCAACTCTATGGTTAAATGCTTGTTTCAAACAATAAAAACGATACAAACTTAAGACACTTCAGTCTTTGTAGGAAAGATCATCGTTAACAAAAGCATAAGAGACGGTTTCTTCTCCTGCAGAACACAATTCCTGAGTTCCTTAACGGAAACGTCTGAGCTCTCTAAAGATTCACTGCAAGAGTTTCCCTGGCGAGCAGATGACACAATCTCCGGAGGTGGACGGTCGGTCACACAGTAGGACACTGAAAGAGACAAGCCCCACAGATACTTCGGAATGGAACAATAGGATTTTAAGTGTTTTTATTCGCGATGTAGTCTCTTCCGAACCACTGACCCGCTGTTTATGTTCTGGATTTCCCGAATAAGCTTCCGATTCATCGCTTCGGTCAGATCGACCAGAAATATCGATACATCCAAGCAGAATTAATGCAGTTCGCGTCGGGCAGAGACCGGGATTTTCGAGCGGAGTTAGAAAAGAAATCGCTGAACACTGGGAACGTCCGACACGGTATTTTTTTTATATCGGAGGAAGAGAGGAGAAACGCGAAAAACGAGGAGGAAAACTATGAAAGGCGGAAAATGAAGGCGGCGAGTACGGTCTTCTGGTTAGTTGGGAGAAAGGTGGAGGGCATTGTCACGGGTGAAAGAACGCAACCCGTTTTCCACGCGTCCGTTCCCCGCCCCGCCCCGCCCCGCCCCGCCCCGCCCCGCCCCGCCCCTCCCCGCCCCTCCCCGCCCCGCCCCCGCCTTGCACCTCCCCGCCTTGCACTGCCCCGCCCAGCTCCGCCCCGCCCCGCTCCGCCCCGCCCCGCGCCCCGCTCCGCCTCGCTCCGCCCCGCTCTGCGCCCCGCTCCGCCCCGCTCTGCCCCGCCCCGCTCCGCCCCGCTCCCCGCTTCGCTCCGCTCCGCCTCGCCCCGCCCGCCCCGCCCCGCTCCGCCCCGCCCCGCTCCGCCCCACCCCGCCCCGCCCCGTCCCGCCCCGCCCGCTCCACCCGCCCCACCCCGCCCACCCCGCCCCACCCCGGCCCCCCCTCTGGCCCGCCTCGCCCCGCCCCGCCCCGCCCCGCCCCGCCCCGCCCCGCCCCGCTCCGCCCCGTATTGCCCGACCCGCCTGTCTCCGTACCGCCCCCTCTCCTCCCATCCCCGCCCCGCGTCTCACGCACCGCCCGGTCCCGCTCCGCCCCGTCCCGTTCTGCCCCGACCTGCGGAAGGCTCCTTGCCCCTCGGGGAATTTTTCGGTGAGCGTCCACGTGGACGTAACTCCCTCGTTAGAAAACTTCGCTGATGCGCGGAAAGTTACAAAGAGACGAGGAAATTTCGTGCGCCTTCCAGAACGCTCTACCAGCTACTATGGGATACGGAGTTTTTTTCAGAAGCATCTTTTCATTAGACGCACTGAAGTAATTTAACGATTGAATTCCGTTTCGTCGAATGGAAGTTGTGTTACGAAGTATGGTGAAGTTAAACGATTATGAGTCAGATATTTTCGGAATTTAGGAAGTACACTGGAAATATATTATTTTTCCGCTTCGCGAATATTTGGAAGAATTTGGCCTCTTTAAGATGAATATCCATTTTTGCTGCCTTTAGTTTGATTCTTCACTCACAGTACACAATCATAAAAAATCGCATACATGTATAGTGTTAAGTATTTCATCCATCTCAACAAATCCAGGCATGGTTGGACTACAGTGATTATAGTATCCCCGGTGTCCTTCTAACTATGGCCCACCTCCATAACTTCTAAACGGTTCATGATAATGAAATTCAGTTTTCGCTCAACAACGCAGAAACATGAAGCAAGTAATATGCTGTAGAGATATTGTTTAAAAAAGTTTTAATTTTCGAGGAACTTAATCATTTTCATATTTTTAAATCAAACTATATATTTTTCTCAGCAGCAATGGATCACTCAGGAATACAATTATGTATCATATAGTAAAATTTTGATAGTAATTTGAGCATAAAATTATACTTCCTCACCTGATAAGTGATTTTAAATGAAACGGACTATTTCCTGTAGCAACCCTTTCAATTGTCATCAGTGGGAAAGACCTTTGCGGCAACGATATTGCTATGCGGAGAGGGGTGACAGGGGGTGACTGTATACATTACCACATTACCATTACAAGTACATTACCATACAAGTACAACACCACGCCCTTGGAGATGCGCTCGCTTGTATGAGTTGCTAGTGTTAATTGTCTGCTCTTCTGGCTGAGATGTGACAGACGTGCGATGTTACAACAGACTCCTTATGTTGTCGCCTCGTTCATTGCCAACATACTCGTATTCCGTCACGTATTTCAAAGACTGTATTACTATCAGCATAACGCCCTAGTATCATGCGTGATCACGCTTGTAAAAAAGGACGTCGCAGTGTAGGTGACGTATGTACGAGGTCGTCATCAATATGCCGCTTCCCAACGCTCTGTTAGCGAGTTCTGTTGAGGCTGGACACCACGCGCGCGGAATTACGTCGCGTCCACGCTGGCGTCGATGCCTCCAACAGGAGCGCGCGGAGTCACAGTGCGCCGCGTGGAATATCGGATGAACGAATCAAATATCTCATCAGGTCGTGTGTGCGCAACAAATAGCCAGTCGCGACGAACTCTCGGCGGCGCGGACGGCGGTGGCGGCGCTCAATCAGACGACGAGGTATTCAGCGCGCGTCGCTCACGTGCGGACACGGGTGGACACGCCGCGCGGTACGTGCGCTGTCCGATGATGAAGCGAGGTTGGGAGGTGAAGACGGGGAGAGGGGGCGACGGAATAGGCAGATGTTCTGACATTTTGCCTGGTTTTATTTATAAACACCATGTAATGATGTGTCAATGCTTTTCAATGCCTAGCGTTTCTGCCGACGAATGTACGTTGATCTTCAATGAGAACCCGATGGCCAATTTCGTACTCTTCAAATCGCAAGTAATCCATTCGATTAGACCTTGCTCAACAAGATGTTATCGGCAATGATAATGAGCGTAAAAACCAGTTACTCGCATGTATTCAATATCTATTGAAAATGTTTTTCTCCCTCTAATGGCACTTTAAAAGCCGACATTTTTTTTTCAGCCATGAGGTGTTTTGTTATCAAAAACGTAGTTTCTCATCAATTAATTCCTTTGGATCTTATTAAATTCTTGACGTACAGTGTCTTTTGTAATAATTTTTTTAGTAATGAACATTTACATGCCTTAGACTGTACCATTATGCGCAAGAAGATATCAGAAAAATATATCTCATCTGTACATCGTCAATTAATTCTACATACTCTTTTTTAGTTCTCTCCACGACGACGCGGTTTTTCCATATAAAACCTGCCCGTCAAGTTCCTCTATTCATCCGCCATTACGGCATCAATAGAGCGCCAACCTTCCCTCCTTCCACCCTCCGATATATCTGCACCAGAAAGAACCTGTTCGCCGACGAGCGTGGGAACGGGCGTCCGCGCGCATTTGAACGTCTTCCCGCTTCGCACGTCGCGCGTTCAATAAAAGTTATCGCTCGCGCGCGCGATTTTTGTCCGAGAGGGCCCTGCATACGGCGTCAGTGGGGTCAGCAGCTAGCGTGTTTGCAAATACAATGGCGTCGAAAGGAAGAAAAAAATATAAAAAGAAAAAAAGGAAAGTTTCCTCATGAACGGTTTGCGCGTAGCCGCGGCGCGGCGCTTAACAACCGCTACCGCGTCTCGCACCTTCCCATTTTTATTCGCGCGACAGCCTGCGGCGTCCGCCGCGTGCTCTCAACTCCGGCGTCCGCCTCCCAGCGATGATTTATTCTCATATGTTGCCCAAACAAACCTCGACTTGACGCGAGCATTTCAAAAAAGGAGCGCGGCGCGTCCGAAAATTTATGGAGTCCCCCGACCGGGAGTCGAATGTGAGGCGGAGGTGGAGGCGGCCCGCAGGAGAAAAACACGGGCGTCGCTCGGCCATTGTTCAGCGCGCTGCCGCCGCCGCCGCCGCCGCCGCCGCCGCCGCCGCCACCGCCGCCGCCGTCGTCGTCGTCGCGGCCGCCGTCGTCGCGGCCGCCGTCGTCGCCGTCACCGCCGTCACCGCCGTCACCGCCGTCACCGCCGTCACCGCCGTCACCGCCGTCACCGCCGTCACCGCCGTCACCGCCGTCACCGCCGTCACCGCCGTCACCGCCGTCACCGCCGTCACCGCCGTCACCGCCGTCGACCGAATAGCGTCCGCCCGTTGCTCGAACCTGATGGCTGCAGGACGAACAAACGAGCAAAGGAAGGCCCTTCGGTTCACGACTGGGAACTTCTTCGTTATTTTGCTAGAACGAGTTGCGTCCTATTTACCAGGTGTTCATTATGGAAACGATGCTTCATAATTCGTGGTGGTAATATTTCGTGAAAAGCACATTGATTTTAATTTGACACTCGGGCAAACTTTGAACTTTCCCTCAAAAATTGAAAAAAACGCAGAATTGATTTTAGCGCATATTTTGATAATTCAATGCACACTTTTAAATTTCAATCCTTTGCCTTGATTTGTAGATAACATTAAGTTTGGAGACTGTGAATAAAAATCTTTAGTTCGAAATGCATTTGAGCACTAAGTGTTTTTAAATTCATAAATCCAGATGATTTTTGTTTGTTGATGTTTTCAATTTTCGAAGACTTGTACTTTTGTGAAATTGAAGTAAGCGCTGATATTCATTTATAATTATTATTTCTCCATTGACGACTAGAATCACCCTACTATTGTTTCAGAGTTGGCATGGAAAGACTTACAAGCAAAATTCACTTGCGTGAAATTAACAAAAATCGAAACCTACTTCATTGCACCTACAGAAAAAAATTTTGTATCTTTCTGCAAAACATTTATAACTCGCTGAGATAGAGATTCATTAGATTCAGGTCTATAAAAATAACAATTTGTACGCTGTAACAGTCCTCAATAACTCCGCAACTTTGATTTTTTTATTCTCAAATTACTATCACAATATTAGAATATTATACATCATTTTAATGGTCTATCCATTGCTGGTGAGAAAAATATATAGTTTCATTTAAAAAATCAAAGATGATTAAATTTCTTGAAAACTAAAAGTCTAGTAAACAATTTCTCTACGGCATATTACTTGCACCCATAATTCCACATTGTTTAGCAAAAACTGCATTTTGATATCCTGAACCATTTAGTAGTTATGGGGATGGTCCATAGTTGGTGGGACAACCTGTATATTTGTGAAAATAATATTGAAATAATACTTTCTGATATATGAAATTTTGATATGACTGATAGAATAAAATTTAGGTAAAACACTGAATGAATGTTGCGATTTAGGACCAGGTAATACATAGAATGAAAATTACAATTTAGGACCAGATTTTAGTCTTCTTTAATATTCTTAAAATAATATTTCAGTTCTACGATGTGGAAACCGAAAAGTTGAGAAAATTTCAAAAAAGCATACTTTGGGCGGCGATAGACGGTAACTGGCAACAAGGAAGGGCAAGACTGTACAGTTCCAGTCCACACCAAGGGAATTAGAAAACTTTACTACGAGAAAGTCTGTGCCATCCTGTAGCACCTCTAGTTTTTTCTGGCGAATGCAATGGCATGGGTCCTGAAATTTATACATGTTAATGTTCGTTGGTTCGGTTGTCACGAAAATCGTCCACTTTCGGAACATCAACGTAGCACCGTAGCGAACTTCCCATGACATACGCTAATTCACGCCAATGCTACAACGAGCACAATTTAATGAACTATCTAAGAAAATCAACTTATTTGGAATCTGCGCCAAGCGGCACTGACCCCTTTGATGTTCGTATCGGAGGCAGTAGCACCACTAGGCCGCAGCAATGAGAGTTTCTCTTACTATGCGTTGATTACTTTGCGAGTCCCCTGCCGGTATGCGGAGCGAATGGATTTCAGTTCGTTACCATTTATGACGGATCGTGTTTGCGTTGTGTCTGCGTGGTGCGCGCCGCTGTATGCGTTATGGGTGTTGTTTGCCGCTTCTATTGATTGCGCGTGCATGCCTACCGCGATGACACAACGGAAGTTGCGTGACACATGAAACCGGCTGCGGTCTGATACGGAAAGCAAATTTAACCCTCTTGTTCTTTTATTCTTTGGCGCGCCCGTGCACGCGCGTTCATATGCATCCTTTGCAAATTACGAATTGAATGATCTTTTTTTAAATGTAAATACTATTCAAGGGACACAATGTGTGTATTACCCGTTTGTTAGATAGAATACAAAATAAAAAGTTAAATAAAAGAATAACTAACATTACGTCATGTAGTTGGTTGTATGGTATTATACAACATACAGCTACCTCAGTACTGTCTCCTGTTAATTTTGAATACTACAAACGAAAACAATGAGATTTTTCATATATACTTATATATTTGAAACACTATGGTTTTCTTTCAGAAAGAAATTTCAGCGTTTTACTTAATTAACTTGACTGCCGTCATACGTCATTTCGAAAACAACTACAATGCAATTACATTACAATACATTATATTGGAATCCTTGCATCGTGAGATTGAAGTTGGTGAAGCGAAGATGACGAGTTTTCTTGAGTTCTAGGTATTTTTAAATGCAGAGATTAGTGAGTGGATATAATCGCATGGTCCAGCAATCATTTGACAAATGTCCCTTTACCAAAAATTTGTCAGAGATTACAATTAAAGTGATGCATTACATTTGTAAGTTAAAATGGATAGTTATTAATGTATTCATATTTTATTTTTGTATATTAATAAATAAAAGCATTTAATAATAGAAAGCTGAAAATATAAATTTAGAAATACTTTGATGGAATGGATTCTAAGAAAACCCAATTGAGAACTTCGAATAAAAAAAAAATCAGAATTTCCATAAAAATTAATTCCTAATCGCGAATAAAATACACGTCAACCTATTACACGCCTAACTTATCAAAAAAGAATAAGATCACACAGTTCTTGGAATAACTTTGTGCGGATATTTTATTTGAATTTACAATGTCTGATCACATTTAGAAGATTTTAATTCTTACGGGAGGGTTTCTTGTAACAACTTCTCGGATCGTTTTCAGCCATCGTAAGTGTATCTTCGCTTGCAAGTTTTTCACCGGAATTTGTGCGCAAATCTTCCTAGCAGAAGATAGGGCGGGCGCCCTCGCTGTGCCAGGTGTTGATATAACGGCGCGAACTGACGGTTCGACCGTCGCACCTGCAAACGCGCGATCAACTTGGTAACAGAACGATGATTTCTCCAAGCCATTGATATCAAAACTCTTTTTTATTGTTTTTTTTAAGAAAATGATATAGTTCAGTAAATATAAATATTCGTATGTATTTATTAATACTTAATAATATTTGATATAAAACTTACGTACATACTATTACATTGGGAAGGAAATCCAATTTCTGGTCATCTGTCTTGATATAAATCAGCAATTGTTTCAGGAATATGTGGTATGGATATTTATTTTTTAATACGTGTTAGGTAATTGGTTTTTTTTGGCAAGTTTGAATTGTGATAAGGCTGGGATTTGGGGGTAAGTGATAATGAAAGTTGGTGACCAGATATGAGATGTATCGATCTACGGGTTCTAAGTTAACTTCCTTGTGGAGTTGTGTTAGGTACGAACCAAGGGGCATTAGCAACTATTCTTAGGAACTTATTTTGTAGGACTTTAAATTTTTTGTCTACTGGTAGCAGTAAAAGAACTCGCGCCACCTTTGTATGACATGATCGTATCAATGTCAATTTTGTTCCTAAAGGAAATGTCCTCTCTGTTTTAAGTGATGGCTCTGCGGGGAAACGTGTAAGGGTGAATTCGTGAAAGTATTCGATTAGTTTTAATTATGCAAATAGAACCTACAAGCAATAAAAGTGAAGCAGGAAATAAATATATCATCAACTACAGCCGTTTTATTTGTCTAACCTTCTAATCGTATTGCACGCGTAAGTGGCCAAACCAGTTACTCTATTACTCATGTGGTGTTCAAAAGCTTGGAGCGGATATTTTGAATCCATTTTCCACCACTTGAGGTAGTGTTGTGTCAACTAAGGAAAACTGTAAACTGTAATAGGGAAATGTAGAAATCTTCTTAGATATTCTAGGGGTTGATACTGTTATATCAGAATATGTGGCTGCAACTGTTGTGATCCATGTTGCTTACAAACTATCTCGCAACCTCTAATACCCTCGGCTTGTTTAAAAAAGAAAGGATAAATCCCGAATCTCTTCAGTCATCCCCTAAGGCCGAGCCCAGGCACCCTTCTCGCTCAAGCGTCTCGTTACGGTCTAGGGCACAAGACCGCCTTAAGGCCAGATTAACGAAATACAAGGCTGAGGAAATGCGTGAACTCACAACGCGTATGATATAGTATTAACCTCGCACCATGGGCCAGACTTTTTCATCCTAAAAGCGTGCAGAAGGAATACATAAAACTTTTCATCCACTTCGTACGGTATGGTCTCGTTACAGTAGAATAATGCTTACCTGTAAAATAGCTGTTATGAATCGTCCATTTTTCCTCTCATTGTTTTGTTTCTGTTTAAGACATCACGCTCTATTGTGATTATCTAATTTATGCAAAATAAAGATTAATGAGCCAAGTAAAGAATGGGTGGAAACTGCACATTCATGCTTAGAATTTCTACCATCAGAATAGAGGTAATCAAAATTAGAGATTGCATTACCAATTTCAAAATTTTGCTTTTAGAAATGCCATTGATTTCAGGAAATGAATACTTTTAAAAAAGTAATTTTTTACATACATAAATTGCTAAAAATGAGAATTTTTCTGTGTTTTGAAAGAACCTAATTACATAATCAATAATATAGTAACTTGTGTGTTAATGTCTGTTGATAAACATTAATGTTGCGTTTATAGCTTATTAATGCAAAATTTATCTGTTTTAGGTTAGTTGGCTGATGGCCCTTCCTTCGAAAGATAAAGCAGTACCGTAGTGGTGAGTAGGAAAAATGGTTGCTATGTAATAATATGCACTTCACATTTCAAATATAGCTGAAGGTATTCTAATTTTAACTGCGTTTCAAAATTTCCATAATTTTCTTTCCCATTTCGCCAGCCTTGATACCTAATTGATATTTTTCTCCGCCATCCTTCCTCTCGTATTTTTTGAAATTTCATGCTTTTCAATTAATGATCCGTTCTTGATACTCACCTAGGCATGAGAACTTCAGTTCATAGATTCTTAATGTCATTGACTATGCAGATCGATGCATCGAAAATGCGTGGTAGGGCAATCAGTTCGCGTCCGGCGCGGCGCGTCGCGACCCTATTTAACGAAAACGTTATCGCGCTGACGAGCAATTGCCGGGGACGCTGTCCGATGAACGCACGCCGATATTACTTGTCCTGATTGGTATGCTGCACGTTCGCATGGCAAATCAGTGCGGGCGTCATCATTATCTATGCACATGTTCTTAGTCAATTGAATTCGGGAATTGGCGTATAAAGGTTACATCCATTCCCGTCATTACGCTGTAATCACAACAAGACGGGAATAGAATATACGAACGTGTGAGAGATTTTTTGTGACCACATTGCAGTTGGAGATGGTGTCAGTTAACTCTTAACACGGCACAATTAGTATGTAAAAGATTTTATGAACTGTATTCGAATCGCGGTTTTAGATATTAACTGTTAATGCAAGTTCTTTGCAAGGGCAGACATTTTTCTAGTAAATTATCATGAGTAATTATAAATGTTCGGAAGATATTTACCAGGAAAAAGTGACAAATTACTGTAAATATGCATCAAATCCAATAAAATTATGAATGTGCTAAACTCTTTTCTTCATTCTCTCTTCTCGAGGACTTTCCGTGATTGTGCATAAACGGAATTAAATATCAACTACCGTTCAAGAATTCTCTGAATTTTAATGACGTTATTTCGCAATTAAAATGTACCATTTACATTAAGAAAACAATTTCGTGAAATTTATTTCATAATTTTGAGAAAAAAATGCTTCAGTCATGGGACGGTAGGGTGAGAAATCTCAATATTACGTATGTAAAGTGAGTAGAAATCTCGAACGTTTTCGTCATTAAATTCCTCTTCCTAGAAGTCTAACACATCGCCTGCGAACATTACTGGCGCAACTTCCTTCTTCCTTCAAGTGAATCGAATCCACCCAAATCGATTCATTTCCCCAATTAGCTCGTGACAGTGGCAGCGACTGCGGGACAGATCCGACCCAAAGGAGACGCTGCAGTGTAGCATCCGAACGCTCTGCGCTGCGTCGTTGTTCGCTCTCCCTCTCCGCCGCCCGCTCCCCCCCCTCTCCACCCACGTCCCGCGGGGGGCAGGTAATCAGGGCGTGTGACACGGCGGAACACGCGTCGAGGGGGGCGGGGGGGGGCGACGGTGGCGCAGCCGAGTGTCGGGCGCGCTCCCTGTTCGGCGCCCCGCCCCACTCCGCCCCCTCCCCTTCCTCTCCCTCTTCCCCACCCGCTTTCGTCCCAACCCTGACGCGCGCGTCGTAGCCCCTGCGTTGCGCCGCTGGGCGACTGTTGCGTCTCTGTGCACTCGAACGGCTTCGGCACGCGGGGCTACACCACGGTAAGCCTCGCCTCGCTACGCCCAGCGGGCCCGGCCATGCCGCTCCACCGTGCTGCCATATACAGCGTTGCGCCTTTGTTGAAACGCCGAGGGTCGTTACGGTATCGAATGTCGCGTCTTGATACTTCAAAGCATTGTATATACTATTTTGCCTGTCTTGGCACAAGGAATTGGAGTGATACGTTCACCACATCGTTGTACCCATTATCTACTGCACGTTGTTAGCTCAAGGCCCGTTTTAGAATCGTATACTATTTTGCCTATCTTGGCACAAGGAATTGGAGTGATATGTTCACCACATCGTTGTACTCATGATATATTGTACGTTGTTAGCTCAAGGCCCGTTTTAGAATCGCATACTATTTTGCCTATCTTGGCACAAGGAATTGGAGTGATATGTTCACCACATCGTTGTACTCATGATATATTGTACGTTGTTAGCTCAAGGTCGTTTTAGAATCGTATACTATTTTCACTATTTTGGCACAAGGATGTGGAGTGATATGTTCACCACGTCAGTGTACCCATGATCTATTGCACGTTGTGAGCTCAAGGGCCGTTTTAGAATCGTTTCTATCACTTTGATTGTTAATTGCATGCTACACCACTTTTTTCATCCCGTGTGCTCTCATGCTGAGTGTACTTGGTGACAATCCAGATTATATCCCAATGTCTTTTCCATCCTTCCACACCGTCAGCCCATTTTACTTTCTTCTGTCACCATGATTGCGTCGTACGTTATCCGTTTCCTCGAATTATTTTGACAATTTATGTTGCACTATTTTGTCTTCTCTCATATTTTGGACCGTGGCCGCGGAAATTCATTATATTATTCCATAAGACAACCAAATATGTTATACTATTACATATTAGTGTATTATTTATTATGTTGATACTTTTGTCTCCTAACTTATTTTAGTGTGAACCAAACATATAATTTTACTTTGCTTCATGGTATGGAAGAAGATGTATTACACTTGCAGTTACAGATAAGTAGTTTACAAGGAGTTGATACTTATTAGGTATACCTCGTAGAAGGCATATTTGTTTATTAAGAGTAACCATTTGCCCTTCCGTGCATTGTACTTGTACAATGGTGATATAAAAGAGCCAGCATTTTAATATTTTCAGCTGCGTGACTTTCTCTATCTTTTTAGAGACACAAATTAATCGAACAGAGAGCACCTTAAGCTTATTGAAAACCTTTGACATCTTCCCCTCAATAAAGGAAAATTGGCTTTGCGTCAATTGGCTCCGCCTAGGGTGCACAATTCATCATTGTGTCTTGCCATTCATTCTCCGAAAACCACCCTCAAATACTTGTTATAACGATACTTCTATTCAGCTTTTGTTAGGGAGTCACAAAATATTTTCATAACGAATAACTTCCTCGGTATTTGAGAAAAACACATTTTCTTTGAAAGAACTAACGATGTCAAGATTTTCGCAGCAGAACGTCTCATTCTTAAAATTTTTCAGTCGAATAAATACATTGATCTCCAAAGTATGTGGCTATTCATCAACTAGTAACGTGATGCAGTGGTATTTTTCTGAGCATTGTCTCTTATCCCTTTCCTTCTCTGAATCCATCTACGTCCATATTTACATTTTGAAAGACTCGTTTAAGTAACGAACTCTGCAGGAAGTGAATATAAATATGAAGGGAAGAGCGGGACGTATTGGTTGGAAAATAACAAACCTACTAGAGGGTAATGTTTGTCAGAAGGGAGAGGACGGGTTACTTCCCGACCCTATTGAAGCCTACCACGAGAATTGTTGGGAAAGTTCTGATTTGAGCAGCTGTTCACAAACTTCCAGGATTAACAGCCGATATTTTGTACATCTATACAATGGAAAGTTAGTTGTTCATTATGAGTTAGGCTCAGCGTTCTCTAGAAATTCAACCTTCCATCTTCAAGTTAAAGGCGAAGAACTTCAAAACTACCCCAATCTCATATTTTTGAAACGAAAAATATTAAAACGCATATCAACAAGTCTTCTTTCAATGTTCCCGTGCTTCGCTAACGTTCGACCTTGCAATTGCGGGTACCTTAAGACCCCATTCTCCTTTTCTCTTGATGACCGTTTCCTGATCATCCCCAGCAACTTCATAGCTTTCGCCTGCTCCTGTTTCATCTGCGGATCCTTTACTACAAACTTTGGCGTGGAATTTCAACGGTTTACAGCCGCAGTAATTCCTTGACCATCGATGGCGGCACAGTCTCAAACCCCTTTAACAAATACTTAATTATTCACCAATACGAATATGTATCAATGCAGCCTTTCACAGTCTGTGTCTATACAGTTATTGTTTTCCGGGCTAATGAGCCGTGAACAAATGGAAAATATATTTCTAAAGATTTCTCACCACACCTGGTGATGGTGTCCCATGCGAGGCGATGGGATGAACGATTTCCTGCTGCTTGGCAATCAGATTCACGCTACGTCTCCATCATTGCCAAAATATACTTCTATTAGTAGTATTCTGTAGCTTTTCACTTTCCACTGTTCTACTTTCTCACTTACCAGTGCAGTCGCCTTTTACTTAAGTTCTGAAAGAAATCCTGCATCTCCTCTCCTGTATTCCCAAGCTCCTTCGGAGCCTCCACCTGTTCCTCCACCTGCGCGGCGACGCGAAGGAGCGAAGAATGAACACGCGCCGTCCGAGCCGGGATGCGTTCCCATTGCTCAGGCAGCGCTCCCTGCCCCCTCGCTCGCGCCTATCTGCATGGCGGGCCCCTCCGGCTATTTGCATACGGATAAAGATCTCCAGGAAACAATGCGGCCCCCGACGGAGCATAAACCATCGCGGGCGGTGTGACCTCGCGCGGCGGAGAGGCCGTCGGCCGCCCCCGCCGCCCCCGCCGCCCCCGCCGCCCCCGCCGCCCCCGCCGCCCCCGCCGCCCCCGCCGCCCCCGCCGCCCCCGCCGCCCCCACCGCCCCCGCCGCCCCCGCCGCCCCCGCCGCCCCCGCCGCCCCCGCCGCCCCCGCCGCCCCCCCGCCCCGCCGCCCCCGCCACCCCGCCACCCCCGCCGCCCCGCCGCCCCGCCCCCGCCGCCCCCGCCGCCCCCGCCGCCCCCGCCGCCCCGACGCCCCGCGCCCCGCCGCCCCCGCCGCCCCCGCCGCCCCCGCCGCCCCCGCCGCCCCCGCCGCCCCCGCCGCCCCCGCCGCCGACCTCGCCGCCCTGCTGCCCCCGCCCCTCCCTCCCCACCCGCCGGGGGAATGCGGCTGCGGTCGCCGTCGACGGGAGAGTAGCGACATCAGCGGCGTGATTAGGCATTTCAGCGATTTGCAGAAACCTAAAAAACTGTTTGAAAGTGAAATACGATGGTATAGAAAAATTACCGCTGCATACATTTAGTGAAAAATTGTTGATGTAGTAGATTATAGAAATAGTTCATTTAGTTGTGTTAGTGGAATAGTTGACGATGTAAAACATTTTGAAAGTAAAGCTAATGTACCTCTTGAAAAGGTATTTACTGAATATTGCTTTACTTTTTCTATTTAATTTATTAGAAAAGAATTATCCGATGTTATTAGAAATCAACATTCTTCTTGTTTTAATTTCGAAATAAATGTATTTTCTCCATTATTCATTCTCGCCTTTAATACACTTGTATTTAAGAACACGTGATATGGAATAAAAAACGCATCTAATGAAAAAAAGATATCATATGCGAATATTGTAGATATTGCTCTTGAGCATTTAAAATATGCATGAAATGTGTGTAATTAACTGTGGTAGATCCGCCATTTTAGACAATGTATGAGTTGGACTTTCATGTTGGACTTACTTGACATGAATTCAAACATCCTTTCCAATGCTTATTTTGGTTGAAAATTAGCATATAGCCAACCTCGAGTTCTGTACACATTGTCTAACCAGGCGATCACGAGTTGATGCGTCGCGAAGAATCTCGATGGGTCGACCAGACGAGCGAGGACTGGCGCTGTCAGCTACTCAAATATTGGATGCAGGAAGTTTTCGAGTGTTGGCATCAAACCCGACAGGTCGCCGCCAATCTCAGCAAGTTGGCAACTCGTCTCCAAAGTGTCAACGAGAGTTCAACCCTCACAAACGCCGCAATCCCCCAACTTCCTTCTTAGCTTCAGGTGCCGCCTGGCAATGCTCTTAACTAACGCTGTTCTCGACCTATATCACTCATGCTTCTCTAGCTCTAGTTTGAATGCTTTCTCAGATTCATTTCTAATTCCAGTTTCGCTATCACAATATTTTTCCTCTTTTCGACCCTCATTGCACTTAGCACAACCTTGAACTCACCAACTCGTGTTTTCTCTCCTCTCCTTCCCCCCTCTCTCTCTCTCTTTTAGCTGAAGTTTACTTCAGAGATTTTTTTTCCTATTCCGTCACAGTCACTTGACTCTCAGTAGTTTGTTAAAAATTATATGTATTCAGAATTATATCAATGTTCATGCATTGTGTATACGCCGTATTCAACTGTCAACTTAAATCTTCAAATCCAACTTTTACATTTCAGGTCCCAATTTCTCGTTCACTTCAACTTCTCTGTATACATTTTCTTTACTTCTCATCTACTTTTTTATGAAAAACTCTTTCCTGAATGCCGACCTGCCTATCCTTCTAGCTTATTTTTACCGTCCTGTTTCTTCCTCTTTCACATTTCCTCTTTCTTCACTGCGAGCTTCCCCTTACTGCGATCACTCATTACCCTATTATTTTTCTCGATATTCTGTTTGTCCTATACTGATTCCTGTCAACTCGAGTTATTTAGTACGTTGCTTAACTATCCCGTTGATCCATTCAATCATCTCCCACTTGCATGTGTCCCATCGCCATCATCCCTAGAGTGAGACCTGATCCATCTGCTGCCATCACCGATTCCTCCGTCGCCAACGCCATTCCCACTCTTCTCTCTGTACTCCTTGGCATGCGCCTCGCCCGCCTCCTTCCGTCGATGAGAAAATCGTCGCCCGAGTGCCGGCGAGAAGGGGGGCGGGGCGGAGGTGTTGACAGTGGGGCGAAGTCAGGTGCCTCTCAAAAGTTGTTCCCGCCCTTCGGCGCGCAACTGCCTAACTTGTTTTCGCAGCTTCCGAGGGCGTTAGTTCGAGACAACCGCTCTCGAGAAATAAGACAGTCCCGCTCTTGACAACTCCACCACCTCGGTATGTAGCATTTCGAAAGACAAAGGAGGACGCCATATATAAAAGGAGTGTTGCATTCCGAGAAGCAGCAGTTTTGAGTCGATTTAAAAGAAAGATGGCTGCCTGTTGGGGCGTGAACGCGCGGCATAAATCTGTGACGCGAGCGACCAGCTGTTTGCGCTGGGGAGACAGCGACAGGCGGCGGAGACGGCGGCGGTGGCGGTTGCGGCGGCGGTGGCGGCGGTGGCGGCGCTTCTCCATTTAAAATCGGATGCAGGGATAGGTAAGCCCAGGCGGACTCCAAGAAGCTGTTTGAAGGGGAATCGGCCACTGCTGGCATCGAGGGAGAAGGAGAAAGAGAAACGAGAGAGGGATAGAGAGTGAGGGGGCGGGTCCTGACGACATCCGCGTCGGTCCCGAAATCTCGCGTTCAGATCTGTCCCGTCGATCAAGACGCGGTGGCGGCGGAGGCGGAGGCGGCGGTGGCTTCGGCGACGTCCACATAAATCCAGGCCGCGCTGGAGGGCGTCCTTCGTTTTACGGGGCTGCACGCTGCCTCTCTGCAGCCTGCGTGTTTCCTCGAATCGCCGACCCACTGTAGCTGCTCTCCTGCGAAACAATCTAGCTTCTTGTAGATTCCGTGACTGCGTTTTGAGTTATCTTAGTTCTCGATATTTGCTCGCTGTGTGTGCCTATTTCTTTTTAATTTCGTCTTTCTTTTTTCTTTTCTGTTATATTGTTTTTATTTCGTAATTCTCTTCTACACTTTTTATTTTATCTTTTAGCTCTTCTTTTATGGAGTTTGTTGCCATTCATATTTTTTAATTTTTATCTGTCTTTTGTATTTCGATAACGAACGATTTCTATTTATTTCTTTTACATTGTCATGAATTTTCTGCTCAGTATTTGCTAGCTATCGTTTCAATTATTTTATACATATTCTTGACCCTACTTTGTTGTTATCTATTTAACCTCGTATCTTCTCCTTGCATTTATTTGTCTTTGATCTTTACAGATATGTCAAAAATACTCTCTTCTTCTGGGACAACGCTTTTCTACTATGCAATCCATCTGACATCAGAAGGATCCCAAACTTCATTATTTTCGTTTAATTAATATCATCTTAGCGAATTACATAGCAATATGACTCTCTTCTTTGGGCTCGTATTACCTTGGGAATCGTGAATACTTCGCCTGCTTCCACATGCTCGACACCCCATTCCTCTCTCAGGTCCGCGCTTTTGCCAAGGCGGATGCAGTGCCTTCAGAAGCCGCGCCACGCCGCGCCATTCCTCCCTCGGAATCCCGGAGACATACCGGGCGGCGCCCGTGCCTTTTAGTCGGCCGCGCTGCTGAATATGCAGCTCCCGCCGTGCGCGCGCGCGCCTCCGCCCTTTTTTTCCTCCCGCCCCGCCCCCACGCCTCCACACCAAGCCCCGCCCCCCACGCCTCCACACCAAGACCTGCCGCACTACCGCCGCCGCCGCCCCTCCGCCCCCACCGCCGGCGCCTCCGCCGCTGCCGCCACTGGCATTACTGCCACTGGCGCCACCACCGGCTCCGTGCCATCGCTACTGCCGCCGCCGCCACCGCAGCCGCCGCCGTCACTGTCACCACCACCGGCTCCGCCACCGCACCGCTCGTCGGCGCCCGATTTATGCGATCGATCGAAATCGGGGCGGTCGACGGAGCGCGACGCCCGCCTCGCAATATGCAAACGTACACGCTTCCGCACGATTGCACCCGTCAATCGCGCCGTAGATGCACATGCAGCGGGCTGGCGCGGGCGTGGGCGCGGCGCCGCGCGAGCGGAGCGGCCTGTCGGGTGACTGCGACTGCGACGGCGGTGGCGGTGATGGTGGTGGCAGTGGCGGGGACTGGGGATTTGGGGTATCGCGCGCGCGAAATGCACCGTGGGACTTCTTTGTCAGCAGTTCGTCCCCCTGCGTCACGCTGTCGCCCGTTCGTAGGGGCGTCCTATACACTGCGTTGCTGTTTCCAGGGCGAAGTGCACTGAGAAAGGGGGCCCGAGGATGGAGACGACTCGGAGGTCGCGAAGAAAACGCAAAATCACTTTTAATACAAATTATATTAGTTTTGTTTTAAGTTTGAGATCTGATTGGTTTCTTGAGAAACATCTTTGACATCTTGAGAAATTTGGAATATAATTTAAAAGTTTAAAATTGGGTGATAACTGATCATGAAAACGGTGACCAAAGATACAATTTTAAGGTACAATTCCAATGGGTAATAATATACTCGGGTACAAGGTGTAATGCAGATATATCCAGCGCACAATCCTCGTCCATTGCGCGTTTTGGAACGTCCTACTCCCCACTATTGACTGTTGCGCCTTTTGCTATTTAGATTCAATGCAACGATGCAATGATTCACAGCTGTTAGAGGCGCTTTTGTCACGCAAAATTGAAACGAAATTCAGTTGTTACGATGGGAAATGCTGGCTCCTAGCTGACGGAATCGTTTTGATCAGTTGACGCAAGCTTTCCTGCTCTCTGGTTGCTGTCAATCATTTTCAGAAACGACCGAACAGTTGTCCGAATATTGCAGCTAGCGGGAGCGTTGATAGCTTTCTTAGCACTACGCTTAGATAACTCCGAAACAAAGAAGGGATGCGTATCCTTAATTTTTGGTATAAAAGAGCCAATTACGTTCGTGAACACATGAATTCATTGATTAATTTTTGGCAGGTGAAGAGGTTTTCTTAGTTTAGTAGTTAGGGGGAAATCTTTTAGTTAATTCTCCATACATTACACGAATTATTATTACAGTTTTCACTGTATTTCGATTTAATAGACTAATGATATCCTCAAATTTGTAGAAAAACGTATTATCATTTAATAATGTAATTTCAATATATCGATATGTACGGGTACGTTCATTAGTCACTTTCATGTAGTTACTGTTTTTTATACTGGGGTTAGCGGAGTTCCTCCTCCCTTTAATGATAAGATTTTTTTCGGGGAGATTTTCCTCACCAGGTATCTCTTCTCCCCATCAGAAATCCGCAGCGGTTTCCGCCCCAACCCGGCTAAACTGTAATCTCCTGAAATGTGTGGTGCTTGTAAGTTAAATTGTGTCTCTAAGGTGAGAGAATAGGACTCGGACGAGGATGGAAAGATCGTGCGACCGAAAACTAGCGACTAGAGCAGTCAATTGCTATAATCCTCCTACAGACTGCAGCTGAATTCGATCTATCTGGCTAGTCTCAAAAATCCACCATCATCGGGACTTGAATCTCAAGACCTCCTGGGCAGAATCACTGTAGAGACAATGGCAACGCCGGCAGTACAACGATACTTTGTAATTGTTTATTGACGAATACTTTGCATTTTATTCATATCCCTTTTTCTTCCTGGGTATTTTTCCAGTTTCAGGGAATGCCGATTTCGGCTATTCGCGCCTGGTACCCACCGTGTCTCTCACGGTAAGACATGTTAACCGTTACACTAGTCACTGGCACACAAATGAGCTCCTCGGTATATGGTCAGCAGACTCATAAGGCATTCCGCGACTACACACATGCACGAAAGACAAGGAACAAACTATTATGTTCGCAGCGGGACTCGAACCCGCGACCCTTCAGACCGAGGCGCTGAGTCGGCACACGCCCTAGCCCCCAGGTCGGCGCATTTTATTCATATCTACTTCCCTTTACAAGCTTCTTCCTCCCCCAAAGGCCGAGTCGAGGTGCACCACAAGGCGCTGCTGTTTGCGGCGCGAAGAACACCAGGCTGGGGGGGGGGGCCCAGGGGGAGATCTTCGAGCCCTTTTAAAAGGAGCTTCGCGAAAATGTCGAAGACGAAGGGTTCGCTACATTAAAGGGTCGTTAATGTCTTCACTTTCTCTAGACCCGAGTGCGGGAGAAATCTTCGATGTGGTTTCGTGGGAGGATCTAATGTTCGAGATGGATAAATTAGTAGCGACGTGGAAGGGAGTAATTGGGGATGAAAAGAAGCCATTTGATGATGCTGGATGACATCTGAAAAATCAGGACGAGACTGAAGACTGTAAATACGTTTATTATTGTGGAGATGAGTGACTGACAAAAGAGGTGATGACGTAGTGGCAAGAAGTGAGAAAAATATGCGTAGGTATTGATGATGGCTGTAGGGACTTAATGGAGAATCGATAGTGGTCACCTATTGTGGTTACAGTCGAAAAAATAATAATTTGCGATGTAGTCAACAATAGTATCCGACAGCAAAAGGTAAACGTCGATGTAACAACGTCGATAACTGAAAAAAAAGACCTGATACGAATATGTTTCACTGCCAGCCGGATACAGCAGTGGTAACTAAAATAACTGAAGCGACAGGGATGAGTCCAGTGTTGTGAGGAGGCCTGAACAGTGGCAGCTGCATTGAAGCTGGGGCCGCAGAAGGGATGTCGACGCAGGCAGCGACGCGTGCGGCGGTGGCTCCCCTCGGCGATGGAGATGTGCGGAGAGCTCAACGGGACTCGGCAGTGCTTACCCCCACCCACACCCCAGGCCTCGCTGCTGCAGCATCTACCACCGCCTCCGCTGTCTCCGCCCTGACACAGACGCCTCAACAGCCTTGCCACCGTATCCATCACCGCCTGCACAACTGGCACTGCCGCTGCTACAACTGCCATTTCCTCAGCTACCTCTGGGTCTTGCTCTATCACATGCACCACGCCCACCTCCACCACCACGCCCACCTCCACAAACACGCTCACCTCATCACAACGTTCATCTCCACCTCCCAGCACCAACACGCATACCTCCACCATCACGCTCACTTCACCACCACATCCATCTCCACTCCCACCACCCCCACCTCACCACCTTCACCACCACCATCTCAACAACGTCAAATAGTACCATTAATACTACCACTGCCATTACCGCTTCCTGAATTTCCCCACTAAATACTTCCAATTCCTATGCGTTCCACTTTAAGCTTCACCTCTGTTGCAAACATCATCCTTGTCAAAATCCAATTTCCATGTTACCTCAATGATTTTCATCTCCCCCATCCGCACCATCGCCTTCATCAACCTAACTACAGTCACCACCACCTTCACCACAGTCACCGCATCCGTCACCCCCTTCCGCAGTCGGCGCGGCCGCCGGTGCCAGAGCCGCGGTTGGGCGGTGTGATTTGCCATCGATCACTGCACTAAGCTTGCGGCGGGGGGAGGCAGGGGGCAGCGGGGGGTGCAGTCCCCGACGGGAGGCGCTTGCGAGGCGAGGGCCCCTGCTCGCGCTGCGTCGCTCTGGCGCGCGCCAAGCGGCTGCTTCCCGTACGCTCCGGATTTCGCACTAGCGGGAATGATTTATTAAATCAATATTTTGTAATGTGTGTTGTCTATTATTACATATTCTATTATTACATATTCCCGTGTTCGATTCCCGGCCGAGGAAAAAATAGAGTAGTAGTTTTGCTTCATTGTCCCAGTTTCTGAAGCTGTGACGAAGGAAAGCTCGGGCAGGCGGGGTTTGCTATTTGTGGTGAAGAAAATGCATTATGTTCGTCACTTGTCTCTCTTACCTCCCAAGCGTCGGAATTAACCTAGGCCCAGGCGTGAAAGACACCGTTAGCTAGCCGGCAGAGTTCGGTAATCGATCAAAATGCCCAATACATTCATACATTTTTATTACAGATTTTAAATAATCTGCTTTGTAAATTCACTGGAGACAGGTTGAAAATATATTACAGAGTGTTATAATCTGGCTTCTAATCTTATTCCATCTAAGTTTAGGTAAAATTTGTTCGCTGTTTTCTTACTACTGTTTTAAATCTTTCATAAAATTTATAAAAATCAAATATTAGTTCTGAAATAGATCTTGATGACTACGTTTTGTATTAAGCAAAATAATAAGGTAGTATTACATTTATTAGAGTAGATGTGAATTATCACCACTACTCGAATGGCGTTTTTGCCTTAGTTTTGCTACGATAGCATGCAATAAGAGGTATTTCATGCGTTTATTATCGCAACAGAAGATGAATGTTACAGATTTAAAAAATGTTATATATATATATATATATATATATATATATATATATTATGTTAAAAATGAGGGAGAATGAACAATAACAAATATCGTTAATCTTTCCTAATTAGTATCCTAATTTTTTCTTGATTTTTACCTCTATTTTTACGTCTCCACAAAGATCAAAATATTAATTATAATATGTTTTTTTTTATTCAACATGGCCTTTTATTACCAATTTAATTCTCGTACCATCCAAACACTCTGTTTTCAAAATATTTTTATCAGTCCGTATCCACACGGTACGCCTAAGAAGCAAGATCTTCTGTTTAGAAGGTGCTAAGTAGAAATTGCTTCTAATGAGAATCTTCTACCCGGTGGCACTTCCGCCCACGCCCTCATCACCGCCCTACGAGCTGGCACCCCACCTCCCCATCACAAGCTCCCAGGCCGTGTCGTCGGCCTAAGTATTATAGGAAGAGCGGCTCGCATACCATGGAGGTGGGTGGAGTAGGGCGGGGCGGGACGGCGCGGTGCGGCGCGGGGCGACGCGGGCGACGCGGGGCGGCGCGGGGCAGCGCGGGGCGGCGCGGGGCGGCGCGGGGCGGCGCGGGGCGGCGCGGGGCGGCGCGGGGCGGCGCGGGGCGACGCGGGGCGACGCGGGGCGATGCGGGGCGGGGCGGCACGGGGCGGCGCGGGGCCGCAGTTACGCAGACGAGCAGCGATAGCACAGAAATAGACCGGGCGGAAAACGGGAGCGGGGCGGCTTAGTCTTAACTATGTGTTTACATTCCACCTATCCCCGAGGATTAGGGTCCCCCTGCCAAGTCGAGGGTACACGTTAGTTATCACACTTGTGGACCACCCCTAGCTTCCAAGTTTCTCAGCTTCCCCTCCATCAATAGTGTCTGCGAGGAGAAACGAGCGTGAACGAATTAACATTTAAATCGTGCAGATTTAATGTTCCTTCGTGATCTTGATAGGCATGGTGTCGAAGTACCGTCTCACGTTGTCTTGAAATACATTTTTAGGAGTTTTCAAAACATCCCATGGTTTTGTTTATGATATTAATATGTTTTGAGCTGTAAATTGAAAATTAGTTAATAGATTAATTTAAAAGAGAAACTTATTAGTTTTTACACATTTTTTCTTAATTCTTACTATTCTTTTTGTCTTTGATACATTAAGTAATTTTTTTGTGTAAGTCAATTTTCTGGTGGTGAAGAAGCAAACGAAATTATTTGCAGATTGTTCATATTATGTACGTGGTCTGTTTAACATTAGTCAAGTAGTATTCTTATTTGTAATTGATTTCAAATATTCTGAATTTTTGACACAACTTAATTCACGGACCAACACGGAGTTACAATGTTTGTTGCTTACACAATAAAGTAAACTTCACTATGCCTTGCTCAATACAACGGCTTAACATTTTCGCTTTTCAATTTTATACGTTGACATAATATGCAGACGTTCTTATTATAAGAAACCTTTGCCTCACGATATGTATATGGTAGAACGTTTTAACTTGCTAATAACCTGAAATAATGTTCCTTGTAAGCTCCGCGCTGCATAACCCACTATCACTTGATCGTGTTCGGGGAACCCCAAGACAGTAATCAGGCCAGGCTATCCCGCTCTATTACGGAGAGCTGTTGCAGAACACATTCCTCTCCTGGGCAGCGGGAAGGACATGGCGAATGAGGGTGCAAACTGTCCATAGGGGCGTACTAAGCCTTCTAATCACCATCGTCCTCGAATCGCCTCTCGGGGAGCAGGGTGGTTCAATGGAGGGTGGGTTTACACACACTCCTGTCTCGTGGGCCGGTGCCTGGTCTCCTGGCAACGTGCACCGCCCCCCCCCCGTTCGAGCGCCTGTTCGTCCGCCCACCAGTCGCCCTCCCTCCCTACCGCTCATCTACCCCACCGCTCTCCCGCCTCACCATTCTCCTGTTCAACAGCCCGTTCGCCCACCCGCTTCGTCGATCACCCGCCCAGTCACATGCCCAACCGTACGTTCGAACACCGCCCTACCGTTCCATCACCCCTCCGCCCCATCGCCCTATCGGCCCACCGCCCCACCGCCCTATCGGCCCACCGCCCCAACGCCCTATCGGCCCACCGCCCCACCGCCCCACCGTCCCATCACCCCGTCGCCCCACCGCCCCACCGCCCTATCGGCCCACCACCCCACCGTTATCGGCCCCACCACCACCCCACCGCACCACCGTTCCACCGCCCCACCATTCCACCGCCCCACCACCCCTCCGCCCCACCGCCCTGTCGGCCCAAAGATTTACCGCCCCACCTCTTGCCCATTGAAAATGCCCTCAAAACAGTTGTAAACCGGCCGCCAAAACTGATCGCAATTGCCCAGCCGATTTCTCTCTCTTCTACCTTTATACCTGGTTACCTACTGTCTTTTTCGTGTTACTTCACCCGTTCTTTCACTCGCCCACCATTCTGCAGGTTTCTTACTTCCAAAGCCCATTCTCTCTTCGCGGTTTCTAAGTGCTGACGCTCGTCAACCTTCGCATCCTCCCAATTTCCGCACGCGTTTCTTCCCATTTCCCATACATCAACCTTACATTATTCCTCTTAAGCATCGTCCCTAGCATAATTCGTTCAATCGCGTGTTGTAAGCCTCAATACTTTGCCAACTATTCTCTCAACTAACGCACCCGGAGTGTCCCGTCCTGCCCTTCCGTCGTCCCGCCCTGCGCTCCCACGTGCCCGCGCAGAGGGGCAGGCGCGGCGGCGGCTGTAGAGGCGAGGCGAACGGGCGCGTAGGTGGATGGAACAAGGGAGCCATCCAGTGAGCAACGTGTGCGTAAAACCGACCACGCCGGAAATTAAGTTAATAGGTGGAGACTACGCTTTCACGTTAGTGCGTCTAACCATTATGTAGCTCGCACGCCTGCGCCCGCTCGCCCGCCCGCCCTTGTTCGGCGCGACGGTGGGAAGGGACCGGGCCCGCTGCTGCCCCCGCGCGCTTTACAGGCGCCCCGAGTGCTCAAAGCGATAATAGGAGCGCTGCTCCAATTTAAACGGTAGCTAATTCATTAAGAGGATCTATGCAGCGCGCTGCTATTTTTATAATGAACACAACTTCACCCTTCCCTTTTCTCATTGTGTACGTGGAACGAAACAACCTTCGCTAGGGATTTTCCCAAAGAGGATCGGAATTGTGGAAAGTTCTCGTGTTATTATCAAACCAATTCCCGCTTTGGTTATTGCTGTCGACAAAAAGCAATTACACGAAGGACATGAAAAGTGTTTATAGTAGGAATTGAGCATTCAAACGCATTGAGATCCATGTTTGTTGCTCTTTTTGCTGAGATAGAACTGTAAAAAATGGCAATTTGAGAATGCAGGTACGAAGGCATTGAAAATCCATATGAAGCTTATAGACTTTTTAATACAATAAGAAATAATTTTCCACTTCGAGTCGTTTTATTGGCATTTCTGTACCTTTCCACAATATTTCCTCAGAGAATTGATTGTAAATCGCAGAATTATTATTACGAATGTATATAAGTGTATACCTGATGTTCCACCAACTATGTTCACGATATCGAATTGCAATTTTCGCTCAACAATAAGAATTCATGGGGAAGTAATAAGTTGTAAAAATATTGTTCGTAATATTTTTAGTTTTTGAGAAATTTAATTCTTTGATTTTTTTAAATGAAACTACATAATTAATTTTTCCTTCATTTATGGTGAGATTTCTACATTGCGGATAACTTGTCCAATGACGTCTACTGTAAGCGCCTAGTGAACGTTTGCATAGTTTTGCAGCAAAACGACACTCATCAGCGTATACTGCAGGGATATTTAATGGTTTTATAAGAAATATTATGTCACATCAATTTGCCCCAATGCAAAAATTTTCCTTGTGTGAAAGTGAATGAAAAATTAAAAACTGATATGCCATGTTTAAGGAATTTGAGAACATTGGTGATTCATAGTTAATTTCCCTATTTTTATCTAATATTATTTTTCTTTTAATTTCCTTTCAGTATTTTAATGATTGTTTTCGTGTTTGTTTAATTTAACAAAATACTGTCTATGTTTGTCTAATTGAAGGAATAGACTCATGATTTCGACCATTCTTTATTCCAGTAAATAAAAAATGCACTTCTTAGAAAAATTTTCAAGTAATCAATCTAACGTTAACATTGTATTTAAGCATTATCGACTTTTACCGAAGTCAAAAGTGTGCAGTAATGTGTAGCATGTCAACAATTTTATTACAGAACTCTTATTTGTTTGTTTACTAGACGGTATATCTCATTTAAAATTATTATATACCAGATATTTCTCTCAACATTGTCGCATAACCATGGATGTAGTTTTAAGCCTCATGACTTATGATACTCAAGTTCTATTTCCTGTGCTGATAAAGAATGCATTGGGCGGCCAATACTTCAGAGCCGCGCATTCGCATGACGTCATCTATATCATACGTAGACCTCGGATTTTTGGACAAATGCCTATTTAGTTCCTTTAATATATTGCGGAAAATAATTGCAGATGATTACGAATAATGAAAAAATAGATCTACTGAAAGCATCAAATAGAGCCTAAAATCTCCTAAAACGACGATTGAAGCCTATTTTAATTTTTTTTGCCTAAATCTGCCTAAAACAAGTAATTTTGATAAATTATCTTTTTTTAATTACTTATTTTTAAAATTTGTTTTACCGATACGCAAAAACTTCCCCTAATTTCCAGAAACGTGAATACGAATCCTAATCGAGTGCACACCGAAATCTCTCTCCCAACACATCGAACATAAGGAGCCCTGCAACTCAAAATAAAGATGATGTTTCACTCTCGTCTCCGATCAGCAAATGCACCCATTCCCGGTCCAGCTGCGCTGTTTACAGATTAAAAATGAAATATGTGAAGGAATGAATGAAATGAAAATAAATGAAAGAGAATAAAATAATATGCTTGTAGTCGCTATCATAGAATTAAAAATACGAGACTTTCCTGAAAAATAAAAAAAAGTCCCTAATTTTATCCTATTGTGACCAGTTTCAGATGTCGTTAACGTAACTTTTCATGTCTAACGATTTTGAAATGCTCAGTTTAATCATTTTTTAACCTATATTAAGTGCCTAAAATGTCACTTTTCATGTCTAATAGTGCCTAATTTCTTAATTTTGTTTCTATTTTAGGTGCTTAAATCATCACTTTGTGTGTCTAAAATTCTAAAGTTTAATCATAAGGAGTGACGCGTTGAGTTATGAGAATGCAGTTGGTCTGCTCATTATGAGAAAAGGGGGAATAGCACTAAAATATTGGCTTTTTTAGTGAAAATCAAAACTAATGCATTTTCTTCATATTATTCCAGAATTCATGGGTATCAAACGAATCGTGAGACACCTTTCACATGATCGCAGGCTGCATGGTTTCCTTTCAATTTCCTCGCACATTTGACATTAGTAATCTAGATATGTATTTAATTCAAAACCAGTCAATTTATTACTCTCGATGAAATGCAATATGATTCTAACTTTTCGGCCTTTTCATTCTGGTTTCTATTGTTTCGTTCTCCACACTGGTAAAAGATTGAGTACATTGAACCTTAAATGTATAATGTATTTCTTTTCTTACATTCCTTCCTTCGTCTTAAGTCGTTCATGGGCGTTTCCCCATGAATCATTTGCAGCATAAATTGTTCCCACGTGTGACAGGTGCTTATTTAGACAATCTCGCATCTCTTGATCTCAGTTGGTAGATACTTAAATCTGGGCTTCCAGATGTTTCCACCAGACCATTTCACAAATCGATAAATCTGAAATCTAAAGTACGCGCTATTTTATACAATATACGTACATTATTTTCAAAATATTTAAACTCGTGCATCCCCGTATTTGATTTGTTTTAAAAAGTATTGATTTAACCGTACAAGACTCGCTGATCACGACAGCGAGACAACAGTATTTTGTGATGCAATGTGTTAGCTTACATTTTATTCAACTACCGCAATAAAGTATATTAATAATATTATATTTTATATCTCTATAATCGGATTAATTTTGATTCTATATCTAATCCGCAATGTAATATTTTCCCACTCAGTGTGAAAATAATAATATAACAGAATAAAATTTTATTTGTTGCTCAGTGACGTTCTAATGACAAACACAGGATCACATCATCGTCATCATCATCATCATCATCAAAATCTTAACTTTGTTAATGTTACACATTCTTTTTTCTATTCATTTGCCTCGTATGGAAGCTGGAGAGCGTGAATAAGAATGCAGCAACAATATATAATTGGCTGCCCGGGAGAGTCTTGTTCTGGGCACAGTTGCCAACGTTTCGGTCGCCACGCCGCATCCTTGCATTTCGCCGAAAAGAATTGCAGTAAGACAGCCGAAACGTTTGCAACAGTTCCTAGGACGCAGTGTCTCCCGGACAGCCGAGTATCTATTGACTCCGGTCGTGGAAGCCCAACACTTTCATCCCAGCAACGAGTTTCCGCGTACCTTGCAAGTATCACTCCTCGGCCTCCTTACCTTTCCGGTTTACCTCCCTCATTTCGTAATTGTGCGCATTGTGATTCCGCTCAGGTCGGGGCTAGGAACGTAAGAACGTACCTCGGAAGAGGCTACATATTTCCTGGTTCCTCAGCGCCATCCCCTCTCACCCCCTCTTCCTCCTCACCTCGCAACGTCGGCGCAGTCGCCAGCGGAGGCTCGCGAGGCCCTCCGCGTCGACCTCTCGAAATGACTGCCCTCGCTCTCCCCCAGGCCGGGGCTGCGGCGCGTCGCTATGTGTGCACGAAAGGGAAGAGGGAGGAATATGGGGAAATGGGATTGGTGATATTCTAGAAAATAATCATGTTTGTAGTTTGGACAGGTTACGATGATGAGTAGATGTAGATGATGTCGACGCATTGAAACTTTCGTGTTTTGGTAAGTGGTTTTTGGCGTTGGTGCTTCGACCGAAGGTAGCTGTGATAATGGAAATGGAAAAAAATGGAATGGTTCAAGTAATGGAGATAATACACAGTTCCATTTAAATAATTACTATGATTCGATAAGGAAATTTTGAAACAGGTACTGATCACCTGAAATTACATGATACTGAATCACCTGCTCTATTAGGATGAAAATTAATGAGATTGAACGCCTTGTGAAGTACAGTGAAATACACTGTAGAAACTATCGGCTGTAAAACTACAGTCCAATGGTCAGCAATAAAAAATAATAAATGAAAACAGAATATTTCATGAAGTTAGTGACTGTGATGTAGAAAAAGTCGATAAACTGTGGAGAGATTAGCTTGGATAAATATATAATCACAAAGTTATTGTAACAGTCGAGTTTTCTTATGGTTATTTGGGGACATTTCGGGGGGAAATCCGCGTTGACATCTGGCACGAAAATAAGATCCATTTATCTGCAATATCCAGAAAATGTCTTGGCAGCAGAGATTGCACAACGCGCAGTGGTAATAGTAAAGACCGCGGTTAGCGAAAGAGCTGAGCATGTTATCGACTGGAGAGGGAATCCCACGTCTAAAACGCCTTCCGTCGCCGCCAGTCGCCGTCGCTCGATTTTCAATATTCCGCGAGTTCGCCGCGTCCATCGCGGGGGGGGGAGGGGGGGGGCGCTGCGGTCACAGGGCGGCAGACGAGGCCCGGAAGTCGCCGTCGAGGGCGGCACGTCGCGGCCCGGCGAGCAGCGCGCCCCGCATGCCAAGCGGCGGGATCTGCAGCCACGACCGTCGCCTCCGACCGTCTCCCGAAGCGTCGCACGCCTTCGCCGTCGCCGCCAGCCCCCGCCGCGCCGGCCTCGTTGCACTCCGCACCCGGCTCCGGTCGCTCCCCGCAACCCCTGGCGCTTTCGGTCGCTTCCCGTGTCAACGCCGTCTGCTCTTCCTACGCCACCCCTGTCAGGGTAGACTAATACACTAGCAGACTAAAACCGGGAGCGGTAGCTCAGTGCATCAACTGATGCCACTGCAGCGTCTCTGACCGGGAGGTCCTAGGTTCCCACTCCCCACGGCGGCAGGATTTTCGGCACTAGCTTTTCAGCTAGGTCGAATTCAGTCGCGGTCTGGAGGAGAATTCTAGCGGCCGGCTGCTCTGATCGGTAGTTTTCCGTGGTTTCTCCGATCAACACCAGGCGAATGCCGGAGCCGTACCCTAACAAACGGGCCACGGACCGCGCGCGATCCATCCTTCCCCTTCCTTGTCCTATCCTCCCTCCTTACACACTCACTTACACTAACATGCATTACACTACCACATATTCCGGGAGACCGGTCGGGAGCTTAGAGCTTGTCCCGGCTGGGGCGATGCCCCGCTGGTGGGAGAGTCCTGGTTAGGGGGAAACCCCACTAGCCGACGGTAGGTCGGTGCCGGATCTCGCCATCCAGTGAGGGAAAATCACCGCCATCTCCCGAGAAAAAAACATGCACTACACGAACGGGACTAATGACCAAAGCAGTTGACGCGCCCGCAAACACGAAAAAATCAATCAATCAATCAATCAACAAGCAGACTAAGCACAGACTCAAGGCTCTCCAATATATTTTTAAACATAATTTTGTATTAATTCATTAACATTGAAAATGTATTCGTTTGTGTTTCAGTTGCTAATGTTATAGTTTATTTTCAAAGCGCGTGTTCGATATTTCACTATTATTAGGAGGCTTCTTGGTTTGATCGTGCTTAGAGCCGTTTGTGATATTAATTTGGTCCTGCACTGCCGTCACACTCGTTGCTCCAGTCGACTGTCTGATTGTAACATGTCTTTTGTTACATCTTTCCGCCTCGGTATCTGTGATACAAGGTTTTCTCTTCTTTTTACTATACTATTCTTTGCCAATGAAGGTTGTGTTTCATTGTGGTATATTATTAACATATTTCTCCTTGCCTGTTTTCTGACTGCTGAACTACTGATTTTTTAAAGATAGTGTTTTTTTATAGCCGTATGTTGTCATCATCTACTTCTGTTTATTGAATGTTTCTTAATTTTCATTTGCAGTCTTCACTTTCCTTCTATTTCGCACGCTTCACATCCACTTGCTTGAAATTCTCATCTTCATCCTGTTCACTTAAATGTCCCATCTGCCCTCTTTCCCTCCGACCTTCCCGTCTTCTCCTCTTCTCCTCACCCTCGTCCTCCTCACTTCGACCTCCTCTACACATTCTCCGCCAAAGACGACGCGATGAGAGTCAAGGCCCGATTCAGCCTCGAGGATTTCGCAGGCCGCGGGTCACGTGTGAGTTACCCGCCTCACTTTCTGCCCAGCGCACGAGGTGTCGCAGTGTGGGTGAAATGACACCAAAAGCGCGAGTGGGATATTGCTCTCTCTTTTCGAAAGTAATATGTCAGTACACTGAAGTTCAAAAGTGACAATATTTTAATTTTATTTATGTAACAACATATTTTTAATATAAGCGTTGGCAAATATAAATCACCATATATCCTGTATAGTGATCCAGTAAATCTTCATCCGTTAATTCATCGTTGCTCAGAAGAAAAAAAACATTTTAATTATCCTTGAACGTCAGCGTCGCGCTAGGAATATGGTAGAAATCTTCTTAACGACTATTCCTCTCATGAAATTAACACCATTAGCATTTAATAATACATCTGATTTGTCTTAAGTGTGGTGCATCTGAAAATAAGACTCAATTTAAGACAAATTTGCACTCTTTCACTATTGAATTGATTTCTTAATTTTCTACATTCTCATTGAATCCAGCAGGGAACTATTACATAAGAATCTTTTATCTTCTCAAGTGTTTGAAGTTCCACTTTCTGTGTTCTTTATACCCTTAATTCTTTGGATAATCAACTTTACAAAGTACTATATCTTGTTGTTGTTTCGAAACATGTATCGCAAACTTTCCTTTTAAAAATGTTGTATCATCTTACTGGCAGATAAACAGCACGATCTTGTTGATGTTGTTAGAGTTTTAGATACAACTCAAAATAGCCTGTGTATTATTATAATGCGAGGTTGTATAATGAATGACTAATTTACATCGTTGTTACGATTTAGGATATTTTATGCAAATATTGCAAGAATGCAATAATAACTACGATCTTAAAAATTCAGTGGATTTTATGTTATCCTATCAAAAGACTATTCTACAACAATATGAAGGTTAGAAATGATTCATTCGTATGACAACACTCAACTATAAATTAGACAAATATGATTACAATATTTGTGATTGCAAATTAAGGCTAATTATTACAGCTCACATCCGTGCAATCAAACAATATTTATGTTCAACGGACAAAAGCGAAAATTCTCCCACACCGCGTGCACATCACCAAAAGATTGACGACCTGCCCGCAAGTGGGATGACCTGATTGAATGTAAACACTTTGCAGTTCGTCCCCGACTCGCGAAACGCACAGCCCGGTGCGTTTCAGAGGGAAAGAGGGAGAGAGAGAGAGAGAGCGCGCTCGCGCGGCAGCGATCCGTGTGTCAACAGAAGATAGCGAATCGCGCGTTTGCAGAGCACGGCGCTTGTATCGAGCGTATTGCTCTGGAAGCATAATCTACGCAGGCGGGCGACGGAATCCTCCCAAGGTGCAGATGGAGCACCCTTTGAGGGCTCGCTGAACTGTTTGTGAAGCGGGTTAGGGTTTAGCGTAACTTAATATAAACACGGCGCGCCAGCGCGCGGGTCGGCTGCTCCGGCGGCCGGCGTCGTCTGCGTCGCCGCGACGCGGCCACCCTCAGGCCGCCCGCTGCTCTTGCTGCTGCTGCTGCAGCTGCTGCTGCTGCTGCTTGCGGGTTTGTCCGTTTCGAATCTGAGAAGTTCAAGCTTGAGATGTTAGGGGTATGCTTTGGGACCACTCAGAATTGCATTCCGCACTACCGGATTGAAATACAATAATTGTGATCGTAATCAAACAAATATATCTTCTAATGTCGCTTTAGATGTTATTGAAACTTTTTTTCTCTTGTGAATTATGCTCTCTGTAAAGCATGTGGTGCATCCGAACTGTTCCTTAAATCACTTATGTTCTTATTTAGAGGATTGAGTTGCTAAGAAAGATGGCTTCGAGAATAATTAAAGAATGATTTAGCAATGCCTAGCTGAAACGAGCGGGAATTGGATGGAGATCGTTCAATGAATATATACAATAACTAAAATATTGATGAAACATCCAACAGTTAACAATTTTACTGGCAGTACATTCACAATATCTAACGCAGTTGTTATTTATGTAATTGCTGGTGTTTGGAGACTTTTTCAATTGCAGTCAGAAAAGACTGAGCTTTCAAGAGAAGAGAAAAGACATGTTTCTGGTAGGAACATGGATATACAGGAAACCTACGACAAATATGATTGAAATTCCAACAGTAATAATGAAACTTAATTATATCACTTTCAATTATAGTAAAACTTCTGAATATATTTTTATTTAGCTTCGTAGGTACTTTTTCAAACATTTACGCTTTTCAGATTTTTTTACTAAACGAGTGGTTAAAAGCCATATGAATTATTATCGTATCAAATATCTCTTTACTGTGAAATACAACAATTTTTTAAATATTTTTGTTTCAAATTCTGTGTGATGAGCAAAGAAGAAAAATATTATGAAAAGGACATAATGTCACAAATCTGTCTTTCAAAAGACATTATTTTAAATAAACCATCCTTTCGAAAAGAAGGGCGCTAAATACCATTACAATGAACTCACGGTCAGCGTCGCAAGCCTTGGCACCCGCAATGTCTCCGAAGCTGAATGCATATCAGAGATTTCAATTCTCACGCGGCCACATCCTCCGAACCGCGCATTGAGGCGGGGTAACACAAGGCTACTACAGTTGGAAAAGGGCGTGGTTCAAGGCATAGCATTTAGAGCGTGGCGGGTTGAACGCAGAGGGTAGGGCGTGGCAGGTAAGGCGAGGCCAGCAGAGACAGGAGAATAGAGACGGGAGAGTAATGACGGGATAGTAGAGAGGGGCGAGTAGAGAGGGGCGAGTAGAGAGGGGCGAGTAGAGAGGGGCGAGTAGAGAAGGGCGAGTAGAGAGGGGCGAGTAGAGAGGGGCGAGTGTAGAGAGATGCGAGTAGAGAGGGGCGAGTAGAGAGGGGCGAGTAGAGAGGGGCGAGGAGAGAGGGGCGAGGAGAGACGGGCGAGGAGAGACGGGCGAGGAGAGACGGGCGAGTAGAGGCGGACGAATAGAGGCGTAGAGTCGGGAGCTAAAGAGAGGGGAGTAGATGGTTACGAGTAGTGCGAGAAGGGGCGCGAGAGCTGACGGCCGTAGCTGCACGGCGACGCGTATTTTGCCGCCGGGCGTGCCTTCCGCAGGCGCACGCGGGCACGGCGAGGCGAGCAGCCGCCCACAGGCCACCGCACTCCGCTCTGCAAACGCGGCGTCGACGGCGCGGCAGCCGAAGGGAGTGGCCGCCGCGCCATCGCCCAGAACGGGACAATGATGATGATTCCCCGAGGGCCGGCTCTGAAAGATGGCTGACGTGTTTGCCGATGTCATTTCCGCCGAGAGAACGACGTTTCCTGTTTCACGCGCAGCGGCGCTCTGGGTGGGGCGATGCCGTGAGGCACGGGGCCACGCTGTGCGTAGCGGAACGGGCTGCATCGGGCTGTGAGGGGGCGTGGAGGACCGGAGGAGAGAGGCTTGATAGTGATGGCTAGCGGAGGGAAGCGTTAGGGGATGGGACTTACCAGGGGTGAAATCGATTTAGAAAAGATCGAGGACTGTAGAGTCGACGCAGACGATAGTGAATGCATAAAATAAAATAACGGATGACAACGGTAAGTGTTGGACAGTGGACACTTGACCACTTGGATACTTAATAACAGTAGTTGCGATAGGCATGTGTGTCAGAGACGGGGAAATGCAGTTGCAACGAAGAAATCGAGGATAGTTGTTGATTTGCAGCTTTGGAAAGAATCAGACGGTGAATAAATGGTTTGTCAATACCATTGTGCCATTAGATAGCATTCGGCGTTTCCAAAATTACTACAGTGCCTACTTAAAATTAAAAAATATATATATATATTGCAAGTATTAATTATTACAAATGTATCATAACTTGAATGCTAAGTAATGTGTACAATATTTTGATATTTTGTAATATTTTGATGAAAAAATAAAAATTGAAGTTTTCGTTTATTCTCGTAAATATGGCACTTACATAGTGTAAACTCTGAAAAATGTCACCTATATGGCCCGTGGACGTCGATTTATCTTGAGCTTTTTCGGGGACGTTCCTGTACTGCGGTACCTCGTCGACCTTTCTAATCCTTCCTTGTTAATTGCTTCACCAAGCCATGAACAAGGAGAAAAGGTCTCTTACCTACCGACGACGCCAGTAAAAGTCGGCTCCTTCCTCCCAGCGAGACCCACCCCCAGAGGACGGGCGGGCAAGTGGGTGTTTCATATCGATCGCCCTTGCGATCGCACGGGCGGCTTCAGCTAGAGCGGGGGGAGACTCGACAGCCGTACTAGTTGTGTAAAAATTGCATCACATAAAGTCATTAACTCGTTTATTTAGTTCTAATGGTGGCCAATTAGAGCTCGTACGCTAAGTGGTATGCTATCAAAATTTAAAACGTTCCGACTAATTGGGCGAGCCGCCGCCAGAGTGCAGTTACCCGGCTAATGACGTCATCCCCTACTGCTCATGGACTGGGAGAGACTATGCATATTCATAGCGTCGCTGGAGCTGCCGACCGGTCCCTTGTCCCTGCCCCGCCCCCCTTACCGTCCCGTTCTCTGGGCAACTATCGTATTGATATTTTCACTTCACTTTCCCCCTTTTCCCTCCCCCGGTAGTCTTTTTCCGAGTCTCTTCTTGTTTTATTTATCGATCATTTCAATTGGAGCAAATGATTTTTGTTCGGTTTCCGGTTTAGTGGCGGCTCTTACTCATTTCCAGGCTGCCCTCCATCAGATTTATCCGCCATATGAATGTTGCGCCGAGGGGGCGCGTGCGGGCTCCAGCCCCACCTGCGTGGCAGAAGGGCCGCACCCGCGCGCTGCTTGTTTGTACACGAGAGCGAGCCTTTTATGTATTGATTCGAAAATTTAAGCTCGCTGCCGGATGTGAATAGGCGTTTTCGAGAGCTCTTTCAGCGGGCCCACGCGAGCATGAAAAGTTTACTCGCCGATTCCGAAGTGTTTCTCTGTATCGTTCAACAAAACTTGCTTTCACTTCAATTAACGTCGCACGTATTGTTAAAAAATACAGAAAATATTCCTGCAATCACGCCATGCGAATTTATAAACTGTAACTGATTTATTAACTGAAAGTTATATATAAGGTATTTGCTTGAAATGATATTCTTTGACAATGCCTTTACATTAAAACCTCTGTATTTTGGCGCAGCCATTTTTAATTTTTTTCTAAGTTAACGGTGATTTTTTAAACAACCCATCCGTCACTTTTTGGTTCATTGATTCAAAACCAGGATTCGCAGTTTTTTGCTCCCGAAAATGGCACACTTCGTACGTGTTGAATGGTGTTCTTCACAAAAGCTCTTTGTGAATCTACTGCCATTACGAGTGACCCCAATACGAAGCACCTGAAAAAAAAATCGCACATGGTTGAGGGTTCTTTTATTCTTTCACTCTCTCTGAAAGAACGTGGTTCGTATTCGAGGTAACCTCATACGCTGTGCAATGCAATCGGCCAAATCGTGAAAGATGAGGCCGTGGGTTAGCCACTGTTCATGAGTCGTTATCGATCTCCACTTGTTGTCATCAGTGGGATAGCCAGCTCGATACAAATGGATCCAACACGGCCTCCACTGTTCGCATTGCCCTCGTAAATAAATTCAGATACAATGCGGCGTTGACAGCGTGACTAGTCGTATCGCGATATACTGAGTAAAATACCTGTTGAAACTCGTAAAAATGCTCTTTGTGAATTTGTGTAGAATGAAAAGGCTGGGGCATTGCCGTATTTTGGGCTTTCTAGTGTAGAGAGTCACACAACATACTTGTAAATAAATGTTTCTGAATTCAAAAAAATGTTTATTTCAATGAGGATTGTTGCGTTTGTTTGCAAAAACCAGTGCTTTCAACATCAATTATTATATTATATGAAGAAACAAAAATATATGAAGATTTAAAAAATCTACTGGCATTGAATGCATACGTTGGAAATTTATGATTTTTAAAAGATATAAATACCTTAATACCAGCAATAAATTAAAAAAATACAATTTTTTTCGTAATGTTATGAGTGTACTAGGAATATAATGTTGCGTGCACCTTCATTTGTTGACGGGATTATTTATCCATCATGTAGGAATCGTGCAGCTAACTACGAAAATGAATGTGTATTTGAAGTTCCTCTTTCTAAATTTTGCAATAGTAGACCTGATAAATCGTGAATTACTCTTCTGTAGCTTCATACTTTCAAAATGAATGCTGAAATAAATCGTACTTTTTCAAGCCTATTGACCATTTAAGAACACATTACATTTGGAAGCTCTCTGTCGCAATGCGGAACACGAATGTGCTCGTAAGAGTTCGTATCGTTTCAAATCTCTTGGTGTAATTCCCTGTTAAAACGATGGAGGGCTCTGCCTTGCACAGGAGCGTCTAACGGCGGTGTTTTTTCGAACAACTGGCCCGCACCTCGGGATTCGAATGTGTGCGTCCCTCGCCCTCATCTCACCGTCTCCGCTACAACCCCCCACCACGAAATCCTTCCTCCGATCTCCTCTAGTCGACACTGCTCGCCACATCCTTCCCGCCGCTTCACCTCCACCACTTCCTGATCACCGCTTCACCTCTCGCACATCCTCCCCGCTGCTCTATTTTCACCATATTCAGCTTGCTTCTCCACCGTCTCCGTCACTCCACTCCTACCACACTTATTGCACCACATCGCCTCCTTATTCCGCCAAGATTTCCCTCCGCAGTCCTGGTGTAACTTCCCCGCCACACCGGCCTCGAAGTGTAGTTGACACAAATTCAACATGATGTTTCAACTACGCCAACTTGCCTTGCCATATGTCTCAATGTGCCCAACAGCACCCCTATCTCAGCATCTGAACTACAAGCCCTTCGGCCTCACCAAATTTTTCTGATAACCACGAGTGAATTTTCCCTGCCACAACTCCTTCCCTATCGTCTCCCCTACTCCAAACGAACCCTACTATCCATCTTTCACTCTCTACACAGAAATGCCTTTTCTTTCCTTCACATTTCCGTTTCGCCACAATCCCTCCAACTCTCCCTTTTCCGTTTCTGTCCTCTTGAATTTTACCGTCCCCTCCTTTCCATGCCCTCTCTTTATGGATCATCTTCCCCTACTCTTCACCCCTCACCTACTCCACCGCCTTCCCCGCGCCGCTCTCTTGTTCGCTCCAACGCTTCCTCGGCCGCTCATTTTTCCCGCGCGTCGCTTTAAGAAACCGTTCAGGTTTGCGAATTCCCTCGGATGGAAATTTCCCTCGGAATATCTCCGCGGAGGCGGACGACCAATCAGGAATTCAGATTCCGTACTCGAATCAGCATTGGGATGCGTTCAGGCTTGACCCGTCCGGAAGCGCGAGCGGGCAGGCGACTTCGTGAGAGGTGGCGCGGGCGGCGGAGTTGACGGAGGCGGCGCAGGGGGGTGGGGGCGGAAGCGACGGAGCCGCGGAATGTAGTAGGGGAGGCGGTCTTATACGACTCCGATGGGTAGACGGATGGTATTAGACGGCAGATGCGATGAGGGAAAGAGGGGTAAGATCACGACAAACCGAAAGAAGGAATGGTTAGTGGTTTAATCATTGATGGCGAGGCTGTAGTGGTACCGTGCACCTATTATGGTAGCTTAGACAGTAGAGGGGACGCAAGCAGCGGGGTTGGAGGGGGTTGCCCTTCTAGTTAGCGAGGAATGGCAAGCAACGAGTGAGTTGCATCGTAACTTCGGGTATCAATGGTAGTCATACGGCGGAAATAGCATAGATGACAACGGAGAGCGGGTTGAGGTTGTCGCATTCCGCTGATGCATTGCCGACGGCAGAATACTTGGACGTGGTTGGTCGCAGCCACCCCCGCAGTCGGCGACGTGGGGTCGACGCGGGTGAAGCGAGGTAACTGCAGCGACGGAGACACTGGATTCAAGGGCGGCGGGGGAGGCGTCCCGAAGCGATCAATGACGAAGGCGCGGCTGCGGCCCTCGAGGTGTCGTGATCCCGAAGAGGCGTGGGGAGGTGGGAGGGGCCGGGGGAACAGGACGGCGACGGCGTCTCGTCGCGTCGAAGAGGGTGGCCAAGTCCCCTCCGGCTTGCACTTCCTGACCGGCGACGCGGTCCCGGAGCTTTCCTTTCAGCCCCCGCGTCTTTAGACTCCGTCCGGGAGGAGGTGGAGGAGGGGGGCGAGGACGGCGACCGCGACGGGACGAAAGCGGCGGCGGCGGGGAGAGGGGTTCGTCGCGGCGCGGGTGGCGACGAGGCGGGCCGCGCGGCCACTCCGGAAGACGGGAGGTGACAACGCGCCCCGCCCCCTGGCAGGGCCACAAAGGAACGCACCCTCGCGCTTATTCTAGCCCTTCCACCCCGTGCCCTGCCCCTCCCTTTTTTATACATTTTTCTTTCCTTTCTTTATGTTTTATTTCGGCGGCGCCACTGCCGGCGCCCTGCCATTCTGGGCGCTCGGGAACCCCCCACCCGCTTTGCCCCTTCCCGCAATCTCTCGGCACCTTTGAAAGGCGCTGGGTCGAGAACGCTGAATGAATTAACCGCCACACGACTGTGTATGTGCGTAAATGTGCTCGTATGTGTGTGTGGAAATGTGGTGTGTGGGCGACCGGGTGTGTGCGGAAGATGAGCGAGCGAGAAAGGACGCTGGCGAAAGCGAGAGGGAAGAGAAAAAAATAGTATAAAGAAGATTAAAACTCAATGCTTTTTTTTTCGTGGGTGGAGAGGGGCACGGAGGAATAGAATGCGCTCGGATGTCGTTCTCGCCCCCCGCCCCCCGCACTACCGTCAGTGCTGGAGACTGGTGGGGGAGGCGAGAAGCGCTGACGGTTTACGTTGGTAGCGCAGCTAGCTTGTCGGTACCCCTGCGCGAGCACGATGGCGAAATATTCCCGAGCGAGTGTGTCGGCCGCGACGGCGAGAACTACGGCATGAAGCGCAGTGCATTTGTTTCGCACCCGTCTACCCTCTGCGTGCGCCGCTCTTCAGCTGTTGGGGCTCTTTCGTGGATATTGACGTACCTTGGGTGTGTTCGAGCGGAGCTTGTTCTCCTTTGCTTCCTTTTTTTTCGCCCCCGTTGCTTTTTCTTCTCCCCAGTGTGAAACTGCGGCCCTTCGCTTTCTCACCTTTGCTGTGTTGTTGAAAGGAGCAGAAATTCTGCTTCAAATGAAGGAACGCCTTTGCGGGAGGACGCGTATCGTTTCCTTTACTTCTTTTTTCATTCTTCTACTTTTTTTTCTTACGGACGGCTTTCTTCCGCTTCCTTCTTTTCACGCCATTTCTATTCCAGTATCCCCTTGATACCTCGAAGTCATTTTCTCAAAAATGATACACCTAGTTACGTCCACGATGTTAGTTCTTAGAAGTTGTCACACTCCCACACAAAAAAAGGTATGGTGTTCCAGCTCCAACTTTTCTTGTCTTCTGACGGGCGCGTCTTTCTCCCCGCCCATCCTTTCCCCCCGAGTCCTGTCGCTCGCCCCCTCCCCCGCCCATCCCGCCCTTTTCTTCGAGCGTCGCCGTAAACCCCGACCCGGCTGTCCGCACTCTCTCCCGCATGGAGGAGGCCCGGCCCTCGCGTGCTCTCCGCCGGCGCTCGCGGCCTCCGCCGCGCAGTTTATAAACCCTTCCGCCTTGGGAAGCTCGGGGCGGTTAACGGGGGCCGGAGCGGCTGCGGGGCACGGGCACCCCTGCCGGCCCGGGATCGGCGTTCATATTGGCCGAGGACGCCCTTGGGGGGCGGGGCGCGCGGGCGGCCGACGGCAATCAGGCGCGGGGCGCCGCGGCGGCGGGGACGTGGGTCGGGCGGCGCAGAGCGGAGCGCTCGCCGCCTGCGGATGGCTTACTTGCCCGGCAAACTGACCCTTCCGCCGGGCGCGGCGGGGCCTCATCAGTCCGGCGCCGCCCGCGCCCGCCCTCGATACCGCGCCCGAGATCGATTCTCGGGGTCGATACGTCGTTTCCCTCCCGCTGCCCCCGCATCCCTGCCCGGCGTCACCGCCGCTGCCGCGGTCGTCCGTTCGCTCGACGGAAGGAAGGAAGGAGGAAGGCGGCCGGGCGGGCCGAGGGATGCGCGCCGTCTGCTCGTCTCCGACGCCGCGCGCCGAGCAACTGCGCCGAGGCGGAAACCTCATTTTCGGAGACACGCGTAGAATTCTCTCGCGTTTCATAGTTTGGTTGATACGTCGCGGATTCTCGGTGCTCAGGAAGGCGGACGGGTTTCTTGGGGCGAGTGCCTCACTGGACGTATGTGTGTGTATGTGTGTGTGTATTCCGAAATTCGTTTCCTGGTGAGAAATATTGATACCTGCTCCTGAATACATTTCATAATGTGACCAAAGTTTCTGTAAACATCATTTCTTCTAAGTCTAAGTAGCATAAATGAGGTGTTTGAAATTTACTGTCAATATTTGAGAAATCAATTTATAAAGAAAAAAATGTAAATTTTGAACCAGTACAGGGTAACTTACGGGCCTTCCCAGGCGGCAGATGGCTTTAAAACGAAGTACTTGAAGATCACTTCCGTCGCCGTGAAACGGCTCTCCCAAAATGAGGGCTCACCAGAGGGAGAGCTACTTTGTTTATAGGGGTCATGAGTTTATGAGCGAGCGCTCTCTAAATTCATATCGACCGCAGACGCTTCGACACGACTACCCCCGCCATTCCCCCTCCACCGCCCTCGCCCTCCGTCCCCTTGCCGACGCTTCCCAGCGACACCTCAATTCCCGCGGAGGCCGGCGTAAACCCCGGCGAGGTCCTCGCGACGGGGCGCTCCCCATTACGTTCAATAAACTCATAATCGAAAAGTCGGAGCAACGGCCTCTGCGTAAGTAGTACCTGCCTCTGCCCGGAGGGAGCCGTGAAGGAGAGGGCTCGGGAGGTCACGACGGGAGGTCAAAGAGGTTGCGCGGGAGGGGAGAGTCGTCGTGGGAGGAGGCGCGAGACGGTGGCCGCGGAGGGAAATTTGCGGGCTCGGGATTCACGGCGCCGTAAAACAGCTGGGAGGACGCGGCGGCGGCGGCGGCGGCGGCGGCGGCGGCGACGCCTCTGAGCCCTGGGTAACGAAGTGAGGGAGCGTGCTTGGAAACGCCGATGTCCGCTCGCCGCCGTCGCTAGGGCTCGTAAACACGCCTCCGGGGCGGCGGCGGCGACGGCGATGTGACACTCGCGAGGCGGGGGCGGGGGCGGGGGCGGAGAGCGGCCTACGACGAAGGCGAAGGGGCGGGGCCCAGGCCTAGGGAATATCGGCCCCGGTGATGTAGCGTTGCCGCCGGAGCGAAGGCGAAGACCGGCGCCGAAGACACGTGGAGGTGAAGGCCCACGTGGACGATGTATGGAGGGTAATCGGCGGAGGTGCATTGCGACGAAACGTCTCGAGCATTCACCTTCTGGGAACTCGCTTCAGGAGGCGGCATTTTGTTTGTTGGAGTATTCCAAACTTATACATAAATTAAAACAATATACTAAACAAGAAATCTTATACATAAATTAAAACAATATACTAAACAAGAAATCTGCAAGATCAATCAACAGAAGGAAATGATGAGGATTGGCGATAATGGCCTTAAAAATTGAGTACTAGATGTTCTGATGATGGCAATTTTAAAAGTTTGTAACTGTTTTGAAGCAATACAAGAAAAACACCGGCGGTATGCTGAAACACAGATGCGGAGGTGTATCTAAAATGAGAATCATCCTAAAAATAATAAATTACTTCATAACAAACACGTGGAAACAGGATTGGAGTTGACAATCCATTATTGCCTTAAGATGAATATGAATGCAACGTATGAAAAAATGAGTTATTAGTAAATAAAATTGCATTTTTTAAATTTATAAATACAAGCATTGAATATTCAAAACTGAAAATGAATAATTTCGTCTTACAAAGTTTTGTGCATTCTTCACATGCATTGGTACTATTGAGACTTAATAAAATTTAATAATTTTTTCAAATGAAATAAGTTAGTTAAAAATTATTTTATTATTAATTAATCATGTTCGTTTTGTTTTAACGAATTCTATTTCACTGCTCTGACCTCTCATCCCGTTTCCACAAAATTCCTGGATAGTATTATTCAAAATATTCACTAAATGACCATGTATATGAAGGTAGAAGGCTAATTACAGACTTCCTTGCTAAGAAAAAACTAACACATTCGAACAAGTACATGCTAAGAAATTCAATTGATTATTTCAATATTGTAAGTAGTATTTTATTGTCGGATGATTTATGAGATAAATGTAGGAAAGTATTTATTACGATAAATTTTCCTTACTAGCAGTCGTAATGCATTTCCACACTCGAAGTTGTTTTGCCATCGTTCCATTTCGAAGAGAAGAAACTTGCCTCTTGGTGAACATAATGATACCTACCCGCATTGTTCCTTCGCAGTGAGGAAAATATGAGTCAATTTAATGAGCATTTCTTCGTGTATCTCCTCCCAACAAATAGAGGGTCGTCATGACAAAAATGAAGAAAATTAACGGAATTCAATATAATGGCTCTTTCACCTCGGCGCATTTTTCGAGAGAGAGAGAATATTGTGTGTTGGTGCCAGGGAATTCCTCACGAAATATTGTCCGAGAAAAACAATGAGGCCTTGGCAACGGGCGCGGGGCTGCGCCCTTCTTTGTTATGGTTGCAGGTGGACGGCGGGGACATGGGGGCCGGGGGCGGCAGCGGGGACGGGGGCGGGATCGGCGGTGAAAGCGGCGGCGGCGGCGGTGGGGTTGGAATGCACCAATAACATTCCTGCGTCGATCCGATAGCTTTCGTCTGCCTCCGGACTCCGCGCGTTCCAGCTCCCACTGCCCGAGGCGCGGCCGGGGGCGGGGTCGGAGGCGGGGCCGCCTCCCCCTAGCAAGCCGCAACGCCCTCCAACTGTCCGTCTGATCGCCCGTCTGCCTCCGCAAGTTGCCAAGAGCCCTTTCGCCGCCTCAGACGCAGCCCCGCCGCGCCGCCTGCTGGTGCGATCGGTCGTGCCGGCAGCCGCTGACAGTTGGAGGAAGCTGCTAAGTTTTCGTGGGAGCGGGATGGGCTTCCCCAGGCATGCGCTCCTCGAAGGAGTTGGGTCCGGGGCACTCCGAAACCAGGACACCTCGTTCACACATTTTCCAGACATTTGAAATCTCTCTCCATATAATTATCAGATACGTAATAGTCTTTCATAGAATGTGTAGACTTGAAATGCAATTTAAACGATGAACGTATTCACAAATAATATGTACTAATGTGAGGATTATATTTTGTATTATACAAGCATTTGTACTTTTCAAAACAAGAAAATATGATTTCTGAGGGACACAAATTTCTTCTTAATTATTCCTTTCAGTGACAGACCATTGATCATCAAAGTTAATTATTTTAAGAACCCTGTAAAACATTGATTTCATGTTTTAGATATGTTTACTTAGGCATTTTTTATTGGGCGGATTAAAACATTTATATCATTTCTTAATGCTACCTGACAATCGGGTTTCAAAACTGGAATAGCTAATGAATAAAAACCCCGTGTATATAGTAAGCTACTGCAGGATTTTATATTATGAATAAGATTTTTGATGAGCAATTAGAACTTATTGATATATTTAACAACGGTAAACATGAATTTCTCACTAAACGCACCTTCTTATTAATACCTTAACACCCGAGCAGGTTTGCTTATTGTCAGCTTTTTGTTGCTAGACGTCAGCAACAACTGAGAAATAATGAAACTTGCGTCCTCAGATTTACGACCACTTTAAATGGCAGGCCATAAATTATGCGACTCATCGCTTCTAAAGGTGCGGATGTTGAGAAAAGAAAACGTTTATTTTATATTTTCATTTCATAAGTTTAACTGCTCTCCTTCATCACTAAATATTGACGATAGATTTTCAAAAAAATCTATAACAGTGTCTTCAAAAAACTAAAACCATTTAGAATGAACTCATTTTAAAATAACTATCTCAACGGAATGAAACTTGTACAAGAAGATGAACAGAATTGTCTTTGATCGGAAGGATTCTAGAGTTAAACGCTAATCATTGCTTGTGTATCATATGTGATTAATATAAAATAGTTTTACTGCTATTCATAAAATAAACACTTAAGTTTATTTACTTCTTAAAAATTCGGTTGTAGAGTGTATTATCCTCTCGGAAATTGTACGATGTAGCGATGATATGTTGATTTGCTGATTTATCATTACTTGCTTTAAACGTCATTTACTCATTGTGAGAGAGGCACATTGTCATGCATGCCTTTGTTCTCGGATCACAAATGCTTCCTTTCCCCTCCGCGGAAATTATATTAAGAACTACGCTTTTCAGAACAATATGCGTAAGACCGCTTTAGCTTCTTGTTTTTGGATTGATTGTGAAAATCCCTTACATTCGCTTTGATTCTTTCTTATTCTTCTTTCTATTTCGTGGTCTTTTTCCCGCATTTTTTCACTTTCAAAATCACAAACGTAAGGAACGTACTGCGGTACAATCCAGATCACGACCCGCAACATTCGCATTTTAGTGAACCTGATAACAGTAGATGTCATTGAATGTTGCAGTACGCAATTACATACAGTATTACCTCGAAACGCTTTCACCTGCGCTTCTGGCTGATGCAAATTCTGAAGGTCAAACCGCGCTCTGATGTAACTACCTGAAAAAAAAATCTTACAACCATGACGCATACCTCCAGCGCATAAGCGCGTGGCTCATGCGTATTATCCACGCCTATTATTTATACTCGTACATGTACCAAGTCTCGCTCCTACCGGCTTTTTCACGCCGGCTTCAGATCACAGATGGCAAACCGGGCGTACCGCGTTGCGGGCACGCTCACGTGGCGAGCGCCCGCCCGTCAGATCCGGGCGCAACCTGCCTGTCTGTCCGTCTGTCGGCGCCGCCACCGCCGCCGCCACCGCCACCGCTGCCACCGCCGCCACCGCCACCGCCGCCACCGCCGCCACCGCCACCGCCACCGCCGCCACCGCCGCCACCGCCGCCACCGCCGCCACCGCCGCCACCGCCGCCACCGCCGCCACCGCCGCCACCGCCGCCACCGCCGCCACCGCCGCGTCGGTCGAAGGTCGCGGTGGGCGGCGGGCGGCGCGGACCACCCGCGTTTCGACAGCCCCGCGCGCAGAAACAAAGGAGTGCGGGGGAAAAAGCGGCGCCGGAACCAATCGCCGGAATTGCGCTCGCTCACGCGGCCGGTCGCGCTCGGAGGCCGAGAAGCCGTCAACACGTCGCGGGTCGTGGTTGCGCCGCCGCTACCACAACCGACGCTCCGCCGCCGCCGCCGTCGTCGTTGGCATCATCATAGTTACCGCTGCTGGTCGTCTTCGCCAACGACGTCCACACTCGTTGTTATCATCGACACTCGTCGTCACTGACGGCACTGGTATCAGTCGTTCACATCGTGTCATCATTGACGTTATTCCTGTCGTTATTAGAGAGTTTTTGCAAGACGGGAAATCAATTGTCGTAATACGTAAACATTATCGTAATAACGTATAAAGCAACGTAACGTATTAAGGAAATAACGTTTCTTCAGAAAAATGAGATTTTGCATGTCGTATCGAAAACGTACGTTAAAACTAAGAACTAACTGAAACTGAACACCTCTAACAGGATCTAAAAGCCTTTATGGAACATCTGTGTATCTCTGACTCTATATTTGCTTTTATTATGATTACAAGATATTAAATATATAATAATACATGAAATCTCATTGTATCTTACGAATATGTAATACTTGTCTATCTCCAAAGAAAACTATTGCTTCTTAGATGACCCCGCTATTTTACTATAGCATATTTATATTGTTTGTATTAGGAACGGGAAATGTTTGGCAATTAAAACGTCCTATGGATAAATAATATTTTTTTCGTGACAGTCAGTGTAGCCTCACTATATACATAACCTCCAAATCCAAAACAGTTACGTTAGTTTATTCCGGACATATTTGAATTAACTTAAAGAAAAATTAACCATTAAGTTCCTACCAGATTATTTTGGTAGAATGGATATTGTATTTTTCATTACTTCTAGGCTCATTGTGTGTTAGCGTTGAAATCGTGTTTACTGGTGGCAGCGAAAACTACGTAAAGTGTAAGTTTGTCGTAGACGACAAAACAGACATGTGCAGTACAAGTCTCTCCAGAATTGTCGTGTTACGTCATTCAAATCCACGATTTGCAAAAACTCTCGATTGCCAGTAGGAAGTTTGTGCATCCTCGAACGTTAAAGCACTGATGAAGCACTGAGATCTTCTGCTCATGCGCAGTTCAAGTTTCGCATCACTTTAGTATGTGTGCGCATGCGCAGTAGATCGACAGTGCTGCGCGCTAGGGCGTGCACAAACTCTAGTGTCGTCGACATCGACGTTATCCTTGTTTTCGTTTACGTTAGGTGTCGTCTCACTGCATCGGAAAAAGTTGTATGCTGCTGAGCTGTGAATAGTTTGCTTAGGCTGTTGTTCATGAAAGGCATTATGTTAACAGTCTCATACCAATTCAATAGGGGAGGAGTGAATGGCGGACCTTCAGCGCAGCCTTTTTCGTCTTTCTTTAGGTAACGAGTTTCTGTTTATCGTTTACGGTTTATATTGTTATAACTTTTCCTAGCCGTAAGAGATTGATTGTTTCGTCTCTAAACGCTTATCGGAATTTCTAAAAGAAAGAAAACAACTTGTCGCCATGCATAATCGTGTCATAGAAATTCCGGCGTTCTCTGACAGCGTGGCCTGCCTATAAAGACGTTAAAATCATATTTTAGAATCTGTCGAGCTAGAAGACATTCGTGCAATCGAAGCAACACAGTGAAACTACTTGACGTGGCTGTCCGTGTTCCTGCGAAAAGGTCTTTAAGTAATGTACGGTCCTTGTAATATATTGTAATGAAGGGACTTTCCAATAAATTGCTAAATACATCTATCATTAATTTTTAAATATATAAAATTTTCATTCTATTATACTGCAAGTTGTTCTGTGGGCTGACGTTGCCCCCCTCCTCTCCCCTTATTGCTGTTCTCCGGGTAACGCAACGGCATTGTATGCAATTAAGTGAAATATACTTGTTGCTTTGGTGCTTTTTCAACATAACTATGGTCACATTTCATAGGTCTTACATGGCAAATTTGAATGGAGCGGTATAATGAAGTGAAATGAATAATAATTTCAAAATCTGTTTTAAAGACACGGTCTATATCAGTACGTTGAATCGATCAATTCCTTGTGTCATATCTCTTGGAATCTTTTCAAATTTGATGCCGTTGCTTTCTCTAGTACTACTGCCTCAATGACTATCTCCATTTTGTTTATGTATTCACTATCTTCTTTGAAGCTAACATGTTCATTATGACCTCCATTGCCATCTCACCTCCAGCTGTATTACCTTCAGCCACGATATCATCAACCTTCCCCTCATGCTCACATCGCTCGGTACCATTCCGTTCACCTGCACCCTGGCACCTCCGCTCCTGCTATCGCAGAGCGCGCCACTTGCGCAGGTGCCTTTTACAGCTCGTAACGCGAGAGCGACTCGCATAGACGACGCGACGTGGCGTTTGCATCCAGCACCCCCCCCCCGCCCGCTCTACCCTACTCTGCACCTCCTTCGCGCGCTCCGCAGGGGAGTCGAGTCGACGCATGCGAACGCTTGCTCCGCCCGCGCCCGATCGGCCGCCTTTTCATCGAGTGTTCTCGAAGTGATCGCGGGCGCAGCGGCAGCAACGCCGTGGAGGGAAACAGTGGGCGGATATCTCGCACGATGATCAAAGTTCTCAAGATACTCGTATGTTTGTGTAGTTACATCTTGGAGTGTGGAAAATGGAATGTGCTAGTAACGATTTGCATGAAAACTAGTATTTTTTTATTACTCACAGCAACGTTTGTACGTGTAATGGGAAATAAAACATTAACATTTTGTGAAATAATAAATCAATTTTCTTGAAAATAATAACGCTCTGTGCATGTATCTTAAACATTCCATGTGTCGCTCTTATTACGGTTACTATACTTTCCTACACTAAGATTATTTCATTTAAGAGATATTATACACGTCGTTTTGTATACTTCACAGATGTCAATGAAACAAAGCCATGAATAAGCGAGAACGGCCATCAAACGTATGATTTTATTCAATGTAATTTCTATGGAAGACCTAAAAGAAGTATGTTGAATTTTTACAATGTAAACATTGTAAATTGAAAGTTTACATACAAATAAGATGAGGGGAAAATGAGTTGGTAATCAAGGTAATGGAATGAAATTCATATACTGCAAAAACACCCACCTGTTTATTGTATTCTTCAATTAGTTTTGTTTCTATGCTGCTGCCAGAAATCCACGTTCTACTGCTCTATTCGAATATGGAGGCAAGCGGAATTAAAAGACCGTGTATGAGGAGTTCTTTTCCCAGGAGAGTTTCTCCGATCAACACCAAGCGAATGCCGGAGCAGTACTCTACCAAACGGGCCACGGACCGCGCGCGATCTGTCCTTCCTATTCCTTGTCCTATCCCCTCCCCTTACACACACACACACACACACACACACTTACACTAACATGCACTACACTACCACATATTCCGGGAGCTTACAGCTTGTTCCAGCTGGGGCGGTGCCCCGCTGGTGGGAGAGTCCTGGTTATGGGGAAACCCCACTAGCCGTCGGTAGGTCGGCGCCGGATCTCACCATCCAGTGGGGGAAGATCACCGTCATCTCCCGATAAAAAACATGCACTACGCTAACAGGAATAATGACCAAAGTAGTTGACGCGCCCGGAAACACGAAAAAATCAATCAATCAATCAATCAATTTTCCCAGGAGACCTCTTTTTGAAATATGCCTTTGCCCATTAATCAATTTATTGGCTCTACAAATATAAATCAAGCATATTACATAGTGGTGTTTATTCTTCTAAAATTATACGAAATTTTGACCTTTGTTTCTGGTTTGCTGTCCTCTGCGAGTCGGATGTTGGCTTTGGAGGCGACGTCTGACTGCACGTGGCGTTTTCCATTGTGTCGGGCTTCGAATGTGGGGCGCGGGCGCGAATAAAAAGTGTCGCGCAGTCTCGTTCCGCGTGCGATTGAATGTTCCCCGCGCGCAGAAGCGTGCCTGTCGCGGCGTGTCGACACGGATGCAGCCGCCGAGATGTTGCGCGGCGGCGACAAACGCTCTGCGAGAGAAGTAAGAACGATTCTGTACGTATGCACTCCCACATTGAACTTACATGTAGTGATGCCACATCGGTAACAAAACTTCGATGTTTCGAAGCATCGATTTTCAGAATAAAACATCAATGTTGATTTATCGATCGAAAACTATCGATGGTGTTAAACATGTTTAGTAACATCTAATTTTAAATTCGTGCGCACGCAATTTTATTTGAGAGTGGCTGTGTTTATTAATTTATCATCAAAATTTAACTGAAAACACCATTAAAATATAATGGTAAAAGAGGACAAAACTGAACCTGAAAAAACAATGTGCTGAGCGTCGTCTCAAAGGGACAGTCCTCAGTTGGCCGAGGAAGCGTACAGGAAGGAGACGGGGAGGTCCTACGTCGCCCGCGTTGACCACCGCTCCATGTGCGAAAGAGACGTACAAACACAAAGGAAGAAAGATGTAACAAATTCATCAGCAACGGGTTCGTTTCGGACGAGAGATAGTCTACCTAATGAAGGTAGTAAAAACAGCAGCAACTCATAAATGGAGTGTTTTACTATCAGATATTATTTCTTGTTTTTATGTAATTTTGATTATGAGAATTTTTCACTCACGAATCGATAGTGTAAAAACCTCGACGTTAGAAAAACATCTGCTTCAATATATCGATGTTTAAAAACATTGCTCTTTTGAAAACATCCTCATCAATGTTGCTTCCCTACTAACATGCCGGGTTTTATGATTGTGTAGCTTTTATTCAAATTTAATACAGTACAACTTGCGCCACCACAGCACCCTCTATCGCCGGGTCCCTGGATCGATTCCCATCTAATCATTGGAATGTGGGATAGAAATGATCCTTTCGACTCAAAGTGTTTAATTTTACTTTCAGTTGATGAGTTTAAATACCAGTGACTGTGTAATTTGAAATAGATAATTGCTTTGCGTTACTAAGTAAATGGGAATTAATATTGCTTTAGGAGCAATAACTGTAAAGCAACCACTCCAAAAGACAATCGTATTCCAGGTACCCAGAGAAACTCCGCGAACCCGAAGAAATTTGTACCTTACTTTTAAATCTCGCGGCAGTTCTTCTGGACGCATGGTCTGCGAAAACTGCGTACCTAGTTACCTTGCTCGCGACCATGATATGACTGATCTATTCATTAGATAATCATTCGTATGCCTCAATGGTCTCACCAGTTGATCATTCCTAAACTCCAATTAATTAATTAATTGGTCAGAATGACCATGGCAGTGGTGGCTAAGGCTCATTTCAAAGGTTGCAGTTATGCGAGATAATGTACGGATGATTTAAACTTCTTGCCTGAGAATGAAAAATAAACAGAGATTGTAACTTATTTCCATAATATAATCTAAATCTTCATTCATCATTTCGTAATTACGTGTATTATCTAGTATCACATTTATCACTTAGAAACAACCTGTGAGAGATACACCACTAGAAAAATAACTTGTTTATTGTTGTTGTTAGCTTACATTTAGTTGAATGAAACTTTGATTTTGTCAAATAAAAATGTGTGCCAGAATCAGATATGCATTCCGTTGCCCCGCGAGTCGATGCCTATCCGTCGCTCATTTGCGCGGCGCCTGTCGCCGAGTCATTTGCCAGCCGTCGCCGGGCGCCGCCGTGCGTGAGCCGTGCGCGTCGCTCCGAGCGCAGCGGAGGTATGCGACGCACGCGTGAGCGGCGCGTCACGGCGCGGCGCGGCGCTGGGCGTGCCGCGGTCGCGCGTGCGTGCGCGACGGCGACGCGTGCGGATCGAGCGGGCGTGGCGCGCGCGCCGCCTATCGCGTGTGGTGATTCGGCGGATTACGCGCGCGGGCCGCGGGAAGGTCGGCCGGTGGGTTGTTGTCGCTACGCGCGTTGTTTACTGTGTAACCGGCGTTGTCGTGTCGCCCGGAGTCATGCGATTTTGGCATAATGAACACGCGGGAGAGGGGCCGGGGGGGGGATATTCGTTTGTCATTCCGTATTGGAAGCTGAAAGACACATAAACGTGGTCGGGAAGAATTAATGAGATAGATTAGTGCGGGTTTTTTTTGGGTGAATTGGTAATGCGTGAATGTGGAAAAAGCGTGGCGATAACGAGAGTTGACAAAAAGCCAAATACCTTTGTTCCCAGACGGCGACGTAATTTATGTACCATTAAATGTCAATAAGATATTCTTTTGGATTCGGAATATTTGAATGGTAATGTTATGTTAATGAACGCTTTACGTTGCCCTAGAAAACAAACAGGGATTTCTGAACCTGTTTTAACAGCGAATTTTTGTAAAATACACGTCTCAACAAAATGTGATAATTATTTTTCTATTAAGTATATAGAACACTAATGAGGAAAGGATAAGTTAAGACATACCGATTTCTTATTCGCTTTTAACTTAGTTGTAAGATTATACTGGTGTCATGACACACTTCTATCGAGTTTTCGATATGAAATCACATTCAACAGTACCCCATAACATTATCCTCCGTATTCCAATTAAGAAAACCGAAAAAAAAATATAACAGAAATAAGAAAAATGAATATTTTTAATTTTCTTTCATTCAAATATCTTTTTCCATTGAAGGAAAGGCAACTAAAATAATATTCACATAAAATCCTTTAATGTTAAAATATATAAAAAATTTAAAATCACAAACAAATTGTATGTGATAACTATATTTACCACCATTAAACCAGATCAATGGCCTTTTCATGCTTCTCGATGTTTGCCACTAGCCAGGAATAGTCCCGAAAGGGAGGAACGGCCAAATTATTGTGGTGGCCAAAGGGTTAGGTAGGGCCAAACATGCATGTGTATCGTGGTTATTTGAACGCCGTGGTTGTTTGAACGTTGACAAAAGGACGCGCAAAGAAAGCGTTTTTTAATCGTTGCTTAGCGCACAACTGTACCTTTCATGTGAAAGATAGGGTTTTGGCTTTTTGTCGAAGAATGCTTCTGGATGGCAGTTGTGAAAGGCAATGATGTAGTACACGATTCATAAATGCTTCCTATCCGTTCTCCGATTCGAAATTTGTCCGATTGAACAATTGGGCGAAAGGCAGAAAATGAAAAGGGGACAGAATTTTTAAGATTGAGCTAGCCCAGCAATACAACGTCAATTGTATTTGTTGTAATCTACGTATGAAACTTTATTTTATGAGCAATAACCTACGAATTTGTTACAGATTTAATATTTCTGGATGAAATTTCATTTATATTTGCGTTCATTTTAATTTAATTCAGAGAAAGTAAATTTAATATTTGTAAAATGTTCATAATTTGTTCCCTTGTGTTGGTATGTTGGATCCTGCTGATGACTCCAGCGCCAGAAAGAGTGGTTAAAATGAAAGCACTAGTACATTCTTCTTTCTGTGTTATACAATTGTTGTTGAATGGAATGAATGGAATGTTCATATATTGGGTTGGGGTGCAAATTTTCGATTGTTTTTTTAGACTGTACTGTGCGTAGTTTTTATTCAGAAACATTATCTTTCTTTTTCGAATTGTTACTCATTTGGCCAGTGAATTAAAATTGAATTAAAAATCTTATGTTACATGCAAAAGTAAATTAATTTCATAATGTGGACATTATAAATTTTAAAAGAAATTACATTAAATATAAACAAGCGTTTGATTGCCACTGTTCGTGGTTTTATGGTTTTGTCTTATTGGCATGTGCAAAATAGTATATAAAGTGTCATCTGTAATTGCACATTTGCTATTATATTATATTACATTATTCACAGACGTAAAATACGTTATTATCCAAAATTAAAATAAATATAAGTTTTATTTTTACTGAATGGGGAGGAGGAAATATTCTGATGAATACCAAGAATATATTGGAGTTTAAAGGGTGGAGATATCCATGAAATTGAAAATTATAAGTTTATTTTATTTTCAAATTTGTTTTCTGTATCTTCGTATGATTTTTTTCTGTCATCCGTTTTTTGTTTTACTCTAGTTTTAGTGTTTCTTTTTCTGAACTTCGGTGTTACGAAAAGGGCACGAATATCACAAAATATCACGAATTCACAAATGTACGAATATCACAAGATGTACATAACGTGCTAAAACCCTACGAATATCACAAAATACGAATTCCCATCGAAAACAGGTTCGTATTTAACTCAATATATGTAACAAATCCCTCTATTAAATTAATAAGGTTCTACTCTACACGTGGTGGTAGCGCACGCCAATACAGCTCGTATTGGCAAAAGCGTCCGCGTGATCTCTTAAGAACAACCGGACTCGCACCGCAGTCGTCGAGTCTATCGAATGCGCGTAGGGTTCTAAACGATAGTACGCCCAGCGCGGAAGCTTTGCTGGCGTAGAGACCTTAATTAAAACGCGACTTAGGTCACCTCCCTGCTGCTCGTTCGTGCCCGCTGCGGGGTCGGAGCGCAGATGGAAAGGAGAGGAAAGAGCGAGGTGAGGCGTGAGGGAACGTAATGTTGCGTGGTAGAAGATGCGGGGAGGTGTGAATGGCGGGGTGCGGATTGGCGCGCTGATAGTCTGCGTGGGGTGCGAATTCAGTTGCGTGCTTGTAGTCTGGACGGGGTGCGAAGTGAGTTGTGAGCTGGTAGTCTGGACGGGGTGCAAAGAAAGTTGCGTGCCGATTGGGCGGGGTGTGAAGTGAGTTGCGTGCTGGTAGTCTGGGCGAGGTGCGAATTCAGTTGCGTGCTGGTAGTCTGGACCGGGTGCGAATTCAGTCGTGTGCTGGTAGTCTGGACGGGGTGCGAATTCAGTTCCGTGCTGGTAGTCTGGACGGGGTGCGAAGTGAGTTGCGTGCTGGTAGTCTAGACGGGGTGCGTATTGAGTTGCGTGCTGGTAGTCTGTACGGGGTGCGAAGTGAGTTGCGTGCTAGTAGTCTGGGCGGGGTGCGAAGTGAGCTGCGTGCTGATAGTCTGGACAGTTCGAAGAGAGTTGCGGGCTGGTATTCTGGGTGGGGTTCGAAAAGAGTTGCGGGCTGGGAGTCTGGGCAGGGTGCGAAGTGGGATGCACGACGGGTGGCTTGTCCGGGGCACGACGGGTCAAGGCTCTGACCCAGGATAGGCGGGGCTGTATGGGCCCGGGCGGGGTGTAGAGGAGCGTTGCCGGAGCAAGGGTAACGGGGAAAGAGCGGGGGCGGCTCCGTTCGAGTGATTCAACGGAGCCTTTTCAGAGCTGCCGTGGATCCGGGGCTCAGCGCCGTTCGCTGTTGAACGCGCCGATGGAAGGCCCTCCCGGCCTCGGCTCTTAACGGCGGCGAATCGCCTCCCCGGGAGCGAATTGAGAAACCCTCCGAAACACAGGAGCGGGCCCAAGGCATTGGCTAAGGAATGAAAGCCACCCGCGGAGGGGAGCGCAAGTGGTCATCAGAGGAGGAAAGAATGCACTGGGAAATGGGGCCTACGATAATGAAGTTCTGTTATTCGTCGTATAAACCTTTTTTCCCCAGAAGATTGCTCTTTGATTTTTTTACTATGTAAAACTACTAAAAAATTGTAATATCTGCAAGCATACTAGTTTAATGTGTGTTGAAGGTACGAGTAGTTTCGCTATCGGCAGTTATGTGTGAAATAATCGAAGTGTATTGCCGCATTTGATAAAATAAAAGTATTGTTTATATTGATAACATATGTAAGTATTTATTGGGATCATATCTTTTTGTATTACATTATTGTGATACATTAAATTGATGTATTTTTATATACATTTTTTTAATGAACTTGTTTCCTCTAAAACATAAAGCGAAAATTTGACCCTTGTTTTCAGAATTATGTGAAAATAATTAATATTACAATTATTATTAGTATTCACTTATGAACGAATTTCATAATAAAATTTAAAATAATCTAAGACACTTTACGCGCTGTGGTATTGCTAGTCACTGAAATCTTAGTTATTTAACAATGTGATACTAATTCACTATTATCACTGAAAAACCTTATTCTCTTTCTGGTGTTATTTTTAACATGCTTCAAAAAGAATTATGAGAAAGAATAAGAGAAGAGAAATGGAAAAAGAAAAAGAATTATAAGATGAATTAGGCTTAGAATTAAAGGATGAATAAAAATTAAAATTAAAGAACGAATTAGAAATAAAAGTTGAACAATAATTATAATTAGAATTTGAATTAGAAGACAAATAAAAATTAGAATTAAAAGACGAATAAGAATTAGCATTAGGATTAAAATCCGAATAAAAATTAGAATTAAAATCCGAATAAAAATTTGAATTAGAATAAAAGGCGAATGAGAACTAGAAGTTTTTAATCCATCATTGTGTGCTCCCTAAGTTGGCGAGCGCAGGGCCCAGTCACGAGGGCGCTCCGCTCCTTCAAACGGGCGGCGAGCGGGCGCGGGCCCCACCGCTCTCCAAGCATCGACTCATTTTTAGCTCCTTTTTAATTGGACTCCAGCATTTAACAGCTTCTGCGAAGAAAGGGGAGCCAGTGGAAAGCACATAATTTTCACTCTGTTGTACTTATGAAAGAGCATTTAGAGCGCTGTTCTCTGGTCATGGAGATGGTTTCTCCGATCTTCGGGGGATCTGAACGTATTAAGTTTCTCAATATATACCACGATAACGACCAATGCTAGTGTTAATATCCTTTGTGGAAATTAAGCCTGATCACATTAATGTACGTTTGACCATTTCAGCGCTTCCTGCATTTGCAGTTACGCATTAATAGGATTTCGTATTTCAGGTGACAACTCAATTTATTAATTTACTTTGCTGAGCGTTAGTGTATTTGTAATTCTGTAATGTATTCATGCTGTGTAACAAAGTTATATTTTTCCAGTGTAATTAATAAAGCAATGATTATGCCAATGATAATACGGAAACAAGTATTCAAAAGCAGTGATGCATATTCATTGTCTAAATTATAATTCCTAACATTTACATTATCACTTTGATATGTTTGTTTCACATACAAATACTCTGTTAATTAATCAGCAGGAAAACTAACCGGAATGGCTCTACATATCATTGATCCGTTTTTGTACAAATGTCTCTCGTACGAAGTCTTCACCGCAAGAGATATTTTAAAAAAATAATTTTATGTTCTGAAGATGATGTCTTCGATTCTGTTCTTTCTTAGTTTTCCAAACTTCATAATATAGCATACGTAAAAATTGTCTGAAAAGAACATTATTGATAATGGAATTCCCTTATTTCAGTTTAAAAAAAAAACAAGAGTCAAGTAGAATTAAAGCGTTGAGGTGCGTATGTTGTAAAGAGGAATAAAAAAATGTATACACTTGGTTAGCAGTTCCGCGGCATCGACGTTGTTAAGCTACTAATAACGGTCACATTGACCGCACGTAATCGTTAGAACATGTAACACAACATTCAACTGAAATAGCGAGCAAGAGTTACAGCCGTATGTCTCCCAGTTTCAAATATATTCACTGTCAAAGAGTGTATACATTTTTGGATCCCTCTCTGTAAAGCTGAATCGAGAAGTTTGAGGCCCAATCTCATGAGCGCTGCCGCGACTGTCATTTATTACGTCATGATGAAGAGTAAGTTCACAGGCAGGAAGGAAGTAGTGTACGAATATGTTTAATCTTGAATAAGTGCTAAAATTATATAAATGCAAATATAAATGCCAATATTAGCATTATGTAAATGCTAATATTTCAAACAAACGCTCAAAATATATTATTTGGTATTCGTCGTTAACAAAAATGTTTTCAACCTTCCCTCTTCTCCAGGAAATGCCTGGTAGGTACCAATTTGTTGAATAAAATAACATGGGAACCGTCAGAGAAAATTAGAACAAGCAAACTTCTTTTTATCTGCTGGCATTTGAAAACTGGCCTTTCTATCCTGGTTTGGGGCTTAAATCTTCCAAGTTAATGAAGTGCTGCTCACCCGGGGAGTACAAAATTGTAATTGATTTCTAAACATCTAATTTTTTAATTTATAAGTAATGTTCCTCTTGCAAATTGAGATGAACATTTTCCATTTGTTTAGGTTTTTCTTGCATGTCATGATTGAGTGGAGCAGCAATGCACTTCCTCTAATGTAAGGCAAGAAATATGAAATATAAAAAAAAAATTTGTGCGTTACCAACAGGTAAACTACCATTTTTCTATGTCCTTCACAAAATAAACACTAAAGCAAAACCAATTTCACTGATGGTTATATTATTTCACTATTAATACAATATTTACGTAGTTCGTCATGTCAATAGGCGCACGTATATTGACGGCAATATTTCGAAAAGTGTAAGATGTTTTCTATTTGTTCAATAACGTAGGCAATTTAATTTTCACATTTTCGCTTTCGTTTGCGTGGTGGAAAGGGACCAAATGAAGTATACTACTTGTCAGATAATAAAATTTATTCATTCGTGATTATTTGCCTTCTCTTGCTGTGATTGTGCCAGATGCTGAACTTTCCCACTCGAGAGTTTTGCCTTATTTTCTTTTTTTATATTCATTATCATTATTACGCGGGGAGAGGCTTTGGTTACCCTAGCCACAGCACACCTCCGTGACCCAGGCCTCAAGCGGCTTCTTCCTCCGGATTTTCGCGCGGGTCGGCCCGCGGTGTCGAGTGACCCTTGCGCGCTCGTGCGTGCGCCGAACACATGTCCCCGGGTGTCAGGAGCCTCCCTCTCGGGGACCGAGGCGCAACTGCGGGGCGAGAGTAAGGGGAAGGGGCGGGGGCGGGGTCGAGGGCGTCGGTGTGGAGGCGTGAGCTCGAAGCCCCAGAACGTCATTGCGGGGCTTCGTCTGGCCCCTGGGCGGCGCGCTGGCGGGCGCCCTTACGCGCCCTCAGGTGCTGGAGGCCTCTGGGCCCCCTCTTCGCGCCCGATCTCAATTATCGGCTTCGACACCTGCGTGACACCCAGGTCGGTTTGTCCGCGGTCGAAGCCTCCGGTCCGGTTTCAACGCGGCCGCGCTCCAGTTTCAGGTCGCGGGTTGCAAGTCGCCCGCTTGGCGTTTCATTGAAAGCGTCCTCCTAATAAATGGTATTTAGGAAGTTGAAAAGTAAAACAATAATGAGACCCCTATTGATGTACGCCTGTCCGATATGGATAAACGCATCAAAAACAAACATTCATAAAATGCAAATCATCCAAATGTAACAAATGCACCATGGTATGTTTCAAACAATCAACTACATAAAGAATTTAATGTAGGGCAATTAGCCCATTACATCACTTACCTCTTCTCAAACTTTTATATAAACCTCATGCAAATGCAATCTCTAACCGAATTCACGCTGTGCAGAAACCCAACCCGCAACACAAGAATTAAAAACAAGTATCCATTCCATGTATTTTTAAAATTGTTCTCCGAAGTGGAATAAACTGAGGTTCCCTTTATAGGTTTCCTCAGCCAATGTGATGCTGATGTGACCAATGTGAGCTGTAAGAAATTAGTTATAAGTTAGTTTTCAAGTCACCAATACATGTGACAAATTTGTTGTTATAACTGAACCGTGTAAACCTCTTAAAATGTAATAAATTTAAAAAAGGAAGTAAAAAAATTAAAAGTAAATATAAAACGATTCCATGTATGTTGTAAGTCTTTTGATAAAAATTGAAATTGGAAATTCACTTTCGCTTACGATTTGAGAGACACAAACGGCTCCACTTTTTTTTCCCCCCATTTGGTGTTTATGAATATTGTGAGACAGCCACGCTGGTCATAGGCGGTAATAGTCGCCACTTTAGTTGCATTGCTAGTTTGTGCTTATTTTATATTATTTTGTTTGTGTTTTGTAAACTGACGCGCGTTTTCGAAACATTTCGTCGTTGAACTCGTTTCACGATGAGACTCGCGAGTAATACGGACTAGACCGAAGGAAAGGCCAGGCGAGACATGAAACTGCGCATGACACTGCGCCCTGATTCAGTTCACTAAGGCATAAACAGTTGTCTCTTTGCTATCGAATCAGGATGCACAACCTCACATTTTCAGAAAATTCGTATTTTTAATACTTTTTGTGTTCAAATTCCGTCATAATACCCGAAAGGAAAGAAAATAATACTTTTTGAACTAACTGCGGAAGCCAAACAATGAAAAGAATGGAATGAGAATTATATGAAATCTCGAACTGCTGTAGGTATTCTGTCCCTCAGTTATTACAAAAACAATTCGTTATTTTATGAAATGCACCCGTTTCCCTGCTGGTGAGTCGTGCATGTAAGCTCCATTGCGTGTGAAATTGGAACGTAGAATATATCTATCGTAGACAAGCAATGTATTTTCATCCTGGTAAATGAATAAATGAATATTGAGCGCAGACATTGTGCACGCATGTCTATAATCATCTACATTTCATAGGGTTCTTAATAAATGACAATACTGCCATCGTATGTGCATTGCTGTTTGCTATATCCTTTACTGAACGAATCAGCATTCTGATTCAATTATTCATTAGACGAAAATTTGTGTACACTGTGAAACGTCGGAACTAGAAATGCAGATAAATGCATATGATTAGTTTGTAAACATTACGAGAGAGAGAGAGAGAGAGAGAGAGAGAGAGAGAGAGAGAGAGAGGGAGAGAGAGAGAAAATTGCTAGTGCATTTAATTCCGACCAAAAACAAAATCTGAACGCGAGTTGTCGTTAGTAACAATGAAGTTCGTGCATAGTTCAACGAAAGCAAAAAAGAAAAAGAATCATTGTGAATAACATACTTTGTGAGTAAAAATTGAAGTGATGTACGGGTCCACTAATAGAATGTTAATATGAGGAGAGAAAATACCTAAAATAAATGATGCTTCAAACTAGGCAAAAAATACTGGACTTTTAATTGAGTCTAAAAGTGATAATTAGTAATTTTATACTGTTTGTTATCTACCTTCATTTCAATAACTAACTATGTTCAGACCACTTAATTTACCCATCCCATTCCATGAAATAAACATCACTAATCCAGCAACTACCATTACACTTGGTGTGCAATAATCATCGTCGTTTCCCTTTCGTATTCACCAAGAACCTCTCCGACTTTGTTCTCCCCAGTGTCAGCGCAAAGGGTACTGGTATCTGCTTCAATGACCAAAGGTTATCATTATCCCAACTAAACACAAGCAGTTCTACTAGTTCTCATGTAGAATGGTATGCAGTTAGTTGCATAACAATAGTTATTGGATTCGACGTGATTAATGTTTTCAATTTTCTCTGAAAAAAGTTATTTAGTCTTATTGATGTATGATCACTAATATATTTTTTTCTTCTGCTACCTCTCATTTTAGTAATGCACAATTGGTATTTCGAAGGAATATTTCAACTATTTGGAAATAAGTAATAGCTGGCTTTTACCGCTTTTAATATTTGTTTCAAAACATTTAAATAATTATTAGGTTTGTTGTATTTTCCGATATTTGTTATCTTCACATTTCATCTATACTTCTTTCATAACGATTCTTTTCTACAAGCCGTGAGTTACAACTCGACCACGCCGCAGCGCGCCACCTGCTTCTGACTGCCCGTGCCCTGGCTTGCCTTCCGGTCCCTCGCCCGAGACGGCGCGGCGCGGAGCGGCGTCTGCCCTACGTAAGCTCGTTTCCCCGCACGGGGCTGTGCGAGCGCTTCGCTCGGCCGCCGGGATCCCACGTGCCATGCCGCCGCTCGCCTCTTCCGCACCTCATCTCGCCCGTCCTCATCCCGCCCTCCTCCCGGCTGCCCGTCCGCATTCCCCATCCCCCGCTCCGTCCGCGCTCGATCCACGTCGTCGATTCCGCCCGCTCCCATGGAGGCGTGCTTAATTTTAATTAAAATAACGGTAATCGGGATTATCTGGTCCCGTGAAATTTACATATTAAATATATCGACGATTTTTTAACGAAGATCCGTGTTATCAGGAGGCTGATGGATATACGGGAGCTTTTAATAATTTTTGAAACTTTGTTCCTACATAGGATGACGTTATAATCGGAAGTCATTTGACCGTCACGGTTATGAACATCGATTTCTTTCTGGGTTCTATTTCATTAATATCTCTTCGCTATACTAACACACGTCAAAATATTGTTCGGTAATATATGCAAATGGTGCAATAGACGTTGTAATATCTGCTCATATATGGAATGTGTGGATAATGAACGGGTGTTAACCGGGGTAATAATTTCACCTACGTTTGATGTATGAATGAGCACCGGATGCTGTAATCGAAGACACGCTACGATGGCTACCAGGAATTCGCATTTCCGCGAAGGCTTAAATCCGCTGCGGGAAAGGCCAAAACAAATTCCATGGAACTGAATCGTAGGTGTTTTATATCGGCAGCAAATCTTGAGCCTGAGTCGCGCGGGTGCGTTTTATATTTTTATGAACGCGCTACTGACCAATTAATAATATTGTGGTGTGGTTTATCTTTAAATGTTCTTCGTAATGCCCATTGGTTTGAAATAGGGAATAAAATTTAATCGCTGCGATGGGGAGAACTGGTCGTACTCCCGGCCATCGGCATTTCATTGGGGCCCAAAAATATTTGATATGTTTAAATAGCGAGGTCTATTTTGACAAACTTTTCTTGATGCTTCACTTCAAACGTAGTGCGGAAGAATGGTTGAATCACTCGGAGAAAGAAATATGTAGGATTTAAGAATATATTTACTTTCTTTTGAAGTTGTATAAAAGTGATTGCCGTATGGGGTAATAAGGAAACGGTGCAATGGTCGGCAATTACCTTATTACGGCATCGTGGGTGAACTAATGTGAGAGCATTGTTCGAAGCGTAAGGCGGGTGAGTGACTGTGAATGAGAAAAGTAGTGAAAATACTTGAGGGCCGTGCTAGTGAAGGCAGTAATAGTGATAGGTAAAGTGACCATTACAATGGTCGTGGGTGATAGATAAAGTGACCATTACACTGTTGGCTCCACGCATCAAGAGGACATTGTCAGAAATGGCTACGTGGTGATGGGGAGGAGGACATAGCCTGCCGTGTAAGGTGTGCCGAGGCGGTGATGATGAGAGCCTTGTCCGCCGTGTAAGATGCGGCAAGGGAGTGGTCACGCACGTAATGTGTGGCGGTGACAGCCCCGGCGGGCGAGGCAGGGGGGGCGGGGCGGCGAGCAAGACGCGGACCGCGAGAGGCGCGCGGCGGGCGCCACCGCGGGCGCCTCTGTAATCTGCGGCGCGCCTCCGCCGCCGGCAGCTAATTGCACGTGTGTGGCGCGGGCGCTCGTTAGCTCTCCCTGCGCCCCTGGCGGACAAGCGTGTAATTACGCGGGTATCGCGGGACCCGCTGGCTCTCGCGCTCGCCGCCTCGCCGCCCACACCGTTCGCCCACTCACCACCCACGCCAGGCAGACCGTCCACCTTCCCACCGAGAGACCGTCCAACCCGCTCACCAATTAATCAACTCTCGCCCATCAACCAACTCTCCGTCCAAACTATCAGCCTACAGGCAAGTTCGTAGGCAAAAACTTTTGTCAACGTAACATCAATTAAGACACCCGTCGATTATTCTCCTATAAATTTTCTGCTCGTCAATCATTCACCCATCAACTACCCACCTACCAAATTCATACCCAACTGCTAACTCAACCAACTTACTTCTCCTCAGACATGTCATCCTAACAGCCCACTTCTCCATGAACCAACTTTTTCACTCGCTATCCCCCACCCTAATCAATCTTTCACTGGACGTCGCGATTGCACCTCTATCTTGGTATTCTCTTCCTTTCCCTTCAGCTTCGCACTCCACATTACAACTCTCCCCAACATCCCTACTCACCAATCCGTCTGTGCTCATGCGCATTCTCCTGGCCACCAGACCGTCTCTAACTGCTCACCTCTATGTGTGGCGGCATCCACCGCGCACAGACACACACACACACACACACACACACACACACACACCTCCGCTGGCTTCACACACTCTCATCACGCGCTCCCGCCGCCGCCGCCGCGCCACTGTCCCTCCCCGGCTCCGCGCCCGCCATGCAACCTCTCATTACTCGCCGGCCGAACTTCATTTGTTAATGAACTGTCAAGAAACGGCCCAACGCTTATCTTCTCCACGCGGACGAATGGCTTCATTCGGCTCGCCGGCTCTGTCTTTCTCTCTTTCTCTCCCGGTGGCCACCGCCGCCGCCGCCGCCGCCGCCGCCGCCGCCGCCGCCGCCGCCGCCGCCGCCGCCGCCGCCGCCACAATACGACAAAAGGGGCTTCTCCATCCGGGGAGAGGCTTTGTCTCTTCTGAAATTTAGCTGCGTCGATGTGAGCGAGGCCGCCGCGCCTTGCCACCCGGGCGGAACGAGGCAAGGCGGTGAGAACGCGTTAGCGGGGCCCTTTTCAATGCTCCTGCGGGAGAAAGGGGAAGGGCCGCCGGGGAATAAAGGTACCTACGCCCTCGACTTGCGTATGGCACTTTTATTAGAATATAGTTTCTGTACCGGACGGGCCTTTCGGACGTTAATGCGCCACATAGAGACTCCTGTTTATGTCAGAGGGCTTTCCGTTTTTGTTCGCATGGATGGATGTCGTTGTCCGGCGTGTTTTGTTTGAGTTTCGTCGCGACAAGTTGTGAGGATTTCCTTCTGTGTGCTTGTATCGATTTTGTAGCTTGCTCGCAAATGGAGTTTCAACGTTTTTTATGTTCTGTTGTAATGTTTTTCTCATGAATGAACTATGTACAAGAACGGGGAAAAGAATAGGGTTTCGGTTCGTTGATTCTGTAGGGCACGTACAGTGGTTTGGATTGAAAAAATATATGGATTTTACGAGTTTAGAGAAAAAACTGTTAATATTTCGGATAGTGAAAAATAAAGATTGTACATAAATGTAAAATTAAAAAGTGTAATAAGTTTAATTGTTTTTTCATTCAATATTATTTGTGTTTCAAAATTACAGTGATGTTGCTACTTCAGAGAAAAAAAAATTTCAAACACGACAGAATAAAAAATAATTGTTAATATTGAAATAGATGTGAATATGTAGAAAAAGTGACTGTAAGTTAAGTTGTGTTTGAATGGTTAAGGCGATGTTCAATAAGAAAAAAATGTAGGAAACGAAGGAAAAGGAAAGGCTTGCGATGTAACGCGGAATGGAGCGCAAAAGAATAGAAAGGAATCGAGGATGAAAAGAGAGGAGAAGAGGCGGCGGTGACAGCGACTAAGCTACGAGTAGCTGCGAGGCTTCGGCAGTGGCTGTACTCCCTGCGGAGCCGATATCGGCACCGACGCGGCGCCGCCCAGATTTGCATGAGAATGGCGCGAGGCCGAAAGGTGTTGAGCGAGGGCGGGCGACGGCAGTGGCGGAGGTAGACGACGGCGATGGAGGCGGCGGCAGCAGAGTAGACGGTGGCGGGTAGGCGGCGGCAGTGGAGGAGGTGGCAGGAAAAGCAGCGGCAGGGTAGGCGGTGACAGAGAAGGCGGCGTTAGTGTAGGAGGCGGCAGGTAAGGCGGCGTTAGGGTAGGCGGAGGTAGGGTATGCAGCGGAGGTGGCGGTGACGGAGGCGGCCGGGGCCTGGCTCTCCCGGTGTACGCACAAACAGGTAGTTCCCGCTCCAGGAATCGATTTCGTTTCTCGACTGGCCGGGTCGCGGGCAAAAGGGCCGCTTCCAAGACCCAGCAAATGCGCCACTCTTGAAGTACGAGTGGAAACTGAGAGGCAGTGAGGAAGCTTGAAATATACGTTCGATTCATTTATAGTAATGTATTTTTCACCAATGCGGAACGAGCGTAGTTCCAATATATTCGTACTTTGATACAAATTTCATTCAGGTTTGTTCCACTGTTCGTAAAATGGCTGTCGTTATTGAAATTTATTAATATAAAATAGAATCATGTTGGATTTAAGAGAATTAGATTCTATTCAGAAGTAAAAAATACAAAAAGTATGATAATAAGTTTTGAATATAACTTTACTAAATATTCATTTGATGATTAATGCATGCCCTAAAGTGTAAATGAACTTCTGAAACATTTTTAAGAGCAGCTTTGAAAGGGAGGTTTATCTACAAATACATTCAGTGAAGTGTTTTGCAAATGTTAATTCCCTCTAACTCTACTTTTGTATTGAATGCTACATTTTTTGGCAAGAAAATATCATTATTCTTCTTTGAGATTCATACGATTTTGATATTGTGTAATTTAAAAACTCTTGTAACTTTATTTGTAGTATTCTCGTTTCCCGGTAGTTTGTAATACTCGTAATACTATTTTTATTTCAAATTCTTTCTTTTTGTATTCATTCATAAAATATAATTCCTATTGACTTCTGGCGCGGAATTAGTCACGTCCATTTAAATTGTACTACTTGTTATGCAAATTGATTGGACGCCAGGGCAATCCATAATTTTAGTACTGAAATTTGAAACTTACATTTAGAAAATGTCTGTATCGCTGGCGTGTTGAATATGATACAAAGTGTGAATTAGAAGAGGGAGGGGATTTGAAACTTCGTGTTTCATGAACTTCAAAAGCAAAGCAATGACATGCTTTCCTAAACTATTAAAAATACGAGAAAAATGTTTGCATTCTTTAATTTATAATTACTGAATTACACACATATTTAAGAGTTTTATACATAATGCATAATTTTCAATATACGCTATATAATTTAGCGTGAATATTAATTTTCATTGAGTCAGAAGAATCTTACAGATCTATATATTTAGTAAAAAGCTATTTTTATGTATAGTCTTATTACACACTAGCGTATTACATTCATTACTAGAATATTTTAGGATATTTTTCTCATAAACATTCTATGGCACAGCTTGAAAAGCTGTCGTTTTTTTAATTCTATGTATGAAAAGTAAAAAATAAAATAGAATGAAAATTACAGTTGATTGAAAGATGGATTTAATTTGTTAATGTGCTTTTCGGAATCGAAGAAATTTGATAAAATCTTCACTCTCAGTTCGTTTTTGCCCAGTCTCCGGTCTATGGACTTTGCCAGCAATCTTATCAAGACCCGCGCCATCCCGCACACATAGACGTCTTACTGAAGCTCGCAGTGAAATTAGCTTTATGCAGAATACAGGCTCGGCTGATGCGTCGCGTCGGAGGGGCGGTGAAAGGGGAGTCGCAAAGCTGATTACTCCATAAGCATCATCGTTTGCGACGTGCTCCGAAATCCCGGGGCGCTCGCACGCAAAGTAAATTAACGAGAAGCCAAGTGCCTTTTAGGAAGCGAAGCCAGGACCGCCAGCCTGCGAAGCTTCCACCGGCGTGCTTTGCTGGGCGGCGATGGCGACGGGCAGGGCCGTGGGGTGCTGCGGCCTGTTGGATGCTGCGCAAGAGCCTACCGCATTCGGACCGCCCGCCCGCTTTTCAGCAACGAGATTACCAAAATGTAACGTCGTTACGGCCCAAATTTTTAAACGCGATTAGGAAAGTCCCCGCTGTGTTTCCTGCGTCTGCCGCTTGCGACGCATCGCCGCGTGTCGCATCGCATCGCACCGCACAGTGTTCTTGCGACTGGCAACTACGAGTGCCACTCGTTAACGTAGCTCGGGTTCGCTTTGCGTACTCTCGAGGACGCTTTGCTTCTTTTCTCTTCTCCTCTCTTCCTCTCTCTCTTCCTCGCTTGGCTCTTAACTTCCATATTTAAAAGTCGCTAAATTCATTTAGGAGATTCTTGGCCTTGTTTTCTTCATCTTGTTAGCGACTTTAATGGAATTTTTCCATCCTTTTTGCATTGCTAATGGGTGGGGTAATTTTCGCCGACGGAAGGTCGCGACGCCGCCGGTGGCTCTTCGAGCGGGCGACATGCTCGCAAGTGCCCTGACCTGGCGACACGTGGGTGCAATGCGGTGATTACGCGGGCGATTGTTGAATCCTGCGCGCGCCGTTAGTGTTGGAGGCCACAACGAGAGGACTGAATGTTGATGGAGCCGGAATGAAGTTTTCTACTTAAATGTTGGGTGACCCTGCATTGGGGAAAGAGAAAGGGAGTTCCGGGGCATGAGTGCAAGGGTTGATGAGGGAAAAAGATGTTAGATTTTTTCTTAGTTTCAAAGTTCCCACTTTGGCGCAAAGAAAGGAGATGGAAGTTTTTCAAGAAATACATGCAGTCTAGTTTGCAGCACTTACGTTAAGTTGTAATGAGCCATGCAGAAAACTTCAAATAACGTGATTGCACAACTTTTTAAACACACAAAATGTAAATGAGACACGGTCGTTATGCCGTGCACAAAGAAATACACATGTTAACATACAGTCAGAGGAGGATGAATTGAAGTTACAGGAGAAATGGGATGTTAGGATTAATATTTATAATAAGCAAAGTGCATATTGAATTAAATACGTCGAAGAAAGCATCTTGAGATTCTACAATAGAAGTAAATGTTACCTAATAAATTAGTAAACTTAAGCTATTTATTTTCAGTAATAAAAAAGAATGACAATAAACATGCAATAAACTACCAAAATATTCCTCAACAAGCCATAAAAATCAATTGAGAACAAGTGTGAACAATCAACCGTCAGCAAATTCTCAATAACTGACAACAAAATATTTCAATCATTCGACAGGAAACTACAGCAGACAACCAATCAACTCTAAGAATCGGCAATTAACTACAAAAATCAACCTCTAATTTTCTGAAATAGTTTATTAATATTATTACAATGACCCGGTAAACAAACGATCACAACCATGTCGACATGCAATCATAACCTGAATGAAACGGAAAGAGTGGGAACGTGCAGCACGCGAAGAAATTTTCTCGCGCGGAGCACAGTGCAGTGGTGGTGGTATGAAAAGTGACTAATGCGGATGGCGGCGTGGTGGAGCGTTGCGGGGCAGGGCGGGGGTGCGGTGCGGTGCGGTGCGGTGCGGTGCGTTTCGATGTGGAGCGGGGCGGGTCGGGGCGGGGGGTGCTTTGCGGGGTGAGCCGGGTCGCGCCGGGTCGGGCCGGGTCGGGCCGGGTCGCGCCGGGTCGGGCCGGGTCGGGCCGAGTCGGGTCGGGCCGGGTCGGGTCGGGTCGGGTTGGGTCGGGCCGGGTCGGGTCGGTTTTTCTACAGCCCGGCGTGATTTGCAGGCGACGACGACGTGCGCGCAAATGCGCCATGGAAATCGTTCTGTCGCACACCCCGAGGCGCCGTTAGCCTTCCGCGGACGCGCGTGCATTGCCACGCACTCGGTACCGCCCGTCTGCCTCAAGGAGAGAGAGAAAGATTTTGTTGTCGAGAGGAGAGCGGCCGAGAATTCCGAGCATTTAAATGCGCTTGGAGATGAAAATTAAATCGCCATTTCTCTTTCGCAGAATTAATTTTTTCTCTCATTTGTCGCGTAACTAATGCTGATGACGAGCATTCTGTTTCCGTATATATTCCGTACGGGATATAAATTATTGCGTTTTAAGCAATATTACGAGTGTATTATTTTCTTAGGGAAGAATGAAGGTTGATTTTGTGATTGGTTTACATTGTGCATGTTAGATTGATTATTGCTTAATCTACCATATCTGTATTAAGAAAGATATTCGCATTTTATCGTTACCATTAGAATCCATCGCAAACAGAATTAAAGAAATAGATAACAAATCTCTTATAATGTTTTAACCACAAACAATACTATATCCATCATGACATGAACTTTAGAACTGTTAAAATAACGTCAAAATGAAAAAAGGTTCGAATTAAGGTTTTCATTTCGATAAATTGAATCATAATGTTATTAGGAATTCTATTACAGTTGAAAGAATTTTGCAATAATACAGAATACGACTATTCTTTCGACCTTACATGAAATTCTACTTTTTCAACCTGATTCCATTGCCAGCACAACCGAGTTCCGTGAAAAAAAAAACTACGTGTAATCAATTAGCCGAGATGCGATTGAAATTGCGTTGCCACTCCATCATTTGCATTTCCAAGAGGAAATGTACTAACGAAACACCCCCGCAGCACCAGTATATCACAACAAAAACCATCACCTCGTGTAACAAATGTGTTCCATTAACCGTCATAACCGTGCTTCCCCCGCGCGCCTTCTACGCGTCGGCAAAACCGAGGCGTCGTATTTAATCGACATCGTGTTCACGCGTTGGCGGCGGCGGCGGCGGCAGTGGCGTAGCGGGGTGAGGCGGTATTATGCGGCGCCGTGAGTTAAGGCGGGAGCGGTGGCTCTGGCAGTAGAGAAGACGGAGATGGAGGCGAGAACGCGCGCGGAGGAGAGAACGAGGGAAGGCGGAGGAGGAGACGGTGGCTGAGTCTCGAGGGGAGAGCGTGGCGGGCGGCGGGGCGAAGGCGTGCAAGTGGTTTGGGGGCGGAATTGGGTGACGGAGGCGAAGACGGCGCAGCCGCAGGCGAGAGTGTAGGCGAGAACACAGGCGAGATCACAGGCGAGATCACAGGCGAGAGCACGGGCGAGAGCACAGGCGAGAACACGGGTGAGAGCACAGGTGAGAGCACAGGCGAGAGCACAGGCGAGAGCACAGGCGAGAGCACAGGCGAGAGCACAAGTGAGAGCACAGGCGAGAACACGGGTGAGAGGGAACATGTGAGGGGTGGGATCCTCAACGAATCGTCGGGGAAGGGTATTCATTAATCGATTATTTTCGGGCACGCAACTATGGTCATTAATCTCGTTTGTGTAGTGAATGTTTTATCCCGGGAAGAGCCGGTGTTTCACCTCATCAACTGGATGGCGAGATCCGCCGCTGACCTTCATGTCGATCTGCGGGGGATTTCCTCTTTCAGGGATCTCCCCAGCAGGGACAAGCTTCAAATTCTCTGGTCTCCCAACATGAGTGATATTGAAGTGCACGTGTGTGTGTGTGTGTGTGTGTGTGTGTGTGTTTGTGTATAAGTAAGTAAGTAATGAGGAGGGTAGGACAAGGAAGTGTAAGGAAAGATCGCGCGCGGTTCGTTCATTAGAGTACTTCTTCGGCTTTCACCTGAGATTGATGGGAAAAAACAGTCAGTGCAGCCGACCGTTAGAAATTCCCGACCCCGTTTGAATTCGACCCGTCGATGTATCTATTGTCGAAAACCCGCCACCGTCAAGACTCGAACCCGAGTACCTCCCAGTGAGAGTCTCTGGAGAGACAGCGGGAATACAGGCTTTGAGCTAAACTCAGCTGGTATGGTGCTGAAAGGTTGGATCCGTGAGTGCAGGTGAAGTTGTCAGCGATGAAGGGCGCGTTAGTGGCGTGGGAGAAATCGGGGCGACGCCGACGGCGGAAGGGAGCTGGGGTGTCGGGGGCGTCAGGTGTGGAGGCGGAAGGGTTGGGGGCGGAGTCATGCTCGACGCCTCCGCGCTGTGCACTCCGTCACGCGGGTCAGAAACACCCGCGCCCGCGCTCGAGTTGGCGCGACACGACCCGCGGGGGCGCGTTGAAGTATGCAGCCGCGCCGCGCCGCGCCGCGCCTCCTGACAACATTAGAGCCAGGGGGCGCTTCGCTTGCGCGCGTGCGGGCGGCGGAGCCACAGCTGCTGTCGTCGCCTTCACCGCTGGATGCGCCCCGCGGCAGCGGACGCAGAAACCTTCGACGTCTACTGTTTCTTCATTTTCCCCTTGTGGAGGTTCTGATCTGCACTCATGATTGGGGGAAACGGGCTTTTGGTAGAATGGCTGGCGCAAATGCCATCGCCCGCTATATCATGCTGTTGGATCCCCGAATTCTTCGAATTTTTGCCGCACAAATTAAGCTCTGGGTAGATTAGCTCGGGTTTTCTGTCGTTTTTTTCCTCCCTTTTATTCTACAATTTATCCATTGTCATTATCGCTCTCATCTACTTTTAGATAAGTCATTGACCTGTAAATCCCAATAAATAAATAAGGTTGTTTTGTATGGAAAGTTTTGTGAATCGTTTTTTCATAAAACATTCTATTTATCTGAATATTAGTGGCAGCATATTATTATTCCATTGTTTCTTAATGCAAAACCAAATACATAAAGCACGCATGAGAGGAAATATTTTCTGCTGATGTCACGTGCAACATCACGAGTTACGGATTGAAAAACGATTGAAAATGACTTTCCATTGAGTAGAGAAAGTCACATCTCTCAATTCTCTATTTATCTGCGTCTGTAGGGAATATTGAAATAAAATATTTTACGAGTGCGAAAGAGTGGCTTTGCAGTGCTTGAAATTGTTGCTCTCGCGCTTCGTGCACTGGGAATATATTTCATATTTCAGAATAGAATATGATTAGAATGGGGGAAGTCACCCATTCTACTCACTATTCTAATAAATAAAAATTTATGGGAGTAAATCGGATTTAGATGTACCATAAGATGCAGCCAAAATGTCATACGCAAACCCATATGTCGAATGCATTTTACTTCGTGTAGCACTGTTGCTTTTTTATACTTTATTTAAAAAACAATGCGGTATATTTACTACAGAAATACCCCAGCACGTATTAGACCATAATTATTGCATGCACGAGTAATCTGCTACGAGAGTAACCGTTCGAGACACCTGCGTCGTTATCCCTCCGAGGGGCGTCCGCCTCGTGAATGTGGAATATCTGCTACTTGCGCCTCTTGAAATGCGTTCGCCACCCGCCGCGTGCCATTCGCACTGCAAGGGCGCTCTGAGTGCTTAATATACGCGAGGTGAGGGCGCGGTATGTTCGAGACGTCTCGCTCCAGTCCCACCTCCCCCTCGTGCAATCCACACACGTGCCATCCGCCTCGCTATATCATCGCCTCTGCTGTGGTCACGATTCGCATCGCTCGACCCCGCAACCCGCTTGCCACACTCTTGTCATGTGACTCGCTGTAATCCGGTTTATCTCGTCTCGTTTCTGCCCTAGCAACAAGACTACGAAAACGCGAACGCTCCCTAAAAATTATTTAAATAAGAAACGATCTTAGTAATTCTTAGTTTGCAGGCCAAAGCCATGGCTTTTACAATAGATTAGTTAGTTTAAGCACTACCCCCTTTTTTACCGCATAAGCCAAAAAGCTGTGCCTCATGTAATCCCCCAGCGGCAATAAATGACCGCTTCGCCTGGAATTCTGGCAGAGAAAAAGTTTCTCGGTTCTCTCTTCCATATCCAGACCGACTCCTCACCGCGAACTGTTCGCCTCGTTCGACTATAATAATTTGTTCACTCAAATAATTGATCCTGCTTCGTCTTTCTCTCCGTGATTTTTAGGTTCGCTTTTCGTTCCGATTCTGCTATGTCTCGCTTGTGTTCACTTCGTTCCCGCAATATCATTCCTTTACTATCGCTCCATCACCGCTCAATTGCTGCTATGGTGTTTCCATTTCTTCTGCGGATTATTTCCGTTCGCCCTATCTTTTCCACTTCGTTCCTTTGTCTTCATCTTTTCCGCACTGTCTCGACTCTGCGCGTACTCCTCTCCGTCCATCGATGGAGGCTTCACTTTTTTCCATCCGCTTCACCTCGACTCGCTTTTGGTTTCCTTCACCTCCAATTCCCCTGCTCTCCCCTCCACATCACCCCGCCTCGTCCCGTTCCTCTCTGCCCCGCTTCGAATCACCCCACTCCCTTCCCCCCCTTCGCGCCGCCACACACCGATCTCCTGAAAGCCCACCCTTGACTTCCCTGTCGCCCGACAAGAACACTGGTAGTGCGTTCACGCGCTGATTATGCCGAATGCGGCGCGACGTAGCCTGGTTCGAGGGAAGGGGTAGGCGGGGCGACACGCAGAGTTAGTGGCGACGATGGAGGTGACAGGAGAGGGCGGGCAAGTCACACGAGTCGCCATCGCAGCGGTAATACGGTGGAGTGGGTGGGGGCGGAACTGCGGTGCCGAGGGTAGCTTTTGTCTATAGTTGGCAGGCGTTGAAGCTTACGCCGTATGACGTAACACGTGTGTGCATGTTACGTGCGTTGGCGAGAAATCGCAGTAGTCAACTTCGACAAAGTGTGGTAAGGAAGGGGGAAAGAAAGAGAGAGGAACAAAGAGTAAAACGTCATCGCAAAACAATGTATTATCTTCATTCTCAATAGCACTAATTGGAATTGGCAGGGAAGGTATGAAAGACATGACAGAATGGAACATGAAAGAAATGAAAATAGGTAAATGATATTTGTAATCCTTTTTTAAGTTTTCGTGTATGAAATTAGTGTAATGCCAATTACTGTTTATTTGTTTTCTTCTCAGTTTTCTTTAATATTAACTTTGCCTGTTTTAAAATCATATTTACTTGTCAATGAAATAGGAGTTTAGAAACAGATGTTTCGTTAGTTTGAAAAAGCTGTCTCCATTTTTGAAATCGAGTATCGGTAAATATTTACATGAAGTTATTAAACAAACATTAGCTTTACATGTACGCATTTTATACCTCTTAAATTGTTTCATTTGTGTGCTTTATTTTGTTCATGCATGTTCTTTGTCATGCAAGTGTTTTTAGTATATGACGTGAAGCGACTTTCATTAGGAAATGGTACATTGAATTGAATTTGTAATAAAATATCTCGTTTAAGGCAATGTAAATAGATTGGAGATTCCACTGCGATGATTGAATTCCGAAGGCAAAATTTAAATAAATGGAAAATATTTTTATATTGCAAAATATTTCAAAATACTGATGAAAAGTTTTGTGAAGATTTTTCAAGGAGCGAATCTATTAAGAGTGCTGATGAAAAAAAAGTATAGAAGCACTTGAGAAATTACTTCATAGAACAAACTATTGAGGATACGATGAGTGAATATTTGAAAAACAATAATGAAAACTAAAGTTGCTGTTGCAATATCTGTAATGTATTGCTAACTTGCAATTTTTGAATATTCCTACCAACCTGCGCGGATTTCTACCAAATGCTCTTCCTGCAACTACAATATTGAAGACAGAGAATCTTTCCTTTATAAAATATATTTTCTATTATTATTTTACTCTACTATAATATTTTTAAATTCACATTTCCATTCTACTAATAGGGGACTGAACATTTGAAACAAAATATACATCAGTGCCAATAGGTAGCAGCTGGGATTAGGATGAAGCAAAACCAAAAAGTTAGCTCAGACTAAAGATATAGGAAACTTAAGAAGTACAAGGAAGTCGGTACCAATTTGTGGCACTACTAGTTGTGGTCATGGACTCACAAAACATGGATTCTCAATAGAGGCTCAACGTTTGAGAGGAAATAATTTACTGCATATAGAAACAAGATTTATACATTTTCGATCCGACCACACGGCTGACAATACGAGATTGAGGGAAAAATGCCTCTTTCCGCTGCAGCATTCCATTAACTTCTCTTTACTACGTAAGTAGTTAGTACTATAAAGAAAATGTAAGAGTTATATCCGTAGAAAATTATTAATAATAGCCATGAGATATATTTATTTAAATGTGAGAAAAGGGAAGATCATTTCACCAATGGTAGAGAGCAATGGTGATTGACGTCGGCAAGAAGACCAAATAGGTAGAAGAATACATGATGTTCTAATGTAAAATAATGCTTTATCTAAGAGAAAAATTCTGTTGGTACGTAATTGTGTAGGGAAGTTCTGTAAATTTTCTTGAGGGTTGATACGTTGCATGCAGCTTGTGAAGTGTATTTTCGTAGTTCTTAAATGCGGAAAGTTTCCATTAAATTTTTTTCAATGTGACAAGACAAAAATTTTAATCAATATTACATAAATGTATTATATGTTCATTTTATTTGTACATTATGTAAATTTAATTCAATTTATTGTGTGAATAGGGGAAGATGTAGATTTTTTAAAAATATTTTCATTTCTTATTAAATTAATAAGCTTTTTTAATGTTGTAAAAGGTAATAACATGAACCCGCAGCTGATACAATTATTTCGAACACTCTTAACAATTGTATAATGTTGCACCTGTCGATATTTTAAGCGAGGCAGGACATGGTCAGAGACCGCGACGGCGGCTTTGCGCGCTAAGCCTTGGGTCTCGGGAGGCGGAATGGGGCGCCAATGGGATTGATTCCTGCCTGAAACCCTTTCCTTCCTCGCGGCGACGAAGGCGGCGGCGTGGGCAGCGGCGTGTGCAGCCGACAGATCAAAGGCCGTCGAGGCGTCGGCGGCAGCGCTGGCCCCGCGCCGAAGCGCCCAGCCCTTGTCCGACACCTGGATCACACGGCCAAGTTCGGAACGACACGGCAGCAGGAGGCGAGGTGACGATCGATAGAGCACTCAGCGTGACTAGGGATTCGGACGCTAAAGATCACGGAAAACTTGGCTGCAAGGAAGTGGTTTTCCGATGCCTTATTCTAATGACATTTTGTTTTAAGAATACAACGAATTCTCTCTCTGTTTCTTCACAAGCAGTACTTTCTTCTTTTCAATGGAGCAATTTTTCAAGTGATGCAAAATTTTAAGTGAAGTAGGTTTGACGATTGGTGATTTTCGAGATAATGACTGTAGATAAAGTATTCTGTGGCAGAAACATGCTGACAATACGCGGTGACACTCGTAGTAAGATATTACAGTGGTTACACTTACTTTACTGCGAGGACACAAACGGGAAATTAACGGATATAACCACTGCAACATTAATATTTTTTTGTGACTAAGTATGACCAAATTATGGAGTCTCTTACAGATAATAAATTATTGTATATGTAATAAAACTAAATATGAAAATAGAACGTAAACTCCACGACAAAAATGCGTTTACATACTTAGAGAACGTATATACATATATTTTTATTTAACAAAGATATTGGAGACCCCGATTCATTGAGAATCCTAAGCACGTGCTTATACAGACTATGCATTAATCCATCCCTGGGTACAATGGCAACATTGGTGAGAGCGTCCTTCAGAACAATGATGAAATTCTTAGTGTCAGCGATGGAAATGGAGTTTGTTAATCTATTCAGCGCTCTGGTAACGTTGGAGCTCTAGCTAAAATTAGGAAGACGGGTGGCAACAGCAGAATCGGGGCGAGTTGTACATCAGCGAACGCAGAAGAAGTCTGTCGTGGGGTGCCGACGCAAGGGTCGGGTAGGAGTGGGAGGAGGGCGCGAGGCGACGGGCAGCTGGGCACAGTGGCCTCTGCGGCGTTCCAGATGTTTCCGATGGAAACAGCCGCTACCGCCGCCGCCTCGTCCGCCGTGAGCGAGCAAGTTGGAATGGCCGGGCCAATACCTCTTTCGCGGAGAACTCCGCGGTGGCCTCGTTCCGAGCGGCTGCCGCCCGGAATGCTCGCCGCGATGTGGGGGCGCGCGCAACTTCTCTCCCCCACAATTTGCTGCGTATTGAAGGCGCGCTGGCATTGGGCAATGGCGTTGAATCGTGGTCCACATCTAGTGCGGGGAGAATGGAATGTTAAAGCAAACGTTTGTGAAAGGAATTATTCTTTGTCGTTATTTCAAATTATGTCTTGAACATGGCTTTGAAATAAGGCGAGAATTTAATTGCAACATACCGTTTGCATAAAATATTATTATAAATACATATCGCTTACATCTCGTGCGTGCATTGCACACGCTGATAAAATATTATGCCATTATAATTATTTGCGTTGTCTTCAATTAAAACATAGTCAATATCAGCAGTCGATGCTAATATAGCGTTTTAGAATAATTTCTTCAGCAAGTTTCTTGAACCTCTACTGGACACAAGATGGCGAAAATTTCTTTAGGAAGATAATTCAAAATTTTCTGAGAAACTGTGAAATGCAAATGAAATTAATATTATTATTGCGAGGGAGGGGTGCCATCAGAATTCAAGCCTCGCGGCTCCCGCGCCGTCTTGGAGAACCGCAGCTCCTGTAATCGAAAAGCGCCGGCCAGCATCGATTGGCGCCCCGGGAAGTGGGCGGTTGAGCGGCGCTCGCGCCCCGGATGTAATCAGCGGAATCCGCTCTCCAGCGCCTCTCCAGCAGCCGCTCCCGCACCGCCTCTCTCTCCGACGCCAACATCGTCGTCGACACCGCCCTCCGCCCCTCGCCATCGCCCACGCCCCCGCCCTCGTCACCGCCCTCGCCACCGCCCTTGCCACTTCCCTCACCATCGCCCTCGCCACCGCCCTCGCCATCGCCCTCGCCCTCGCCATCGCCCTCGCCATCGCCATCGCCCTCGCCCTCGCCATTGCCCTCGCCATCGCCCACGCCAACGCCCTTGCCACCGCCCTTGCCACCGCCTTCGCCACCGCTCTCCCCACCGCCCTCCGCCACCGCCCTCCACTACCGCCACCGCATCCCCACGGTCCTTCGCCCTCCGCCCCTGCCACCACCCTCCTACACCTACACCCATACCGCCACCGCCTCCGACACCGACATTTCCGCTCCAAACCGCCACCACCACTGCCACCAGATCAAGATCAGGCGAATACCAGAATTACCTTAAAAAGTGGTCACTAGCCGCCCGTGGTTATCCCTTTCTTATCCTTGTCCCCTTCGTTCCCCTTACACATATAACATACTCTCTCTCTCTCACACACACTCTTACCCTATACTACCACATACTACCTATATACCACATAGTTCGGCGTCGTTCATCAGGTTCCAGCGGGACAGAAACACTGCCTCATTCCACCATATAACATACATTACACTTACGAGACTAAAAACCCTTATCCATTTATGCATCCAAAAACAAAAAAATAATCTATCAAACTGGACTTTGAGAACTCGCCTCTGAGCCCTCTGCCCACAGCTTCGGTTCGACCTTTGTTTCATCCTCAATTCGTTACTCCATAACTGTCTTAGCGTCGGATTGTCACCTGTGACCTGAGGACGGCGATGTGACAACAAATTGAACACAACCCCAATCACCGTCACATTGTTCAGTGACCGCTTCAAGAAATATATCAGTCATTTCCTTCACCCTAGCATAACCCTGCTCATCAGCAACCACATAAGAACCATAATTACGATTGTTGTGACCATCGTCAGTTTCTCCAACTGTATCTTATGTATCTGCTTCTCTGATCATTCGACTTCCCGAATTAGCTCTCCCCATCTCTGTCGTAGGGTCCACCGTTCTCCGTTGGCTCTGGGAATTTCTCAGAACTTCGAAGGGTGGATCCATCTGAATGAAAAATGCTGAACGGTCGCTTTGTTTTCTTTTGATGGGTTTCGAGAACTCTCTTGGATTTAGCAAGTTTCCAATGATTAACTTATTTACTATCCACAATTTTTGACAGGAATACCAATCTATTGGCAAAGCTTCATTTCTAGAAAATGACCTCGACTATTGTAAACCATCTGGTTCGTAATTTTTATTCATAAAGATCACGAGGAAGAAAATGAGATTCCTGACATATTTTAATGAAGATTTTTGAATTTTTCGGAAGTAGTGTTCCAAGATCACTGAGAATAAAAATGAAAACAATATCTGTATGCCGTTGAGAATAGGGCAGTTAACAGCGGAGCACTGTTTACTTTTTCAAATCCAAATCAGGAACAGGACAAGTTTCGCCCCACTAAAGGATAGACAGCTTAGTCTGAGTAATATTATTAGTGAAGACGATTGTAGTTACAGAAGCATCTCCAAAATAGTCAATGAGAATCGTGAGTGTTAACTTGATCATGGAACGGCCATTATCGAGAGGCGACTGCAATCACTTTGCGATAGAGTGAACTCCAACTATCCATTAGCATATTATTATTATTATACTCATTTTATTATTATTATTATTATTATTATTATTATTATTATTATTATTACATCAGTTGTACTTCGAACCAGACATTCTTTCCAAAGAACAAATATTGTGGGAATTCTGATTCGGTGTTGTTGATACTCTTATGCGAAGAAATAGATAATATACGTTTTGTGACATTAATTAGGTTCCGTTGCAAATGTTTCGTAAATTAATTTATTGCATTAAGTCCATACTCATAGTAGCACACTAGTTATAAGAGATATTCTCATAAATATACACAAAAATCTAGAGAAAATAGTTATTTTAGTATTTTAATGTCTTGGACATGACAATGAAAAATATTTATTTTCTGTGATAATAGGTGTATTTATTAACTCTGAGTATTGGAGTCTCCTTTTTCAAAATGACGCTTACAAAATACTTGTAATTCTACGTTTGCAATTAGTGAGCAAGAGTTGATACCCGACTCATTGAGCAAACGACTGCCGCTTAGTATGGTTAGATATTAGTTTCTTAACATACGGAAGGGGATTCTTCGCGGTTTTCATTTGCCTAGAAAGTAATGAACAAAATCCTCGTGGTTGAGTCTTTTCTTTTGTCTTCGCAGAGTAACTAAGCATAGCCTTCCCAGAATGTGAAAAGTGTTCTTGGCAGGCTCCTGCGGATGCTCTTGTTTGCTCTTGCCCATGGTGATACACAGCGGAAGGACAACTCGAGGCACAGTAATAACGCTTAGATGCGAAAAAGTGTCCTCAGAAGAGTTGCGAGACCTATTCTACCCGTGTTACATTGACTAGTTTTATGTTGTTTTATTCTCTCAAAACAGATTAAATTTGCTTCGTGGAATTTAGTGCTAATAAAAACCAGTATTTTTTATGTTCCATGAAGCAGATTAAAATTTTCGTTCGTAATTTTTTATAACAAATATAATACTAAATGTCACATATTTCATACAAATGTTAGTCTTTATTTTTGTGTAACTTGATCATTCATACATATATATTAATATATCTACTACAATAATTTTACTGTTTACATTGAAACCTACTATAAAGAATTTAAAATAATAGCTAGAGTAAGTTCAATGAAAAAAGAACATTTGTCCAAAATATATAAGTTTCTCAAACAAACTTGCAAGTTATAAAAATGTATAATAACGTCCAAAAAACATAATCTCTGGTCAAATCGTTCGAAAATAGTACAAATATTACAGCATAGCATTGTCCGAGCATGCAATCTCTGAAATAAAGCTTCCTGTCCTAATCCTAATCACACCATTTTTTAAAATAATGAATTCCAGAGTGATGCACATTTGAAAACTTTGCTTTTCAAATTGTTGAGACAAACAAAGGTAAATAAAATAATAATTTGTGTGATAAGTTCACCAAACATTGGGTATAAAATTGTTTAAAAAAAATTAATATTTAAATAAGACTAAAACTCAATTATTTCATTTTTTAAAAGAATTTCCATATTGACATTCCTATAGAATTCAACAATTTATATCATGCTTAGATATATTATTCTGATACATATAATAAATCAGCATACTCTTCAATATGATTATAAAATAATTTTCCTTTGATATAATACGTGATAATAAGAGATAAATTGTATATTTAAAAATATTATTTTTATTTAAAACTTTTTCAATATTATTTTAGGTTATTTCCACTCTATTTCTTGCCTTAATTTTATACAGTTTATCTAGCTGAATACTCTGATATGAATTTTAATTAATTGAAGATTAACTTCCTTCATATTTAGAATCAAATTCATTTGTATTTTGTTCGTGACACAATTTTTGCCAAAAGACTCTAAAGTGTTTCAGTATTCCTTCACCTCTTTAGTTGTTTCACCACACTTTCCCATTCTCCGCTCTTTATGCAGGGCATCTCACTACCCCGCCTCTCTATACCGACATCTTTCTACCCCGTCCCACACATCCCGCACTCCCCGTTGCTCTTACTGTCCTCTCTCCACTTCATCGATCCCGTTGGCTCCATTACCCGTCCCCACGTATCGCCCCCACCGTCTCCACGCCTCCCACTTCGCATCCACCTCCCACCTACTCCCACCGCCTTTGAGAACGCCGCTGTGTGGCCACCCACCCCTCGCAAGCGGCCCGCCAGCCCAGACAGGCTGAGCCGGCGCCGGCGCCGCCGCGGGGGCGGCGGCGGGCCGCGCGCGCTGAGAGGTCCTTAGCGCTAAACACATTTCCGCGCCCGCCGCGTTACATTATGCAGGGCAAACACGCTCCGCGCTCGCCGAGCCCCATATTCGCACCTCTCGATATATATCGAAGCGTGCCATTCGAGAGATCGATGCCCGCTGATAGCGGCGGCGCGAGGCCTGCGGCGACGGGGCCCCGGGGGCGGCGGGAGTTAAGCTGCTTACCGTCCAAGTATTAAGTTCCCCCGTCCTCTCCGTCCTCCCCGTCCTCCGTCCTACCCGACAACGTCTCGGTTGCAGTGTGGAGACGCGTCGGTTGCGAGATGTGAGGACGGGGGCTGGGGAATGTGTATAGAGGATAAGGAACGTGGGAATGGGAACGTACACAGGCATTGAGACTGATGGCAGCGAGGAAGGGATGCGAGTACGATGGAGTGATGGGTGAGTTAAGAAAAAATGTTAGTGAGAGATTCAATTGTACAGAAGACGGGAGTAGGTAGTCTTGTGAGAATACGGGAGCGAGTTGGGTGGGTGAGTCAGGCAGAATCCGATAGGTGAGCGCGTGCTCGGGCGAATAAATTGTGCTGGGTCGGCAAGTTGTCAAGACCAGGCGGCAGACGTCGAATATACGACGAGAAGGCGACTATGGTGATAAATTGGTGATCAGGCAAATGAAATTGGTGGACGAACAACTGAATGGAAAAACTTAAGTTGAGAGACGGAAGTTGAGCAGACGAGTGAGTTGATAAATAATAAAAGGTGAATTAGAAAAACTACTAATGCACTTTTCTTGAAAATAAACGTGTTTATGACCTTTTTGATTTCGACGTGAGTGTACCGGAATTGTGTCCTTCTGCAGATGGAGTCAAGGATTTAAGGAATAAAACAACTGCGTGCAGCGTGGACAAAACTGAGTCAGTCTGTCCGACCCTCGCCACATAAAGAAAGATATTGAAGCGAATGATATAAATGAATCAGTGAACGATGTAACAAGATGTTTTGAGAAAAATATTAAAATGTGGTGAACCGACGTTACACTAAGCAGTTGAATAGAATATTTGTGGAAGTCCAAGTGTGAGCCATGAGTAATGAGTAGGTGAACTGTTCTCGTGAAGATTTATAGATCAAACAATTCATAGGGAGAACTATTAAGAAGAATTAAATTTTAATTACTTCTTAACCAATGATCAGAAATGTAATAAATACCGTATCTAATAAGGAGCGGATGATGTGGAAAAGAGGACGTAGGGATGAAGAAAGAGGATTCGAGTAAATATTAACCCTACGTTGGATGGATCCGGGAAACTACATGAATGCATACACAGGGACCCTGAAGCTCTGCAGAATATACAGCGAAAAATGCATATAAAAGTATTTTTTATTCTCAATAACTTCATTTCTTACTTATTTCAATAAAAGTCAACTCTTGTTGTTAAACAAATGATACTGTATTTAAATAACTATTAATAGGGCCTGTATATGCCTTGATGTAATAGAATCAAATTTAGGACCTACCTATATAACTTCTGAGAAATTTTCTTTTGTTAGCGACTAAAATGAAAAACAAAAATAAAAGAAATATTTCAGAGGGCAATCTTTCAGAAATGCTACTGTGCAGAGTAAAAAGCGAAATAAAACTCTTAAGGGCCTCGGAGGTCCAGAATCTGCATTCTAGACGCAATACTGAATTCCGAAGCACATGATATTTTTGTAGAAATCCGGCCATCAGCCCGTTTTGTTGTTTTTTTCATGCCAAGTTGCAGCTACAATGGCCAAACACTTAATCCCCAAACCCTTAGGTTTAAGCAAGCGTATCGGACGGCCGCTGTTCTAGGAAGCGCTTAGCAGGCCGCGGAACGGGGCGCCCTCGCGGTGCTCCGGCATCGGCGCGTGTCGATGCGCCACCTCGCCGCGGGGCGCGACTGTCTTAGGAGCGCGCGCGGGGTGGCCCATTGAGCTCCCGCCTCCGCCTGCGGCCCGCGCCGAAGCGCCCGTGAATGCGCCGGCAGCGCGCTCGCTCTTCAGCCGCCGTCGAGGGGAAGATCTTGTATTGTTGTTGGAGGTCTGCGCCCGCTGCTCGGGTGAGAGCGGGTAATGCGATGCCGGAGATTTGGTTGTGGTGGGCGGTGCGTTGCGGAGGAGTGGGTTTGAGATGGTTTTCGTGTTGGGAAATAATGGAATCGAGGATGAAAAGACTCTCTGGTTTGCTTCGTTCGGATTTCCACTCAGCACGTTTGCGTATGTGTGGTTTTTAGTATTTGAGAACAATGCCAGTCGTAAAGTTCTCATACTGTTAATGTCGGAAAAGGTCTAAAGGATTTGAATTCGCGATTGAGTGTCAGGTATGCAAATCAAAAAAATCAGTACTGAACCACTCTTAAATTGGATATGTCGACACGTGAGAGAGTAGAGGGAGCTTTATGGTTCAATAAGCCGGAATAAAAGCAACTTGCTCGTGGAGAAATCTAGGGTCGACTATTGTCTCAAGTTGTGTTGTCTTGTTTTTTTTAATGAATGCATTTACTAAACGAAGCTCCAATGCGCGACGTCGAGCATTTCTGTTGAGATGAGATTGAGAGGCACAGCCCCTCTTTTTCTCCTCCGCCACCTCCCGTGCCTATGACAGCCACTAACGCCCTTTGCTTCCGTTTCAGGTGGGTGCCGCTGCGAGCGCTAGCTGTCGCCGCCTGGAGGGGCTGCTCCGGACGGTAAGTGCGGAACCCCCCATTGTGTTCCGGGGAGCATGCAAATTCCTATTGTGCGCGCCCCGCGTTCGGTGGGGCCACTCCCCTCCCGGCCTCCGTATCCTCTTTCTCGTACTACCTCGGCCGCTGTTGTCGCCGTTTGAGCTTTCGCTCTCGACCTGGCACTTTCGGGCTTGGGGTTGTGTTTGCGGAACCTTTTGTTCGGGGTTCGCGCCTCTTGACAGTTAAGGCTATGAGGTCCGTAGGCCTGCGAGAGGGTTTTGAATGACTTCATGTGCGAATAGTTACGGCAGTTTCATTGTCTTGTTTTTTTTTACGATGATCACTATTTCAGTCTCAGACTATAAATGTTTTATTTTATGGTGATGCCTTTACAATTATGTTGTAAAGTCAGGAAGTTAATGAAAGATTCTTGTGGATTTAATTGTGCATGAATAACACAGTCTCTCCAAAAAATTGTTGAGTTTTTTCCTTAGAAAACTCTCCTAAAACCAAGTTTGTCTTGTATTTCAAAAAAGATCTTTACACATTACGTTATATGATTTTTAGGGGTTATTTTTGTTCTTGTACAATTTTGAATTCAGTAGATTCTCTGAAAGTTAGTACATAGAAAAACATTTTAAGCTGAAAAACCTCTAAAACAAGCATTTCAAGAAAAAATACTCTCGGATTCAATATTTTGCCATTAAACATATTTTAACTTTTCAGCTATCTGTAATCATGAACAAAAAGTACATATATTCATTATATATTGTTTTTCATTCGAATTACATGTGTGTTAATTCACAATGTTATGAATGCGATAGTCTTCAAAGTATACTCCATACTTTTATTTTCTCTCCTTTCTATCCTTGATATTGAAAGATTTCCACTGGAATTAACACAGGTTTCAAATCAGAAGGTGATTATACTGACTCGTATTTAAATTTATATATTTATGACAATTATTCTTGCTATTTATATTAATTCCTGGAAGACCATGCATTTTGTAGAAATTGCAGCATCTACAAAATTTGCGGAATGCGTTGCTTTGTCCTTGCTTTCTAACTGTAGAAATTTCATGGAAGAGAAGCCTGCCTCGTTACAAAAAGGCGATGGTACAGCTGTCTCATTAAAGTTCTCGTTAACTCGCACCCAATTTAGAAGTTACCTGGAGCAGCTCTTGTTTCCAGGATTCTCTTAATAGAGAACATCAGTACGGAAGTGTACACAAACAGTTCAGAGTTTTAGGACAGGCTACAACAGCCAAGTTTAATTAATTAGCGCGTTTTAAATACACGTTTCTTACCATGAATGTTTTTACGATGAAGTTTCTTACGATGCAGGTTTTGAATGTGAATTGGGGTTACAGCTGAAAGCATTAACTTGTTCATTTTGATGCGACGTGCGCCTCGCCATCACTATTTAGTTGATCCGTTGTTTTACTTTACAATACTAACGTTCTATCAGATTTTCATATTCAATCAGAATAGGTTTGTAACGGATAGTTACCATTAGTGTAGATATTTAGTAGAATAGTAGATAATATATCAATGAGTTTTAAATACCTTACGCATGTGAATTATCTAAAACATTACCTGACTTCATTTGAACCCACTTCAAAAATTAAAGACGTATTAAGAACAAATTCAATAATCATAATATTTATTTTCAAAAATCTCTTCTTGTTAGCACATATTTGTATTACTCTAAAATATAACGTTCTTTATATTGCATGGCATTTCCAATGCTATTTTAATCAAACTACCTATAAGTGATTACAACTCCAATAAAAAGTCTAATTTTAATTAATGACTACTCTACAGTAAATGCATTTTCACCTCATTTATATCGATGATATCTTAGAAAATGATTGTATAACGATATTACTAAATGTTTACCCTTTATAGAAACTTTATGATTTGATAGTTATGACATGTTAGTACGTAAAATAAATATAGTAATTAATGGTACGGAAATGAGCTAAACATTACAATTGATGTCGCTTCATTACAGAGAATACGAAATTAAAGCTCTTGGCCAGCCAGTGGAATCCTGTAATGTACTCGTAGAAAAGCAGGCATTTGCAAAACTAAAAGTTCATAATAAAGTTACATTGTATTGCATATTTGGATTACTTAGCTAGTTGAAATGATAATCATATCTGCATTTGGAACTTAACAAAACAGCAATAAAATTAGGAATAAAGTATGCATTAATTTTCTTTTCGATTTATTTTCCTCCCTTGAAACAATTTCAATAAACTTGTTTTTCGTTTTGGGAGTTCTCCGCACGTACATACACATTGCGACGATTAAATACTCGCACCGGAAGTAAAATTAACCAACGTCGACTCTTTTGTTTCCTCGCAATGTGGAAAGAACAGGTTTACCGGTAAAATTTGCAACTGGGACCCTAGTAGTGCATTCGCAGGTGGTCTAACTCGGTCGCAGCTCTTTTATTTTCGAAAGATTAACTCCGAAACACGGGGTTGAATTCTCGTCCCACATCGTCCCTGCAGGCGACCATTAGAACGTGTCACACCGAAACGCAATGGAGGTCGCGGCCACTCGGAATTAAGCAAAGATAAAAATGCTTGGAAAAAGCGTACGGGAGGGGACGTCTCCCCAAATTACTGCATCGCAGCCACATTATTAACTGTAAGAGCAAGTCTGCTGTGCATGAAAATGATTCCTCGTCTGAATTGAAGTCCCTGGATTTATAGCAACTGTGTCCTCGTTGCATTTCACATTTCCGCCTCGGATAAAATCTATTGGTTGTAAAAGCTGAATTTTTTTCATCATTATTGTTCAGTGTTGAAGCACCAAAAACCACTCTAGATGTCTAGCAATAATATTGTTTTATGAATTAATATATATCCGACTGGGATAGTAAATTCCAATGCTTCTCTATTATGTCCTACAATGGCTCAGTATTGAATTTCTATACCTTGAAATTTATACATTCATGGGTGCATTACAAGACCAAGTAATTCTAATGGGGAATTATTTGAAATGCATCATGAACATTCTCATTGGTCAAAAAATTTCTGGGAAGTAGAGGAAACTTTAAGATTCTAAAATAAAATAATCAAAACTCAATCTTTCTGCATTTAAACATCAATTTGTATTAGTTTTTTTATTATCAGAAATATTTTTATATACTTTTTTATAAGATTGTAGTCGCGTTGTGATAGATAATTTGTATTACTCCTCTTCATGTAACAGGATTAACTAATAATAATAATAATAATAATAATAATAATAATAATAATAATAATAATAATAGTAATAATAATAAATGAAATTAACAATCAGTGAGATTTTTAGAATGAATCTTTTGAAATATATACTAGAAACAAATTTTCGACATCGATATATTGACTTATTTAAAAAACAGGTTATTGAAAAAAGTATTTTTTATTTATAGTATCTGTGTCTCTTGTTTCAAAATATGTTTAAAACATTGATTATCATGCCAATTTTTATTACGCAAAAATTATAGAAAAGCTGTTCTACCCTTAGACGCGGGGTCTCTCGTTGCTACATATTTAGAGATATGTTCGTCATCAATTTACTGAGGTGTTGAAAGAATAATACCCATAAAAAAATTTTCGATTCTTATTTCCGCCGCCTCTCCAACATTATCGTTTTCCTTGCTCCTGGTCAACGCCCCACCGCCTCCACCTCTACTGTCGTCACCGCCATCGCCTCCGCCATCGCCTTCGCCATCGCCTTCACCATCGCCTTCGCCATCGACCTCCGCCATCGCCATCCCTATCGCCTCCGCCATCCCCATCGCCTCCGCCATCCCCATCGCCTCCGCCATCCCCATCGCCTCCGCCATCCCCATCGCCTCCGCCATCGCCTCCGCCATCGCCTCCGCCATCATCTCCGCCATCGCCTCCGCCAACGCCTCCGCCTTCGCCTCCGCCATCGCCTCCGCCATCGCCTTCGCCATCGCCTTCGCCATCGCCTCCGCCATCGCCTCCGCCATCGCCTCCGCCATCGCCTCCGCCATCGCCTCCGCCATCGCCTCCGCCATCGCCTCCGCCATCGCCTCCGCCATCGCCTCCGCCATCGCCTCCGCCATCGCCTCCGCCATCGCCTCCGCCATCGCCTCCGCCATCGCCTCCACCATCGCCTCCGCCATCGCCTCCGCCATCACCTCCGCCATCGCCTCCGCCGTCGCCTCCGCCATC